>JAUYWH010000014.1:9183389-9200806 GCA_034779795.1 Ctenopoma multispine | reverse complement strand
AATCTAGATTAATCTAGATTAATTCCAAGATTACAGTGAGATTAATCTAGATTAAAAAATTAATCTATGCCCACCACTAATGGTGGGCATAGATTACATCAAAATCAGCAAAACTGTATATACATACATACATATATATATACATATATATATATATATATGTGTATATACATATATATATATATACTTTGATAGGAGAATGGTATTCCATTAAAATTATTGGATCAAACCAGTGTGATATGAAGCATTTTTATTGTTCTATGAACCTGACCACAGACTTTTAGAAAAAATATTGAATTGGAGGAAGAGGTGGTGAAAAGGCAAAAGCTTTGTTGTTAAACAACATTGATGCTCCATGCTGAGACATTACATACATGTTTTAATAATAATAATACTTGATGCTTTACTTGGGGAAATTCATGTATTCATCTGCTGACATTAATTCATATCAGAACACAGTGGGCAAACTGATGAAAACTAACGTTTCTGATTGTGGAAAGGTAAAGAAGTGCATTTGAAGTGAACATGTCAGGACTTTACGGTAACAGGTGCACAACTCAGACTAGTTTTTCAGTTTAGGGAACAGATCAACACCCCCTGGGTTCCTTATATCTCTATCCACCCTCGGCACACATTCCTCCATAACAATCTAGGCATTAGAGCAGATGGGGAGATAAAGAAAGTGAAACAGATATAGAGATATGTATAGTGTGTAGGAGCTGATGAGAAGGATTAGCCGCAGGTGAAAAGAATTATCTTGTATTTTCATTAGTTCCTTCACCCCATGTATTTTGGTCACTTGTGAGTTTGAATTTGCGTGACCTCTGTGTTTAGGGTTTAGGTCTTCTCTGTTGAAAAAGCTCTCCAGCAGTAGGAGCAGGACAAGGTTTTTTTGTTGTAAGGAAAAGGAGGAGGAGGTGAAGTAGGTGAAAGGAAGAGTAAGTGGGACACAGGAAATATAAAGTGGGAGGAGAAAGGTGATGAGAGAGCCCCCTCTCAGCAGCAGTCGTGCATGGAGCCAGTGCTGACGACTGTTTGTATGCCATCATGCATGGCTGCAGACACACGTGAACACGCACACAAACAGTCACACAACAGGCTAAAGCACCGGGACACTTGGGTCTTGGTTTCTTGTTCCATGGGTGAAGGCATAAAAAGCAGTTGTTTGAACATCTTGACACATCCATCCATCTTCCCCATCGTTCCCTGCCTGTCAGTTTGGGTCAGTTTCAGCATAAAAGTATGACTCCAAACAGAAGCTTTTGAGCATTGATTGAAACCGTCATGCTGGTGTTACATTCTTCGTTTTTTAAATAATTGGGGATAAGAGAAAAACAACAGTTGCAGGCTCATCTTTCTTATGTTCCTGCAGATATATTGTTAGATATCCTCAGGATCATATAAAACATTTAAACTTGTTATGTCATTTTTTAAAGAAATATATTCAAGGCATATGTTTACATTATGTTCACACAAGTGTCAGCACATTTGATTATGTTTTATTTTACAAGATGTTTAAATGTGTGTGGGTCAGGCCCTCACAGGATGTTTCCTGAAGACAAAGGGAGAAATAGAAAGTAATAGAGAGAGACTGTAGTGAGGATAAAAGAGCTTAACATATTGATGTGTTAATGTTAGGGCACTAATGAGGGACAGATTGAGAAACTATGAAAAGGATATGGTCAGAGAGAAACAAACCAGGTGAAAGAAGCTGTTCACACCTTAACAAGCTGAAGAAAAGTGAGACACTTATCGTCAATTGAAAAAGATACAAAAGTCTCTACATTATCTCTGGTTGCTGTAGAAACAAGCTGCATTTGGAAAGCTTAATTTTATGAACTGTTATTATGTTTATTTCAGAACATGTTTAATGAATTAAGGTGTGCCATATACTGTACTGAAAGTTTTTATTCTTTCTTGTTCCTTTTTGATTCAATGCCAATTTGCCCTTGGGCACCTGTGGATATGTGTGTTTCTCCGTGAGGGTGTGTGTGAGTGTGTGGGCAAGCTGCACCGCACGCACCCTTGTGTGTTACCACACCAGATTCCCTCAGGTGTCAGCCTCAAGAGGTGCTCACATACACATACATGCACACAAACAAACAGATACGCAGCTACATATAATGATGCACACTTGTGTGTGTGTGTGTGTGTGGGTGGATGTGTGCAAGCGTTTGTGTCTGTTAATACGTGAGTGGAAGATAATGTCCCTGACAGACATGCTCTTGGATTCCTGGTATGAGCTGTGAGTTTTGGTTTTTCTTGTTAGGAAGAGCTTGTATATTTTACTCTCAAGTCATTGTGAAAGTCAGCGTTTCATCTTGTCATGTTCAACAAAGTTTGTAATCAGTGTCTGCAGTCACTTCCCCTCCAGTCATCTGAACTAAATCTCACTTCTACATACAAAGTCAAAAACTCACATAGCATTTCCTTACGTTCCGATAAGACCAAATACACTGTATGTTATTCATTCATTCAACATATTTTTGAAGAAAGATTTGGTCCAAGACAAAGTAAGTGTCTTTTTTTACTTGATGTTCATAGTACAGTAGTAAATACATTTACTTGAATATTTCCATTTACTGTTACTTTATGCTTTATTAACCCTATATTTCACATAGAACTATTTACAAACTTAGGAAACGAAAGAGTATACCAAATGTTAAATTATAATATGTGATATTTCTTCTTGACAAGTTGTGTCTTATCAGGGCTCTTAGTTTGAAGTAACTCATAATTTACAGAACCCGAATTGTAATTGCTTGTGTCTCCTTGTAAGTCGCTTTGGATAAAAGCGTCTGCCAAATGAACTAAAGTAAAGTAAAGTAAAGATATATTAATGTAGGTGAAAACAGCATTATACAAAGTAGTCAGCTTACAGTTGTTTTTTACTGTGCAATAGTAATAATTGGCAGTAATAATCATATAATGTAATATTTGCTGAAATGTATAATTCTGCACCAGTATTTTAGTTTGGAAGGAAAGTAAAAAGTATATTTTCTTATTAGTACTTGTGCACATTTACTTAAGTTTGACTGCAGGACTCATCTTTATAAGTATTTTCAGAATATTTTACATGCTACTTTTAATTAAGGGAATGAGAAAATTTAATTAGTCTGGTGACAATATATATTTTTTGTTTATTTTAGTTTTTTGTTTTGTGAGTATTAAATGTAAAATTGTATGTGTTGCTGTCTTATTGATAACACTAATGCACTATTTTATAAGCTAATTTTAATACTTGGATGTCAATGTTAATGTAATAAACAACATGTTTTTAAAGGAAAATGTTCTTCCCTTAAGCCCTTCTCACCAGTTTTGATCACAACAATAAAACATCTATTTTTGCACCTATGATCCCCAGAAAATAAAGAAACCAAAACCTGGGCACGAGATGGAAATAAGGGGAAAAGTGAAAAATGATACTGAAAACTATTACCATGTTAAAGCCAAGTTCCAGACCTCTCCTCTGTTTTTCTCAGAGTCATTACCAAACATTTCACACCTTTGTGATCCCCAGTCTCACTCTTTTATCCAATCTGATAGAGATTCAAAACACCCCCTGCCTTAGATTGTTTTGCAAAGTGGCCTCTTCACTGCACACACTCACATACATGCAAGCCAGTTTCTCTCCAGTCTTGAAAGAGTTAATGATCCTACACCTGTCCTATCAGACACCTGTTCAGATCTCTCAGCCAATCAGAGGAGAGAGGGAAACTCTGTGCAGGCATGAAATAAATCTGGGCCCGTACAGAGGGAATCACAACACTTGACTCATCTGTGTGTCAGTTCTCCTCTGCTCTCCTCTAGACTGATAGACTTGCTCACACAGAGAGAGAAGCACATTCAAGCGACCAAGAGTTAAAATCAGAGGAACCTATTCCAACTGACTTTGATTGAAGACATGACCAAAGAGACTGAGTAAGTTTTGTGATGATATTTTTCATTGTTACTTAAGATGTGTATTTTATCAGGATTGTTTTTTTTTAATTACATGTTTAAGTGTGCTTTTAATTAATACATTTAAAACTTTTTGGATTGAGCTTTAGCTCATGTTAGATTATGGTCTTGTGGGGAGGGGGGAAGAACCTTCCCCTTCTTGCTATTTGCAAAGAGACCCCCATGTGAAAGAATCAAGTTTTAAGAAAGGGGTGTTTAGCAGGGAAACTGATATGGACTCTTAGTAGGTCTTTGTCAGGTTGTGTTGTCACTCACCTAGGGCCCACTGAGCACAAAGGGACATCAGGAAATAAAAATTCCCTCTTGAGGTGTTAGACAGAGGGCAAAGCCAGCTTGTAATGCACTGAATTACATAATGGGGAAACCCTAGACAGCTTCTTTATCTGAACCTTTTTTTTTTGAGGAAATGAAAAGTAGTTAATGGAATTTTGTAGCATTCAGATTTTTTTTCATAGTGATTTGATGTGAGTAGGAGAGACAGGTGCATCTTACTGCAGGTGTATGGGTGTTTTTATAAAGTAGCTGAAGTACTGAGAAAACATCTGGAAATGTTATTGTCAAAATATACTGTAGTTGACGTTTTAAACGTCTTGTGTGACGCGAGTGAGGTTAAATGTTAAAATGCAATATTCAGTACTTTTTCATTAATCATTGTGAGAAACCCTTATATTTGTCTTTAAGCTTTGGTTCTGCTATGTTTGTGAACACCTGTGTTGTTTCCCTCCTGTCAGCACATTTAATTAGCAGAGTAAACCATGAGAGTATGAGAGTAAACTGCAGCTATTTGTTCATTAGATACTCCAAGGAGGAGCTTATCTTATAGGTAGGATATTTACAATCCAGTGTCGCTGTAAGTCTCAGCAAACTAACTGAATCCACAAAATCCCACCTATTTATTTTTTCATTTGTGATACAGAAAATCAGAACTCCCCATAGTGTTTTGTTTTACTTGGTAAGAAAATCTTGTCATCTCTCTTGAGATCTATGCAAATAAGAGAGTTTATACAGGAATTAGGAATGCAGTTTGTTTTCTTTTCACAAGACTAAAAACCACAGAAGACTGGATGTGTGTTTGTGGGTGGTCCTTTGCTTTTAGAACTTTTTTGACACCACTGCTTCTAAGGGATGTTACTCAGCTTTGTGGTTTTGCAATCGAAACCCTTTGCGCCCCAGGACAAGTATGTGCAATGCTCCAAGCCCAGACACTCCAGCTTACTTTTGCTCTGTCAAACATGCACATTATCGTTTTGGACTAACTGATCATTCTACATTTTAATGTTTTTCTTTTCTGTGTACATAATCATTTACTCTCAACTTGTTTCCTCTCTCTGTAGGACTCTGGGACTGGTCTTTCAGAGTGAAAACTTCAACTATAACCGTTACACCAACCACATCATGGACTCCTGGCCCTACTTGGAGAACCCTGACCCTGAACAGAACCACTCCAAACCTAGACTCTACCCAGGAGATGACATGGCAGCCTTAACTATGCTTTATGAACAGTGCAAGGTAGCTCATGCAAAATCACCTAAGTACCAAAATGAATTATATTTCATATAATGTGAAGAGTACATTTTAATGTCTTCTCATTAACAACTTTTTGACAATGGTTTTATCTTCTCAGAACCAGAAGGAGCAGAAGATAGTTTTAAGCAACCGTGGAGGAAATGTCTGCAAAACAGAAAGGTACAAGCTCACAGACACATGATCCAGAGTTGTGCTTAGAAAATGCAACTGTCTTCATAAGCTTTACTAATTTTTACCAAGTAGAAACTCTAAAATGTAGACACTACATAGAATTTGTTGGTTTTTTTTATTTCTGGGTGCAGTTATATGGTCTAGTACCAATGTGCTTTTCCATTTTAATTTCATCCCATCCCCTATTATCACTTACTTCAATTTATAAGTGAGAGTGTTAATAAGAGTGAAAGAGAAAGGCAGGGCTTTAGGAGGTCATAAACACGTGAGAGGCTAATCCTCAAGTCAAACACAGTCACAGAGATTATTGTCTAATTCTGTGGCCCTTCCATCTATCTATCCTCTCTCTGTCATCATCTCTGTCTTGCTTACAGAGTTTCACAACAGGTGGACAGACTGTTGTTTTTACTCACTCTGTCTTCACTGAGATCCTTATTCCTACTTGTTGGGAGAGACATGACCATTGTTGGACCACAGTGTAATCCCCTCAAACATTTTCAACAGAGAAGCTCAAACAAAGCAGAAAAAAGCTGGCGTAAATGACAAATAGTTCCCACCCAGATTGAAGCCCGTCTTTCTTTCTGCAAGCTCACTTGGCAGTAGCTGAATGTGCTGAAGTGCTTTTACCGACTGTTGTACGTTTGCATAGGCTGACACCATCTCCTGTGATGTTATATACACTTAGTCACTTGAAGGATGTTTCCTTGCTCTGTTGATGTTACAGAGTCATCCTGACCTTCCAAAAGTTGTTTGCTGTTGTTTTTATTAACTTCCCCTTGTCTCCCCCCCTGCCAGGCATCCATCCAACACCAACGAGCATGTTTCAATGGACATTTTGGGAGTCAAGCAGAACACCTCTCTGCCTACCCCTGTTCCCCCTCCCTCTGATACCTACGCCACACTGACCAGCGTGGTGGCTGACTCTTACGACAAGCAGGAGCTCAATATTATCTTTGACTCTTTGCTGCAGAAGTGGCCAGAGACCAGTACGTTCAATGACCCTGGCACTGAGGTAAGCAGAGTGTCATTGTTTAAAAGATGAGAACTGTTACCTGTGCACCTGGTTCATCTCTGAACCCCTTTCTTCGTTCACTTAATAAAACAACTTTGTGTGTATCTCAGAATCTTCCCTACAGTGACCCCTTCCCTGAGGAACAATCCAGTCCCGTCTACTCAGGCTCCTACACTGACTCCCCACCAGAGCGATTCAGGAGTGACTTTCAGTTTTCACTGGGAGCTCCCCCGGCCACACCTTACAAAGCCAATGAGCTGCCCATGGTCTACCTGAACAAGAGCCAGTTCTACCCAATCACCCTCCAGGGAGTGGACAGTAGTGCCTGCCTCACTGCCACCAAAGTCAAGGTAAGTCATGGTGACACTCACTTCATTCTTTCAAAGAGTTGTTTTTTTTTCATGAATGTTATATAGAAAGTAACTATTGTTCCAAGTGGCATCCTTTCCATCAGACATTTTAATCCTCACATGAATACATAAATTCTTTACGTGCCATCAGTCCAACCCTTCCCAAATATCTGTCCCTCCCATGGAGACAGCTCCTTGGTGACTAATTTCCCGCTGACACCCTGCACACTGGGCTGGTACCATTAGATTGACAGTGTCCTACCCTGTATAATTTATTTGTACAGTGGTGTAATGAGGTCAGAGTGCAGAAGGGCTAAACTCAGCTCTGTTTGTCTAATCTGCGATATTGAAATTGGGGAAAAAAGGGGAGTGGACAAGGAGGGTGGGAAGGTGTGGTGTTGTCCTAAAAACACAGGTGACAAACCTTTTCTTTGTCAAGCAAATCGGAGGATAAGAATATTCTCAAACACGCACAAGCTCACTGCAAACAACTGATGACAATGTGAGGAGAAAAGGGGGATTTGAGTGATGAATGAAGTTTGGTGGCTTTTAAAAGAGAGTTAGTCTTTTTATTGGTAGCGCAGACAGGTGTAAAGAATCATATTCAGCTAGACAATCGTACCTAATTGCCTACTTTTCTGTCATCTTTCTCCACTTCAGACAGTAGTAATGGCTGTGTTTGAGAATGACAAGACCCCAGAAATGCAGCTCCGCTTTTGGAATCACTGGCATGCACGTCAGCCAACTGTGAAGCAGAGGGTGATTGACATCGGTATGTTCTTCATATATCAAATATACATATGCAAAGTCATTGTGCACAGACACATGCACCAAGGGCATGGAAGTGATTGTGTCATGCTACATAATAATTGAATAAACTGAGAATTTTAATGCAGCAAAGATGATTCAAAATGTTTTCTTTTATAGCGGACTACAAAGAAGTCTTCAGCGGCATAAGCAACATAGAGGAAGTGGCCTTCAATGCTCTCTCCTTTGTGTGGAACCCCAGTGAAGAGGCCAAGGTAAATGCACATCACTATCAAACAAGATTGCAGAGGTATTTTTATATAACACGGCTTAGTTAAAGTCAGTCCTCTGTCAAGAGAAGAAACAAAACAGGTGGAGGATTTAGAGGTATAGACAGTAAAGTTACAGGTAGAGAGAGGAGTGGCTGAAGAGGGAGGGGAGGAATCCCAGATATGTGTTTGGCCCTGAGGCTCCTGTCACCACAGCAGACAAGACTGCTTATTTGAGCTTCTCTGTGGTCCAAAAGTACTAAGGTGGGGCCACCAAACCTGATGGAAGCAGGAAGAGAGGGAGCTATATGCAGAAAACGAAAGGACAAATACAATAAGGGGGAGGCCTGACATTGTGATTAACGGTTGGGGGTGGGGGGGGGGGGGGGTATGAAAGAATGAGGTCTCATTTGTGAAGCTGAGTCAACAGCGTGAGCAGAAGGTGTTTAGAGTCTGTTTCAGTTTTTAGATTAACGAACAACTGTTATGTATTTTTTTGTATCACTCAGAGCTCATGCTGTGAATGTCACAATCTTTATTTGTTGCCATTGGCATACATCTCAAAAACCACAATCATTATGTCCCTACTGGGAATAACATTAACAATTCATCTATGCATGATATACTGAATGTACCTTTCTTATTCTCCAGGTGTACATTGGCATTAACTCCCTGAGCACAGACTTCTCCTCTCAGAAGGGGGTGAAAGGCCTCCCTCTAAACCTACAGATTGACACTTATGACTTCAGCTCAGGGACCAACCAGCTCATACACAGAGCTGCTTGCCAGGTCAAGATTTTCTGCGATAAGGTACGTCGCTGGAGTCACCTCACTTCATTCACCTTTTTGTCACAGTTACATTTGACGTCCGGGAGGTTAAATTGATTATCGTAGTCGTAACCATGTGAGTGTGTGTGTGTGTGTCCTCAGGGTGCAGAGAGGAAGATGCGTGATGAGGAGAGGAAGAGAAGCAAGAGGAGGGGAAAGAGCGTTGATGGCAACAGTGAGTGTTGTAAATAAACACCTTTGTGAACACAATTTAACAACCCAAAAGAATCCTCTCTAACACTGTGCACCAATCTGCTTCATTTCCAGCCAACAAATCTTTAGTGACTAGCTCCATGGGCACTGAATGTACCTTCTTCCAGACCATGGAGGACCATATCACCCAGCCAGTTCTCTTTATTCCAGAAACACACCTTTCCAGCTTACAGCGCATAGTAAGTGTTACTTCCCATTTAGTGGCCCATGTTCTGGCACTTTTCAACCTCTTTTTTTCCCCCTCACTCTGTGCTGAGTGAATCATGTTCCTGACCTTCATGTCCCTCCAGGCAAAAGGACAGGCACGAGAGAATCAGGGAAAAAACTGTGGGAAAGTATGTAGTGGGAATAGTGGGCTGGGAGGGGATGGTGTCAGCGAAAGTAAAGCACTGAGGTGAAATCGTATGAGTTAATTGGAGTCGAAACCAGGCACAAGAACAAGTGCTGACACTGAGATTAAGCTATGGGGGCTTACATGAAAACACACACACCTGATGCAACAGCAGACAGACACACAGCACATAGTATGCACCACCCTTATATTGTCTGTTTCTTTCGCTCACACACACTTGCAAAAACACTGAGGCGAGTGTTGTTCAGACAGGCAAGTTTTCCCACACTGTGAAGTGTAGAGATATATGTGTGAGTATGCGTGTGTGTGTGTGTGGAGGCAAAGAGACACCAGAGGATAAAAAAAAAAAACTTCTGATACTGTTAATTTAGATACAACATCCCTGCATTGCAGCAAGTGAAACAAATAAAAAATATGCAAAATAAAACACAAGACGTCAACAAATAATTCAATAACACTCAATAACACAATGCCCTACAGCCTGCTAGGAATAGCTGGGGTGAAAACTGTGTTTGATTGGCCAACGTGATAAAACGTCCGATCAGCCTATCTGTGTCTCATAATCAGTGTCCACGCTCATGTAGCCCTGTCAGAGGTTATGGGAAATGCAGTTTTGAAGCAATAACATTCCTTTTATGAAGGTGCTACACATAGACGGTGATGGGAAGGCATTAGGCAATGTCTTTATCAGTGGAGCGGTGTCTAATCACATATCTGGTCTCCTCTCTATTTCTCTTTGTCTCTCTAGGTCACTCCCATGGATGAGGTTGAAAGGTAAGCATACAACAGATAGTCAAAACAAGGCAGTAGTAACAGCTGGTCATCACAATCAGTTATTTTCACCTAGACTCATAATGGCTGATTTTGACTAATGTGAATGTTGTTTGTCTTGTGTTGCTAGGAGTTCTCTGAAGAGGTTGTATCCAGACAGAGACAACAACAGCTCTCCACCAAGCAAGCAAGTCCGCAAAGAAGACCCACAGAGAGGTAAGCAGAAAACTCAGTATAATATTAACAAAAAGCACCAGTGGTAATGGACCAATGAGCTTTTGTCTCCTTTGATTCTAAATTAGTTTTTTTTTCTTTTCTCATTTGCCAATAGTTTTGCTGTACGTGAGGACAGGTGTAGAAGAGGTGTTTGATGCTCTCATGCTCAGCTCGCCAACGGTGTCAGGCCTCCGAGAAGCTGTAAGTATCGCACGGTTAATTCAAACACAGTCAGTCGTGGTGTCTGAGGTCCTGTAGTAACCTCCCAGCAGTCACACAATCGCACATCTTGCCCACACACTGTAGCATTATCTTTACTGTATGTTGTGCCTCAAGAATATCATCTTTCTTACATCTCATATTCCTTTCCTTCCTCAGATTTCAGAAAAGTACGGTATGCAAAAAGACACCATTGGGAAAATCTACAAAAAATGCAAGAGAGGGTGAGTATCCTATTGTTTTTTGAGTTCGTCCAAGACACTGCTATTATACAGCTGTCTTAGCGCACAAGTTAAAGGTGTGCATTTGACTCGGATGATCTTGCATACATTCAGGTCTTAGTTTGTGCTTATAATCTCATCATCCTTTGAGGAAGCTCAGGTTGACAGACCAGGTAGGTAGGTTAGTTGGCTTGGTTTGCTGGAATGTTTTAATTGCAGCTCCTCTGAAAAGAGACAGGTGACTGAAGGAGAAGGGAGGATGAAAAGATTTCAAAAGTCCTGTAGATGAGTCATAGGCGATTGTTGTCCTTATTTGTGTTTTCATAACTTCATCTCATTGGAACATCAGAAAGTTTTGCGGTGTTGAAAGAGATAACTGGTTTGATAAAGGCTTCTGACAGGACCTCGAAAATTCCACTTACTAGCTGAAGGTCGTCCATCAGGTTGGAAAAAGTCACGTCACTTTATAGCCGCTAAACAGTAAAAGAAAAGAAAAAACATCAGATGTGTTTATAGGAAAAAGTGGCATTGGTAGGTCACCTCTCCTCCTCTTTTGATGACGGATGATTCATAGAGATGTGAAGTAATTATCATTATAGGAAGGGAGTGTTTGCTAGATTTAAAAGCACACATAAGGAGTTTTCAAAAAGATGTAAAGCACCTGTTGCATGCCACTCAGTCAAAAATTGTCACTGTGTTGATATCTGGGTTACTTCCCGTGAACAGAAAAGATGTTAAGCTTAATTTTGTGATGTTAATAAGAACATTTGACAGAACCTTGGGGTTATTTTTCTACAGCTTGCTGGCAGCTATCACTGCAGGGGAGCAGCTAAACTAACAGGTTGGGTTACATTCTCCCTGCAGTTCCCTCCCACCTCTTCTGCTTTGGTCTTTAGTCAGCCTTGTCCCTGCAGGCAGAATGCATGAGCCCTGGTTAGTTCAGTCATTAAAGCAGTAAAGACTTAGTGTTTGGGAGGAGGAAGAGAGTAACCTGATTTAATAACCTGATACAGGAGATATCCTAGCACTATGTCTTACACCTGCGGAGCTTCCTTTTGAAGGAATGACAGGTTACACTTAATCCAAACAAATCCTATTGTTTATGTCACACTTAGGTGTAAAAACAGAGCATAACATATGCTAGACCCAGTTTGCACATCAGAGCAATAAAACAGATTTTTAAAAATTTTATTTTATTGTCACTCTTTCGGGGCACCACCGATAGATTCTTCCTCACGAGCACTGAAGTAACCTTTCACGTTTGTTCACATTTTCTGCAGGATTTATGTCAACATGGACAACAACATCATCGAACACTACACCAACCAGTCAGCCTTCCTCATCGAGATGTCAGAGGCGGTCACCGGTCAGTTCCAGGTCACGCTTGTTGAAGTATGAGAACGAGTCTCGTGCCAGCTCAATTGAAGGATGAGGGGAAGAAACAAAACACAGTTGCCAGGTTAAACCATCTGTTAAAGCACTGCCCTATCAGAGACAATGCAAGCTGTGGACTGCTGAAACTAATAAGGGAAAGGGACTGAACAGACCTCCAGCTTTTTCTGATAAAAATGTCATCAGATAAGAATGTCAAACAGTTTCTTGATTTTTGTAAATACCTCTCATCCCCGTTCTTTATATATTTTTTTAAATTTGAATTTAATATTTTAATGTAAGAGCAATTATGATGAACAGCCTGTACATATATAATGTAAATAGATTTTAATATGACAGTGTTTTATGAACTAGCCATGTGCATGTTGCAACACATTTTCCACAAGTTACTATGTATTTCAATTTTTTTTTTACCAAACTGTACATGGTTTGTGTGCAGCATATTTTCAGCATTTTCAGAGGTTGCTATTCTTGCTGCTTTTAATGTGCTCGTCATTTCTTCTTCAAGAGCCAATGGTGCATTTTCTCCTCTGCAGCCTGCTAGTAATGTTTTTCACATCCACAGTCTTCCTGTTGGTTTCACAACTAAAATGTCCCTGGCATGGGGTTGCATTCAGAATTTAAAGTCACACATTTCCTCCCATAAAACCACATATGAATTAGTACAGTTTAGCCCAAACCTGTGGACATTTCGTTACTGTTTGTTTAATCACAGAGTTCAGACAGTTCAAAGCCCACAAATCCTGATGCCGGAGGACTTTCATGGTGGTGTGTGTTTAAAAAAAAACAAAAAAACAACTTAGTATTTTTTTCCTTATACACTGTGCATCATTTCAAAGCAAACATATATCCTTGAAATATTTCATTACTGTACCATGGTAATATCTTGCCCCCTTTTTTAAAGAAAATAAAGAAAAATGCATAATAGCTGCTGTGTCTGTGAGTTATTAGGCATGCAGAAGCTCTTCATAGCTTCTGATCAGTTATCATGGGTGTGAGACATTGCCTGTGTGTGTGCAGATTAGAATTAATCTATGGAAAAACAACTTTCTCAATGCAGCCTGCAGATCAAACAAAAATATAGATCCCATACACATACTAGAGGTCATATTTTTTGTATATTATGTGTTAGTGTGTGTTCAGGAACATCAAAACTAATGATATTTTATATTTGTACGGCAGCACCAAAACCACACACGTTTAAAAGTTTGATATATTCAGAAACGTTCTCTGCTTTGCCCTATTTGGTGAAGCTGAGGGGGAGAAGCAGGAGGCATTCTGTCCTAGATATAACCCAGACACCCCGCGCACACACACACACACACACACACACACACACACACACAGAGGCAAGGAGGCAGACGGACTTCGAAAAAAAAAACAGACACTAGGACAAACACAGGCACATACGGATGGGGAGACTCATGAAGCAAAGATAGACGAGAAGGAAGACAGAGCAAGAATAATGAAGAGGTGTCAGCACCATCTGCTTCCAGAGAGAGGAACATATTAGCCGTTCAGATGAGCGCGATCTGCAGTGAGGTACACACAACTCCTCCTGAGTGGTAGGTAGGTGACTGTGATTTCATATGTCTCGGTGTATATATGTGTGCGTGTGTTTTGAATTCGCTGGAAATGTGTCGGAAGCTATTAATAACCTACAGTATGTGCAACATCGTTTTTTAGTTCAGGACCAGCCGCGCATACGTTGCGCCTCTGTGCAGATGTTCCTCATCCCTTTTCTGCAACGACATAAATCAGACATAGGAAGTCACTGCGTCCAAATCACGATGGTGGCAGACAGCAATAAAAGGGGTTTGCTTGTACCTGTTATTATAGAATAGGTCATTGCAAAAGCTTTTATTTAGCTTATTATAAATACAATATATTTAGCCTAAACTTTAAATTCTACTTGATCTAAAATGAAAAGAAGGAATATAACAACAATAACAAGTGGCTCCTGTGTGTAAAGACGTTCCAGATGTCTTCACCTTTCAGACTTTATGATGGGACAATAAATTATCTTCTAAGAAAGACGATGATGTTCTGACTACAAGTGACAGATCTCTGATCCTGCTGTCTGTCATCTCTCTTTCCCGTAAAAGAATTCTGGTAGCAGAACAGGAAATACTGCCGAATTTACAACCTTATCCACAATGTTGGCAGATGCTGTAATAGCATGCACAGGTGACACTTAATGATAAGTATGAGTTTATTAAAAAGAATGATATGAATCATCATGGCATCAAAACATGAAGTGTATTTCATTTAATCTTTGTCTAGTCTAGTATAATTCTAGATATTGTTTTATCTGCAAATTCCAATAAATCTTCTTCTAGTACTGTATATAGTGGACAGTTCCTAGGCTTTCTCATTACATTAAGTCAGTCTTCTCTGGCTAAATGTTATCAGCTTTCCTGTGACACTTTCAGAGAAAATCTTGTGCCATTAATCACATCAAATATACAAATATGAATTATATAGGCTGAACATCCTCTGCATTACGTTATGCTGCATTGTGACTTTCAGCAACCCTGCAGCAACAAATACTAATCACGCAGGTGCATCTTACAGCCAGCCACATACTGCACCTTAGTAATGCGTTAAATTCCTGTTAGATTATTTTTCCAGTAAGAGTTAATGTTTTCACAAATGTGTTATGCTGTTTTCTTGTCATGTCATACTGAAGATTATTTTAGTCATTACAACTTAGCAGTTTGTAAACCTTTATCTTCAGTGGGTAAAAAGTAATGAGCACAAAACTACTTAAGGGAACCAGAACTTGCACTGAATCCATTTATGGCATATGATGTAGTTCTGTTACAGGAGCATATTTAATTGCCTTGTCATTTAGATTTGTTCATTCTTTTCCAGTTAAATTAAATCTATATTTGGCTGTTGTTTTATTATCACAGAAGAAAGTTTGAGGTAAAAATTCCTTTTCTTTTTCTTACTAAAAAGTTTAACATCTGAGTCAATGAAAAGATGAAAGCATATACAGCAAGTCTCTGATGTGTGTCTGATGAGTCTCTCCGTGTGTGTCTAACAGCTGTGTCGTCGCCATCGCAGAGGGCATTCTTTCTCTTCTCCTCCAAGCTCAGACAATATAGCTGAACTCACTCTGCATTCAGACGCTGGCCTGACATAATTACTAACTGAACTGGATTCTTCCAAGGTCGTAACTGGCCATCAGTCGTCAAGCTCTGAGAAAACAGGAGCACACATGCACGCAGATATACACAGCTGAACTTAAGTATGCCATTATTTGTGTACACGGGGCAATGAGGTCTCATACTGAGTGACGTCTAACTAAATATTGTGGGAAATTAAACCGCACACGCCCTGTCACATTGAGACTTTCCAGGTTATTGTTTCCTAGCAACAGTGACAGGCATCGACCGTTCTCTCTTTTCCTGTCCACCGCTGGAGCAGTGAAACCGAACCGTCCTCAGTTTTCTCCAGCTGCTCGAGCGCTTGTCTCTGTTTCCACTTCTCACCTCTGTTGTTTCTCCTCTCTCTATATCTCTGTCTCCCTCTCTTTCCACCACTTCAACCTGATGTGCATATCTCACCTTCCGGACTAAATCCTTCTCCTTGTTTTTGCTGCTGCTGGAAAAAAGAAGAGAGTTACAATGAAAAGGTAATGGATGAACTCTTTATTAAGCTGGTAAACTTTACTGTGAGAAACAAATGTTATTCTCTTCATTTTCATATTTCTGTTGTCTTTTCTCAGAATGGAGCCGCAGTTTTCTAAGATATAATAATAACAAGCAGCAACCGTGTCTGGAGGAAAAACAGTCACTGTCATCTTACTTTTGGGAAATACCCACACTGGAAAAGCACATTGAACAAAGGCATTTTACAGAAAACAAAATATTTATAGACAATCAGTGGTGGACAACTTATGATGCACACTCCAGCCTCCATGGTGATGGGGATTGTCTTTGCCCCTTTGGGATTGGTCCTTGTCTTCACAGCTGCCATCACCCCTCAGTGGAGAGAGGCACAGGCCCGTTTGGGCATGACAGGGCAGGGGTCCTTTCTTCGGTCCGTAATGAAAGGTCAAAAGATGGGGATCAGATCTGGTTCGGTGGAAGCTCTGCTCTTACTGCGCACTGATGGACTCTGGGAAAGCTGCCTGCAGGTGGAGCACTCAGAGCTGAAGCAGTGTTGGCCTGTAGCAGGTACATATCAGAGAGACCCTCGCGTTCGCCTTGCACAAGGATTGGTCTTGACTTCTTTGTTCCTGTGCGGCACTGGTATTGTTCTGGCTTGTATTGGGGTCAGGTGCTGGACAGATCTACCTCTGAGAGGTGTAGCAGCGACAGGTGGACTCCTGGTGGTGATGGCCGGGCTTCTGAGCATAACTGCATTAGGCGTGTACACCCACAACCTTGAAAGACTGGGGATGACAGATCCAAGTCAAGGCATCAATAACCCCAGGTTCCCCCACATCAGCCTTCGTCCAGCCGGCTCGCTCTACTTTGGCTGGCTGGGTTCATGTTTACAGGTGCTGGGAGGAAGTGCTCTCCTGTTCAGCTTCAAACAACCAAGATGCTCAACCTGCCCATCCTGCCAAGACGTAGCTGTCTGTCCTGCGTGCCGTTCATGTCCAGAGATTACCAGCAAGTCTGACACAGATGTATATGAAGTCAGCTGTTAAAGTGTGAACCTCGACACTCTTAAAAGACTTAAAGATGAGTAAAAATGAACGAATGTGGACGCTTGTTAAAGTCACTTCCAGCTCATCAGCTAACGAATCTGCCACTTAATGAAATGAGACAATTTATAAATGAATGTGAACCACAGAACGTTGCCACTGCTGATTAACAACTCTAATGTCAGGTATGAACATGATGAATGTAAACATAGAAAACATCATTCTGGGGTTGTGATGAATCCCGTACAAAGATTAATACATACTGAGATCAGTTATGAGTTCATCATGACTGGCAAGAGCTAAAGTTCCTGCTGCCTTTAACTGCAACATGTAGTGAAACACGACTAAAGCATCTGCTTGTGCTGCCTTTCACATTGTAGCCATGCGTTTGTACTGTTACCAAGAAACATGACATTTTTGTGTCCGACCAAACTGTGAAATGTAAAATATTTATGTTGAATAATAGCAGATTAGCAGTTATAATGGCTTTAAAGATGATGGAATATATA
>JAUYWH010000014.1:9169965-9183289 GCA_034779795.1 Ctenopoma multispine | reverse complement strand
TCTTTAAAGATGATTGAATATATATATATATATATATATATATATATATATATATATATATATAGTATTGTCCCTGGATTTGATCTGTATTTTCTATTCTGTCAACCAAATATGACATATATTAATATGAAGTATGCAGTCAACAGTCTTATCATTTCCTGTGTATTCTGTTTTAATGTTTTTTTTTTTTTAATTCAACTGCAAGCAATGAAAAAGACCTATTTCAGGTTACTATAAACACATAACAAACTACCTGCCAGTTTCTTAGCCTGATGTAAATCTTTGTAGGATACCTTTACTAAGAAGCTTTCATCTAATAAGTGTGATATTACTGATTTAACGGTGAAAAGCGTATTTGAGGAGGAGGATGTGCAACAGGGTGTTGTTTATTCTTAAAAAAATATTTGTTGGTGTTAGATTGTCATATTGTGTTTATACCTGTTGGTGCAATCTGCATTGAATAAACAATTTCAACAATATCTCACTGCATGCTGCATCCTCTTATTATTTCATGTGAAGAAGCTGATTAATATACATTTAAATAGAACAAAACCTTGCAAACGGAAGTCAAAGATGATAAATATATCTGATTCATAAAACATAGTTTGACATTGCTCTAGTGTCCCAGCAATTTCAGATATTAAAAATGACACTGCATATAAACAGCTTTGTTGCACTTAAACATATCAAGGCTTGAGTGTGTTTAAGTGTTGGACTGAAATTCAAATTTATAGTCCCCACACATAGCTGAGAGGCCACGGCCGATGCACAGCAGAGGCCCAAACAAAAAAACCTTCGGAATTAACGGAAAAAAGTTGTTAAGTGATTGTGGCCTGAAGGACTCGCTTCTTTCAGTCAAAAGGAAACCAGGTGTGAACAGATGAAGGACAGAAAATGTAGGCAGTAAGTAGGGTCTTGCACTGAAATAAATTTCTTTCACTTTCACTTGTATAAAGGGCATGCATTTGTCACTGTATAAACAAGTGACATATAGCAGCCTGTACATTATATGTATTCAGTAAAGTGACCTTTTGCATGCTGCTTTAGGGGAGCTAACGCATAGATCAAGCTGAATGAAAGAAATGTCTTGACAGGCTCAAAAGTTGCACAAAAGATGGATCTACACGTGTAAAGTCATGTATATCTGTTTTCTGTCTCTACCTAACTTACATACTCCTACTGTGTAGACAAATGCACAAATGTAAATATGTGTGTGTGCACCATATGGTTCACATACACAGGTGCACATTTGAGCTGGAGTGAAGTGTTCAAAAAGGCCATAACCATGAGCAACAAGGACCTAAAGCAACAGTGTGCCTTTAGTATAATTTCTGTGCAAAATATTTCAAATGTTTACCTTTATTAAGGTAATATCAGCGAACATATACATACAGAATTTATAGTTACACTGTATTTACATATCAAATTACAAGAGGCATGACTTATATCACAAATTCTAACTGATATTTTTATCATAAGCAGGACAAGCTTAGATTTAGAATTCCATAAATACAACTGAACTCAGACTGACACTTGGCAAATAGTTCTTTTCTTTGTTGTAAACTCATATTTGTTGTAATCAAGTACAAGTCAAAATTTGTTTCCTATAGAAAAAAGAAAAACAATGGATTTCACTGACATACTTGATTCATCTGGAGGCAGGTTTAACCTCTCTCGCACAGCTACTTTCAGTTTGACAGACTTCAGTAAACAAATCAACTTTTGCAGTGGTGTGGTTCCTCCTGGTGTTGTTTTAAATGAAGAAATAGTTGTCAGCTGAGGCTCCGCTCTCTGCCATCTCACTCAGCTGTCTGTTTATTGAGTCCGTCAGTGATCCAAGGTCTAACACTGGACTGTTGCCTGGACTTGGAGAACCCTGCGGGATCTCCAGGAGAACATCGGATGGTTCTGCGTCCACTAGCTGCTCGCCATCGCTCAGGCTCAGTCTGCATGCGCCTTCAGTCTCTGTGTTGGCTGTTTCCGTGGCAACGGTTTCCAAGGCAACCTCCTCAGCAGGCGTGTCCTGCACTGCTGCTTTGTCCCCTCCTTTGGAGGTCTTGAGTCCACATAGTTTCTCAATCTCTACTACAAGTTCCTCATTTTGCTCCTTCCACAGACGATACTTTGACACTGTCAGATTAGAATCCTCCAGGATCTTGTTGATCTGCTGCAGCTCTGCTTCTTTTGCCTGTAGAGCAAAAAGAGGCTTCAGTGGCCATGCAGACATACTTACACATGAATTTGCTTATGACTGAATGAGAAAAACATCCTTGCTGTGTAAGAGCTAGTTAGATTTTTTCATTTCTTTACTTAAATCAGAGTGATTGGTAACCTGAGCCTCCTTTTCTGCTCACCTTAAGAGTGCTCTGCAAGGCCCGGAGCGTGTGCGCCTTTTCATTGATGACAGGATTCTTATTGCGTCGGATGAACGATTTCCTGAATTGGTCATGTGTAAGTGGTTGCTCGTGGCCAGTTAATGAAACTCCTCCCTCTTTTATGTTGTTTAACATCATGCTCATCTCGTCTTCAGTGGCACCTTTTCACAAGAGCAGGGACACAGACAGGGAAGAAATATAACAGCAGGAAAGGCAGAGACATGAAGTAAACAGGAGAAAGAGATGGAATTAAATACAAATAACAGGGTAGTGACATTTAATGAACAACATCACACACACAGGAAGCTGTTATAAACTATCCATTTGTTGACTTTTAACTGGGCCAAATATCCACAGGGTAAAGTCAAGATCCCAAACAGAAATTATTAAAACATCAATCACAAAGGCTCAGTCTTCACAGATTAAAAAATATTCACTGAGAGCTAAGATGGAAAATTAGAAAGCAGCAGAGACATCAAGAGTTGAGTCACAGCAACAGTTTATACCTGTTCCTTTGCTGCCCCCTGCTGGAAGATTTGGTGATGGCCCTTTGGTCATTTTCCCCTTAGGGCGAGGCAGAGTGTTGGACAGTACTTTCTGAGGCACATAACGAAACACATAGGAATTTAAATGATACTCTGAATGTCATGTGTGGTTATTTGTCATTGTGCAAACCTCTAACCTTGTCCTTGTTTGTCCTGCGCGGTGATGGCGATCTCTCACTCTCTGAATCGGTCTCACTGTAACACTCTGTTCACAAATGAACACAGACGTTAAATTAATGATATTACCTCAGCATGTTAACAATACATGTGCACTACTGTGCTTTCAACTTTTTACAATCATTCAGCCTTTTAAACATAGACATGGTTAAAATAATCTACTAAAAAGCAGGTAACCATAGCAGCAGTTATTATTTTCATGCTATCCTAAAACTCAAACTGTGGATTAATTAGTGCCCAAATATTTCTGAGCCCCTACAACTGGGGATCTATATATAGAAACTGTCCTTCATACAATATTTTAGGCCAAACCTTTAAATTAAAGCTGACAGCCTATTCTTAAAGGACATATTGATTATCATATGTACAGTTGTCAAATTATACCATAGGTGTTCAAATAAGCCTGGGTTTCACTGAAGGTGGTACAGGTCTAAAAAAGTTTTGGTTTGGTTTTGATTTAAGAAACCATTAAATGCACATGTTTTAGTGATTAGGTGTGTATATAACTGTAATAGTTAATTAGTCAACATTAACCTACCTTCTTCACTATCTGGGCCTTTGTGTAACTTCTTGTGCTTATGAATAGCTGTAATCAGAAAGTTAATCCATCTGGAGAAAAACAAAATAACAAGCTTTATTAACATCAGCAATAAAGTTTTAATACAATTTGCTACCATATATTTAAGCATCAATATAAGTGATCATGTGTTTAAAACAGCACAAACACAAGGTTTTGAAAAGCCCCCTGCAGGGGGCAGTTTATACCCACAGGAACATTAAACGAGTCACTCATGATGACAAGTAGCCAGCCTGGATCCTTTTATTGCAGTAGTTAGTCTTTGCAGCCATTATACATAACATCTTATAAGACGAAGTTGGATAACTAAACTGTCTTCTGTTTTGATTGTGGAAGAAAAACAAGGTTTTCTCCAACTTACTTGCTCATGTCACTGACATTCTCAGCAGCAAAGAAGAAGTTCTGAAATCGCTGATGGCACATTTTAAACACACTGGTGGGGAGAGAACAGAGAGCATGAAGCGAATCTTATCTCAGAGAAATTAAAACACATAAATCATTGCCACCATAAAAAACAAAAAAAAAATCCTTATTCCCCATCTCCATTGTGAGTTGATTCCATGAATTCATAAGCTAATATTGACATTTTAATTCATTTTAAGAATAGAGAAGATTTTATTTTGCACTTTCCAACATCACATACGTGACAGCTGCATAAAGCCACAACACAGCTTCCACTGAGCACAGGGACAATAACACTTCTATTTCAATCTGCACAGTTATGTTTAAAAGACTAAAATAATTTACATAATACCGACAACTACCTACAGTTCACACATTCCTAGATCAA
Organism: Ctenopoma multispine; assembly: GCA_034779795.1. Taxonomy (NCBI): domain Eukaryota; kingdom Metazoa; phylum Chordata; class Actinopteri; order Anabantiformes; family Anabantidae; genus Ctenopoma; species Ctenopoma multispine. The sequence goes on along the minus strand of JAUYWH010000014.1, from coordinate 9,178,825 downwards.
ATGTTTATTCTCACTATTTTCTCTTGTGCTCTCCAGCGCTCTCTATGGTGTAGCTGGCTATATTCACCAGACCCTCTGCCTTTTCATCCTGTAGAAAAACATACATAAACTATTAAAAAGCAGACAAATTCATATTAAAACATTATAGTTAGACATTGCCTAACAAGCCTTTATATCTAAAAATACTTCCAATATTATATTACAGCACAGACAGTAGCTTTACTAAAGTTATAACCCAGTAAATGCTAACAGTATATTTTTAAACATGCATCTTTAAAGAATATGATGTCAATGATTTGACTCTGAAGAAATAAAATATTCTTAAATTTAATTGCCCACATGCTCACCTGTTGGCTGGTGTACCAATAAAGTGAAGGCCCCTTGAGGACGAACCAGAACCGTTGCCACTTCTGTGTGATGAAGACACTGCTCTCCTTTCTCTTCTTCCATAGCCAGCCATCACAGTCGGGACTGCCCAGCTCACGGCAGGACACACGGCGCCGACTCAGAGCTGTCGACGTTCCTGCGGGCAAATTACACACAGGGGTGATCTCACTGTTTCAGTAGCAGTGTAACAAGGTATAAGTTCTTGGTTTGGTTAAAAGGTGTTTATTTAAACTACTTCTCTGACATCTATGGTAAATATTATAATCCATTTTTATCTAATTGTTCTAGCAACTATGCAAGGACAGGAACTTTTGGTTATTATCAACACCACTTTATTTCTACCTTGATTTTGGGTCGTTTTTTTGTCCAACTTTACTTAATACCTGCTTGTAAATATATAACATATATATTTACAAGGATTACCTTTTGTTGAGCTCTTCTTAGTGTCCTTATTCCCCTGAAAAGATTTGACAGATTTCAATCAGTGTTTAGTTTGAATTTAGTTATTTTAAACCCTGTGAACTGATTTGCTTGAATCTAAAATTTCTGGCGGTGGACTTATTCTTTTCATCTCACCGTGTGTCCCACCATTTCAGGGCAGGAACTGATGCTCGCCGTTTCGGGGTTGGCTCCCTGAGGAGAAAGACTTCTGAATGATCCGGATCTCAGGGGTGAAGGACTTCTGAAAGACCCTAATCGTATAGGTGAAAGACTTCTGAGTGAAAACGAATGGTCTCTTTTGAGTCTTGGAGAGAGCCTTGAGCTGTCAGAACCCGCAAAATCTCCTGAGAAAATTTGGACCAACAGAAATCTGTTTACTACATTATTATTCAACACACCATGACCGATGACAGGGTTGTTTCTCTTGTCTGAGTGCTACATAATATGCTCTTTTCTTTAGTCTACTCTGCATAAACATATTTCTCACTGGAGTTCATGGTACAAATGTCAATAAACCCATTAAACTGACAATAACTCTGTCACAGTTCTGCTCCTGTCCCCTGCCTTCAGATCCCCAGTGTCTCCCTGCCCTCTGTTCTCTGCCACACACACCTAAATTCAGGCAGTAATTAAGGCACTACTGTATATACCATCACTTTTTACTCACTTATTTCTGTCTTTTGTGCTGAATGTCTCTTCAGTCATTTCTGTTGTGTCCCTTTTCCTGATTTAGTTTCCCCCTTCTCCCCCCATAGAACTGCATGTCTGTTTCATGGACAGGTTTGTTTTTTGACTCTGCTGCCTTTTCTTTCACCTTTTTACTTTACCTTTCCACTAGGTATCTGATTTTGCCATAGATTTGGGTGCAACCTGCTCTACCCTTTTTTCATGACATTGACAAGTTTTCCATTGGAACAGAAATCTGTAATTTGTTTGAAATACTTTTAATACATACTAATATGTATAACAACATTGATTTAAATTGGTATTTTGATGAATATTCATAATAAAAGAAGAGAATGTGGCACACAAAGTGAATCAAAAAAACTCCCTCACACGAGCTGTAGGACGATACAAATACATCAATCTCAGCCTACACTGCAGGGATGTGCAGAGAGTTGTCCCTTAAAAAAGGGATATCTATCAAAACAGAGCTGTTTAGGTTTAGAATTAATGTTACAATGGAAATAAAATTAAACTTTATTTTACTTACTGAATGCTTACTTACTTACTTTATGTTGGTTTGGTTTTATCACTCGAGGAAACAATAGATATGCACGTTTGGTTCTGCATATGGTTGATTGCATGTAGAACTGCATTATTTTGTGGATTTTTTGTGGGATAAAATGTTTTTGAAGACTTTATTTGTTGGCATTCCATTCATGCAATTTGTTCATTCAGTTAGAATATCTAAGTAGTAACATAATAGATAACTAATGATAACCAACATTATTTTTTTTAACAAAGTATCTGTGCTGCCTGTGCTGTGTGGATATTCCTGCAGCACTTTGTAATCTGATACACTGTGCTTATTTTTCACTTTTCAAATGAACTCGCTCTTCTTTATGTTAAACCCCAGCATCCTGCTTCCTCTCAACATTCTCTCAAAACACAACATTTTTTCTCTCCTTTACATTTCTTACCTAACAGTGGCAGTGGTGACAACCTCCCCTGTTGTTTTCTTTCTGAAAAATCGGAGTACAACTCTGATTCTTCCTGTCCTATGTGCTGATGATGTATCTCGGGCGCCTGAACAGCTTTCCTGTAGTAAAAAACAGAGACATGAATCACAAAACAGCCCACCCAAGGTGCTCCTGAAAGGCTATGATATCTGCACTTTGACTATCAACAGTCAAGATTAATGCAATTTACAAAGAAGCAAAAATGTGTCTACAAAGCATTAGCTATGGTTTACATATATATTTGTTTAAAGTAAAACCATATGGTTAACAGGTCAGTAAAATACAGTATAAACAACATGAATTGGCTTTTAAAGGAAATAAATATGCCAGTAGTCTAAACTTTCGCTTTTTTTTTACTTAGTGGCATGTATCTGGATGTGACAGGAATATTTGTAACCTTAATGCACCATCTGCATGCACTCTTTCCATTTTTCTCACAATGTCTGCTCTTCATCAGCTCTCACTGTCTCTATTTGTCTCTCCATCACTTTTTCTACCCTCCTCCTATTTTTCTTTTAACTTTCGCCTTGTTTGTGTTGTTTTCTTTGTTTCTCCGAAACTCCCTCATCAGGTCATTTTTCTCCTGATCTCTCTCTTTTTCCCCCACTTCCAGTCAGCAGTGGGTTGTGGGCGTGCATGATGGAATTTATGGCATTTACTTTGTGACCTCATTGCAAACGTAGCAGGTCCTGGAAGATTAACAAGGTCAAAAGGGTACATGGGAGGTTCAGCTCTATTGAGTAAATCTCTGGTAATTTAGTGAACCAAACCTTCAACTTCATGCTGAGATGTAGGATTATTGCATTTTTTTAACAGAGATTTATTGTTTAAATAGGCAATTGAAAAACCTCATTTTAATTTGAAAAATCTTAAATAGTATCTTTGCATGGGTGTTATGGATATAATCCTCCTTGGCTATATATACACAATTTAAACAAAATGAAAACATAAATTTAAAATCCTATATAAGCCACGCTTAATATACCCAGAACTATTAAAAATAACAGCTAACTATCAGAGGAAAAGCTCATTTATGTGCTCACCTAAAGGACAGGGATCTGACAGAAGCTGTTACTCTATCAAGTATGGAGTGCCTCGGATTCTCCTCCCAGTCCTTTTCTTCTTCCTCGTCTGACTTCTCTTCTTTCTCCTCTCCCTCCTTCTGGAAAGAAATCTGTAGAAGAAGCGCGTGAGTGTGCGTGCTAAACTCTGTGTGTGTGTTTAGAGCTCAGCGGTGGGGTAACCAGGCAAATGGTAAATAGATTGTAAAGGTAAGACCTCATGCACGCACTCTAGAGTCCCAGGAGATGCATTAATACATAAAAACACACACACATACAGTCAGTGACAGTCTTGCTAAAAGCAGACCATCTTGTGAGGGCAACACTGATACAGACAGCTGATGCACACATCTTCTTATGTGTGTGTACCAGCTAGATGGTAATGCTCACTTGTGGGTATAAAATGCACGGTGTGGATGTGCGCTTTCAAATGCAGTGTGCAATTCATAGACAACAACAGTCGGCATAGTGACTACTGACATGTGTTTATAGAAACGGATCCCAAGTGGTAATAAAAGGTAACTGAAGAGAGGAGATTCTCGTGAAAGAGAAGGTTTCTGAAGGAATATTTCATTTTACCACTAGATGTAATTTTCCTAAACTGACATTCACTGGTAGATAATTCAAATTATGTGTGGGCAACAATAAAATTGTTCACTTGGGGTGGCTTCTAGTTGCTTAAATTTTTTTTTCTAAATTTCTAAAATTTCTAAATCATGATTTCTAGCCCACAAAGCTGTGAGGCATAGTATGAGCAAAAGGCAACAAAAAATACCACCACTAAAAGTGAGAAGTTTAGACTTTAATGAATCGCCGACCTGTGTGGTGGACAGCTGCTGGACTGAGACTTTGTGTGGCACTGACCCCGGTACCCTCTTTAGGACCAGAGTCACTACATTGGGATTCTCCCGCAGTTTTTTCACAAGATTTGCCCTGGTCCAGCCCACCTGATGAAGCAACACAAATCATTATCCCAACATGAAGGTAACTGTCAAAAAAAGTTAAAGCTGAAATGATTGACAGTTCATACAGACACACATATACAGTGTAATGGAGCAGTCCAGAATACATACAGACACATAATCTGTAGACCGTGTCACTTACCACTACTTGGTTATTGACTTGAATTACTTCATCACCAGCTAAGATCTTCACATCAACATTATTTAAAGGCTGCAAAATGAGAGACACACACAAATAAGAACCCCTAAATAATGAAAACATATCTGAACATGTTATTTGTCTCATGCAGCAAGTGAGAAGGTAGAAATTCTATGATGTCTCATGGTATCTTTATATATTACAGACTCTTATTTGATGTTGTCCAGAGTAAATTCTGAGGTGATCCACTAAAAATGAAAAAAATGGCTAAGTGTGCTCAAAATGACGTTCTTATTACACAGGAACTATCTGTGTATAAGGTCATGCACACCGGCATGTTCTCTTTGTGGGAGTTGGTCTCATCTCTTATTAGTAGTAACTGCAGTAGCAGGGGAGCCTAGGGTACTTTGTTGTTGACATCATGGAAAAATAACATTTCCGTCTTTCCATCCCACAGGAGAGCTATCCTCGCACTCATTTCACAAGCCCTCCTTATTCTGGCTGATAAACACTCCTCCTTCAATCCACTGCTGCCTTGTTTATTTTACAAGCCTCTGATCTCCCTGAACTTTGGCTTTCTCAGAAAATCATACATCTGTTCTTCATCTATGGAATGACTTTATTTCTTCTCAGAGAGGTGTGTGTTTCTAAAGTCAAATGAGCATCCAATGGTAAATCAGCATTATAAATATAATAAACACTATGCAGTAGATCATGCTGTATTTCAGCACATATTTACTGTGGATTATTAGGAATAAAGCATAGCAGATGATTGCACGTACATAGATGTTTATGATATGAAAAAATAATTGTTTGCATGCGCTCTGCAGCATTTGGGGCAAGCAGCCTCAATTAGATATTTATTATACAAGCTATTTGCAGCGCAAGGGCTCAGATTAGTTTCAATTTCAAAGCAATGAAGCAAAGAAATATAAGCCTACAGCTAAAAATTATCTGTCAAACAGAAAATACTTACAAGGGGATTTCTGCCTAGTACCAAGCTCATGCTTTCATAATAAATGAATCAAAATTAAAATTTCATACTTCAGCTGTGCAGAATTGGACAAAAATGTGTTTAATTCACAGACATCACTGGATGTGATTATGCTAAAAACAACCATTAAATAAAAGTATACTGTCAGATGTAAGAGAGTTGATGTATTTTTGACAAAAGAACAGAAAAAGGAAGACAGTGAGACACTTAGACAAGCGCCAAGAAGAAATGTAAACAAGTGTAAAAATGTTATCTCCAGCAGAAATATGTGACAGGGCAGATCCACGGGCTCACAGCTTGTTACTTGTTAGACCAACACGTCAGTGCTCTGCCACTTTTTTTGACAAGACACGATTGGTTAAAGAATAAAACAGTGTAAGGCTTTAGACACTACAGCTCTTGTCATACGACTCTAGCAAGGACTCTAATCGTGGTTTTTGGTGTGAAGTTTAAGAGTAGGAGAGGTCTTAGTTCTTAGCTTCTCATCAGAGGACTGGTTAGGAGCAGTGAGATGTCAGTGATGGTTGACTTAATTTGTGGTTTGTGAGTCAACAGTAAAAGCGGTAAAGTAAATGAGAGAGTCTGACCTCAGCAGCAGTGCCAGTCACATAGTGGTTACTGGAGCCAGTGGATGTTATCTCAATACCCTAAGATAAAAAAAAAAACCCCAGAAACATATAATTTACATTTCATTCTGATATGCTGCATGTGCAATGAATTCTTCGTAAATTCATCACACCGCTGAGTCAAAATGAGTCATCAGAATGGACACATAAAGATTAATCTATCTCATTATTGCCACTACTGTTGGGTGTATGTCTTCAGAAATATATGGCCTCAGGTACCCATCAGCCTGACATGACTTATTATTATAAGTAATGGGCATGAGGAGAGCCCACTAACTATATCCTAGAAAGCCCGGATCACATAATCTATATATATGTCATGACAACGGAAACATGACTGACAACTTTAAAAAAAAGTGACTTACAAAAATGTCCTACTCATTACTTAAAATGTCCAGGTTTTCTTGGTTTTACTGGTACACATTATTGGTTCAAATCATTGCAGACACTTTTGTGATACAATAACTCAATTGTCACAAATCTCGAACTCGGAATAACGTTTTACATTATTATAAAGCTTTATTACATTAAAGCTTTACATTTACTTCATCTACTGAGCAAGTGTACATCATGTTTTGCACAAGCAATGTACATAAATTATGTTTCTTCCTGCCACTCACTTCCCTCTTCGTCTCTAGTTCCCATTCCTCTCAATCTTTTGGTGATTAGTCATGTATTCCAATTTATCTCAGTTCACTGAGGATAATCAGGCTTTGTTGCAAATTGCTAATTTTGTCGACCAAATTAGTAAAAATGATCCTGTTTAATTAATCTCAACAGTTTCACTAAAACCCACCTTTACACACCTATTGCCACATGTACACACACTCACACCCAACGATGCATTTATGAAAACAAATCTGAAAAAAATTTAAGCTTGTCTACAGCGTGGGGATGAAGTGGGGAAGAAATGCATACATTTGTAGACTCAAGATGATTAGGTAGCGAGTGAGCACAAGGAAACTAGAACATCATTTTCATCTAACAAAAGACATTTTTACCTAATGGACCAAGTACACAAAGGGAAAGTGGAAATACTACGTGATGTTAACAGGCAAGAAAGAAATATGTAATTGTTCTATACAGTGAACCAACTGAAAACTAAGTCATTAAGAGAGGAGGAAAGACAGGTACAGGAAGTTTTTATGAATAATGATATGTGAGAGAAGATTAGATGTGGGCACAGAGAAAACCTTGAGCTAGATGAAAGAAGTGGTGAGTGGAACCAAATGATAATAGAAACATCCAGGCAATGATGAAGGCAGAAAATGAACACTGAAAACGACAGAGAGTGAGAGAAAATAAGAAACAGAATAAGAGTTTATTATCACAGAACTGGGGAAGTAATAAAAGAGGGATAGCCATTTAAAATAATGGTACTGAGATACAGCATCAAAGAGTGGAAGAACAGATTTTCCAAAATCTCATTCAGAGGTGACCAGAAAATTCAAAGAGAAGGCAGAACTCTTGAATTTAAAATGATAACTTGATTGAATAGTATAGGTATCCATATCGTACACTTTATAATAAAAAAACAGTGAGGCAGAAATTGTTGATTGTTTTCTAGAATTCCTGCTTATCTCATTATAACTACAATTTATTATTTACACCATGTACAACTTTAATATCCCAAAAGATAAAAAAGGATCAAGAACCTGAGACTTCTAATATTTAGGATTTACCTTTCAAAAATGGCTCAATTGTGTATTTATGGTTTTATGGTTACTACAAACTACAACAATGTAAAACTGTCAGGATTTAATATATAAAGTCATAAACAAAAAAAGACATTTCACTACATTTAATAATAGCAAAACATCAGCAGTAAAAATAAAAAAGCAAGAAGATGTCTTTACCAGCTGATCACCAGGTGACACGGGCACTAGATCTATGCTCTCCAGCTGAGCAGTGTGGGCAAGGAGCGCCTCAGAACCACAGCTCAAGATCTCATCACATTCTGCCACCAAATGACGGCACTGGTGATTGAAACGCACCACAAATTAAATTGACTGAACAACAAAAGAAAACAGAAACAAAATTACTAACACATAAAATAAAATAGACTAAAAATATGCAAATAATTAGCAGACTTACTATAGAGATGATGTCCTTTTCCTTCTCATAGACAGTGGTATCCTGTTGGATGAGTAAAACAATATTACATGACTGCTATATATCCAGTTCCACAAAGCAGAATACCACTGACACCACAGCATCACACAGTATGTAAGGCTCATATTGATTTATAGAAATAGGACAATCTGACACAACTTCTGTCCTATTTCCTCCTCACAGCACAAGTCAGGAAGTGAGTCAGTTTGCCAGAGGCAAGACAGGCATTATTCCCTTTAGTGGACTTTCACTGATTCCAATAAAAACACTCTTGTAGAAATGTAGAAATATAAAACACAAATACTGTATATAAAACAGCAAGAGGTACAACAAGAGGAAGACACCTGTAATGGTGTGAGATACAATCCATGCTAATCTCTACCAGAACACACACACACACACACACACACACACACACACACACACACACACACACACACACACACACACACACAC
>JAUYWH010000014.1:9155351-9169865 GCA_034779795.1 Ctenopoma multispine | reverse complement strand
ACACACACACACACACACACACACACACACACACACACACACACACACACACACACACACACACATACACACACATACAGTACTGTATGTGCATGCAAGTGCAACCTACCACCCACAAAAACATACAGGTCAGCGTCACAGTTATTAGGGCATTAAATGTTCCTACAGGCATCACTATGAGAGCTGGCCTATGAGCTGGAGAGATGAGTGGGAGGCTTCAAAAGGAGGAGGATGGTGAGAGGTTAAGAGTGAAAAAGGTAGATGTTTACACAGAAATGAATATTCATTGAATAGATTATTGCTTTGTACCTTCATTACTGCCTATAAGCTAATTTGTATTACCTGCAATGCAATGAGTTACATAAAGGATTACAGGGAAAACCGATCGCTGTGAAATGTAACGAGGGATCAACAGTGAGTTCTGAGCTAATTAAAGGCTGTGACAGCAGGGTGCAGGGAGGGGAATGACTGGGAGAGGTTTCTCTTATGATTGCTGGTCAGTTCCACTTGTGTGCTTGTGTTGGTGTAGCTATTTCCTTCTGGTATTTGTTTGAATATGGATACCTTAGCTAAACCAAAACAAACAGAAAAGTTCTGCACATAATAACACTTCAGATCATTATCTTGATCCTTACTTAAGTAAAACATGTCATGTCATGGACCACTGGCTATTTGCCAACAAGAATCTAGTTACGTTGGCTAGTCAGTTTAAGCCTCCTTTACATCATAAACAGAAAAAAGACAAGACATTCATGGATTAAGTTCTTAAAATATAGAAGGAGGCTGGGTAGAAAAGTTGACCTTTCAAGAGTCAGCTGTGTATCCAAAACATGTTCTTGGTGCAAACAGTCCTGTGTAAATTAAAATAGATTTGAGGTTCATTTTAGCTACTAAGTTATTAGACAAGTCTACGTATTAATAGACATCAGCATAGATATATAGCCAAAAAGCTGAACATGCATTGGTTTTACTCTGTGGTCAGGTTAAATGGAAATTAATTTGCACTTGCCTTCTCTTCTGCATATGTGAAAACAGCCGTCTCTACAATATTAGTTCTTATTTATAGAACAAACATTAAAGATGGAATATAGTTCTCATGTTGTATATTTAAACTAGCAGATGTGCTGTGTCAGCAGCTTATCAAGTCATCAGGATTTTAGAAAGTCGCCATGAGTTGATTCTGACCAGAAGAAAAAACAAATGAACTTTATCCACTGAAATTATGGATGTGTTTCTGTCATTTTTTTATGATTTATTACCACATGTCTTTGCATGACAGCGCATATATATGAAACAGGTCATGTTCATACTTGTCCACACAGGGACAGGTCTACAAACTGGATCTATGTGAACCTTGTTTATAAAAACATTTTCTCTAATGGCAACTAACAAGTATTTTTAAACATGACTGCAATGAAAACCGAATACTGAGCTTCATAATCTTTTTCACATGGTACTAGGATTTTTGCATTTAATAAAAAATATCCATAAAGATCTGATGGAGCCCAACATTTATCGTGAGGACAGCTGCATTTCTCCACAGGACTTTAGCTTTAAAACCTGGAATCTGTGAGTTTAAACGTTCCTGACTCATGTTTAGAGAATCAGCTGATAGTCCAGACCGATCCTGTCACTGTGTGTGGAGATATAAATAAATAATGAAGTCATGCTGCTGAGCCAGAATTATGCATGGCCTCTCTGCCAAATCAGAGACTGAGAGCGATATCTCTCCAATATATAATTTCTGTTGCTGTGTGATAAATAGCGGTGTTCAGCCAACTCCACTAAAAGATCCGACATTCTACAAGTGGCTGTGAGCAGCTCAGTCCTCACAGAGAACACCTATGATGACGTTTCCCCAGAGCTCCAGCAAACAAAAAGACGTGTTTACAGCTCTGTGAGGCAGCTTAGGCACAGTGATTCTTTACTACATCCTGACATGAACATGCTGACAGTGATGACTCACCGATTTAGTGTGTTAGCATTCTAATATTTACTGCTGATGGGAATGTCACTAGTTTTTATGGTAATTGGTTAAAGTAGTGGACAAAGTAAAGTTTTCGCTATGAGCAAATCATGAATGTCTCTAATACGTGGCACTAGAAGAAAGGTCAGGGGATCACCAAAGTCACTGGGCTGCCTAACTTCAGTAAATCCAGGTCAGTCTGCGAGAGTCAGAATTCACTGTTAGACTTTAGCAGGTGGTTACTGCTGAAACAATGGTTAGAACCCAGGACACACACCCAGACATATGTTTTAACTGATAACTGAAGTTCCACCATTGCTTTTTACACTCAAGTAAAAATACATCAATATCCACACCTCTATTCAGCTGTGTCATAGCAGAGGTTTCCTCCCAAACACCACAACCTATCAATTTCTTTTTAACTATCAGAACAGGAAATGACTCCACTTAATGTGGGCGAGATGGGTGACAGGTACACTTCTGCACTGAAACCAACTCAGGGGAGTATGGTGGGAAAACACAGAGGGAGAAGAGAGGAGCTGTGGACACATACGTTCATTCCCCCAACAGCCTGCTGCACGTTCGCGCTCCACTTATATGTAATTCTATTGATTTCCCCCTCTGTAAGATATTAATAAACTAATTTTTACAATAAACTCTATTTGCTACACCTAACAGTACAGTTACAGATAAGATTAATCAACTTTCAGTTCTCATTTAGAGAAATACAGCTGTGGCGTCACACAGTGAATCACACTTCCACTGTAACTACAGTAGTTACAGATTAGCCACACTGCAAAATTGTTAATAAATTGACAATTTCATGCAGGAAGAAACATTATTTGAATAGAAATCTTTCATTCTTTTTGTTACACAACTACAGACATTTGCAGCATTGTACTAAAAGTAATGACTTCACTGCCTTCTTATGCACTGTGAAATAAACATGCATCCATTTCACTTGATAAAACAAAACATGTTGTTGTTTAGCATGGTGTGTGGCTCGATCACGCGCTGGCTTTACAGCAGTGTTCTGTGCCTGAAAGCTGTTCTCTCTATAGTTGTCTAGGAAACAAAGACAAGCTATTACGTGGGTGTAACATTCTGTAAAAAGCAGGCAAGGAGAATGTATACAGCCATGCGTGGATACACCATACAAAACAAAACTAAAGCCAACACACAAATGTACAACTGCACAGATTTACTGCGTGTGCATGGTTATGCAAACACAGACTGTAGATTAGACAAAGTTGGACAGATTCAGTTCTTTATTTTTTTACTGTTGTCTAGAGCTTAATATACACAATGCAACTGACGATGACCTACAGTATAGCATTGCAAATAAAAAGCCCAGTCATACCCTGTGAGGTCTGTGAGGGCATCTGTGGCTTTGTTTACATACTTTGACTTCACCAGCAGATACTTTTTATTCACCACCAGGTCACAGAGTTGCTATAAAACTACTGACAGGCCTGTAACTATCTTAGATCTCTTTTATACTTGCTCTTAAACTTCCAATTAAAATTTTTACTATACCCTTCTCCTCGCCTGTTCATTTACAGCTCTTTGCCTTTTACCACTCTTCTCAGACTCACGTATACAGATCCAAAAATAATAAGACTTGTAGTCAGTCCTTTCTGACAGCTTACATATTGCTAATGTGTCCTATGTTTGCATCCCGTCATGTATTAGCAGCTCAAAATGAGTGAACGTGCTGATCATTGCTAATTAAACAGCGTAGCTGTTCATTGTGTTTTGTTGTTTTAGTTTTCTTGTCAAATAAAATGTCACTGAAGCTGGAAGTATGTACGTTGTCAGTTGAAGGTTAAACATTAAAATCTCCTATAGTTAATTTTTCACCTATAGAAAATGCCTTTAAAATCACATACCTTAAATGTTATACTTCCTAGTTCATTTTGTCCTTCAGTAATCCAAACTGATAGTTCACCCAGTCCCCTCTCTTTCTCTCTTGCTTGCAGCTCAGCTGGTTAAAAGTAGTAGACTGAGTGTGTGCTACTGCAAAACTCTGACTTGACAACATGAGTGTAGGATCCCAACAACACCAGCTGATTACTGACCTTGATCGCCCTCAGGGTGTGAAAAGAAACACAGACTCTCACACAAAGACAGACAGGAAATAAGAGTCTTTTCTTTGGTGTGAAGAATGTGGTGTAGCTTCTGTTGACGCAGTGCTCCAGAAAAAGATGTTGGACGGGTGGAGCTGTGGCCTCCTGAGGCCATGACACCTGCCTCAAGTAGCTGGAACCTACCTTAGACTAACCATGGTGGCTTTAATCTGAAAGCTCTGTTAATGCCATGCTGCAAATTTGTGTGAATCAACTCATTCTCCTACGACGTCTGTATGCCTGCAGCCTGATAATGTTACGATGACAGTTACCGTAGACAGATGAGTCCTGAACACATGTGCCTATAAGGGCTTCATTTTATCTTGTCTCTAAAACAGGTGTGACAGTTTGCCAGCACTCTAAAACTGACCTTTTAGTTCATCTGTCAAGGGATTTTAAACCAATAACCACATTACACCTGCAAATACAGGTATTATATAAGTTATAAAAACATATATTTGGCCTACCCATTTCCAGTGTTGTTCTGACAGTGGAATTAGTTACTGACTGATCATTTAAACAATAAATTGTGTTTGCGAGGTTTTAGAACATTGTAAGCCCACAAAACAACCTTTACATGACTATGAATTCACTAGACAAAATGCTCTCAGTACCTCTAAATGGATAATAATTGTTACCTTTAAGACACCTGCATGCACAAGGACACAAGTGATCACAAAGTTCAAAAACAGGAATTGAACAAACAATAGCCAGTCATTACCAAGCGATGATCAACCTCTGACAGGGGCCAGTGACAAAAGCAGGGAAGCTTTAACTTAGTAATCACTCACTGCTTTAGCCTTCATATGTACGCAGCCAACAATGAATAAAAACAACAGATCACAAACCTGATTCACTTTGCAGTGGTAAAAACATCCTAACAATGTCAACAAGCTAAATGAATCTCAGAAATCCATAATTCCTTTCTTCTTCACTGACTCTCCAAGTCCATAAGAACACTCAAACTGTTGCTGTCCACCAACACAGAGGCCACAACTTTCATTTCTCACATGAAAGTCCCGTAGGCTTGTTCTGCTTCAGACTGTCTTTATATGGCTAGGACATCTTAAATGACCTGCAATATTATATCAACCCTTTAAGAAAAATAATCCACAATGAATAATTTTCCATATGTACAGCACATGAACCAGACAATAAATTTGCTGTTTTATGGAAGCGTAGGCTTGAGACATTTTAAGCAGTCAAGCAAAGAGCAAAAGCAGCAAAAGCAACATCACCTTGTGGAGAATTATCCAATCAAAGAGGTGAGGACTGTACCTGTCGTGCCGGGCAAGCGTCCAGCGCTGGCTATAGGAGAGCTAAATATAAACTCTTCTAAATACTGAGCCTCCTGTTTCAGCCACAGCTTACTGTTTCTTTACCTCTCTCTAATGATCTCTCATTCTCTGCCTGATCTTTCTGGTTCTATCTCCTTTTTGTCTTCTTCCTCTTTTGACCTTTTGTCATACTCTTTATCTGTAATGTCACTTCAGTGTTGTTTCAGAGGTAATAGTCTTGCTCTCACTGCCTGTTGATCTGCTGGACATTCTGCAGTGGGCACTCCCCCCGGCAGTCAAAAGTCACAGTGCAATCGCTCTTTTAGTCTCCGCCTCCTTTCACTGCCTACTCCTTTGCTTCACGTAGCGTCCTTCCTTCTGTTCCTCCCCTACGCACTACAACATATCCAGGCCTGTCCTTTCTGCTACCTGGTAAAAACATTTCACTCACTTCACATTCAGCCTGTTTTTAATTTTCCTTCTCCTCTTGTTTCATTCAGACATTTCTTAATATTGAGAGGGGGTAAACATAAAAACTAAATCCAGCTCTCCTCTTTGGCAATACTTTCAAACTAAGCTTCTTCAAGGTACAGCCACATTAAAATATGCCAAGAATGTTAAAGAATGAATTACCAAAACTAAGCTGAGGAAGAGGGATTGTGTTAGTGCTTCTGTTTTTTGATGCATTTTAGGGGTTGATTTAAAAAGAAATAGCCCATAGCACAACAGATTGTAGTTCCTCTTTGGAAATTTAGTGTGCGTGACAAAGTAAGGTATACTCGTGTGTGGTTCTGCTGGAGATAAACACCTAATGATTTTACGAGGTGTGTGTAGTAAAAGGCAGCCATCTGATACAAATAAAAACAACAGACAGACAGATTTGTGCTCTTCAGTGTAATTCACAAGTGTAATTATAAGTCAAACGTGAGTTTTATGCACTTAATCGTTAGAGTAATAAATAGACTAACCTTTTGCACGATTTCTCCAAGATTTCTGCAATAGATGAATATGTCCTTCCTGGAGATGTATCCACTCAGCTGGAATAACTGATACCTGGATAGACAGTGATTACATTTCAAGTTTAGGGAGGAAATGAAAGGATTACTATAAAGAAGCATTGTGATTTTATTTCACATTGGTAACTAAAAACATAATGAAGACACAAAGTAAATGAAAGCCACCAAACAGGAAGGCCACTTCTGCGGAGCAGGTACTTGACAAGTGACATCATGTGAGTAGGAATGCATAGGCCAAAACATTCCCAAATGAAGCCTACACCTCCAAATAACTTAGGCTACGTTGTATATAAAAAAACTACAGCTGCAAAAACTTCACCCACAACTTTATTTACAAGACACACCAGATAATAAAAATAACTGCAGAATAAAATAGAATTTCAAGTACTGTATACATAACAGTTATATAATTCCCTCTTTACAAACCTGTTGAGCAGAGAGAAGAGTCCTTTGGCAGAGGCGATGAGCTCCACTACAACCTGCAGAACACCAACAGGAAGCTTGTTGGTGCTCTGTCCATCATAGCTATTGAGGCGCCAGCGGCTCTGAATACCCATCTGCAGGGTGTGGGCAACAGCACGCAGCTTTTCTGTCAGACCACGCAGGTTCTCTCCACCCATACCATATGTCTGAAGAGTAGACACACCGAACATACATTTACACACACACAACAGGTCAAAGGACTTCTCTCACACTGTTATCATCATCATCAGTCTATAACTGTAACTCATTACTTCCCCTCTTCCTACTGTCCCTCAACTATACAAAACATAAAAGTGTTTTAGCATTCTGGTCTGCTGTCAGTGAAACATTAGCGTAGAATCTATTTCTAGGGTTAATTCCAATTATAAGAGATGCAGAAATATGCACGTTGAAATTATTGCTGCTATTATATCTGCTATTGTGTTTACATCGCAGTTGTAAACACAACGAAATGTAATGACATAAATGTAACCAATACAGATACTGCCTTCAGATTTAAGCAGGTACAGTATGTGACACAGTGTTTCCTTGAAATCTATTGAGAAGCTCAAAAGAAACCAAGAAAACTAAGAAAAGTTTTAACTTTTAACTTTAACAAGCTGAACCTCTAGTGTTGCTTTTATAAGTCTCTCATCACAGATCTCTGCCTGGTATGAGACTGAAGTCTCCACAGACAAAGAATAAGCAGCAGGTCCTTGTAGTGACTCACTCATCAGTGATCAAGAGGTTTGGACTGATCAGACTTTTTTTCAACACATCAACCAGCTGGAACAATTCTTCGTCAACAAGTGGCCATGAATTTCTCATAGCCTTCTCAACACTGTAGTAGTTAATTATGTAACTGTGTACTGTGTGGATATGTTTGGTCTGTTCCATGTGAGTGTCTGATGATTGTTTTTATGAATGAGCACATTGTTATACTTCACACAGCATCAAGGCTGAGAGCGAGGAGAGGAGGAAGGCTGGACAAATGCATACACACATACACACACACACACTGGAATCAAGGTAAAAATCTGTGGTTCTGTGTGTGGGTTGTAATCTTCCCATATGTTAAACAATTTCAGATACAGTAGGTGCTCTTATTTTAGGTTTTTGATAAAGGGACATCATATTCAAATGTATTTATACACTTGTGCGTACAGACTCTAGGCTAAAATGTTAATGTTACAGTGACCATATCAATCAGTATCACAGTTCGTTTAATAATTCAACAACAAGCAGTTTAAAAAGCCTGAGCTTTAGTCTGATGTCCACAGGCTGTTATAACGCCAAAGCTGGAACCTTGCCTGGTACTGTCCTGCTCAATTAGTCCTTCCAATGAAACAAAAGCCACTCTGGAAACACACAAACACCCCCACACACACCAACACGTGTCCTATAACTCCCTCCGAAAATTGGACAGGGAGGAAAATTAATTAGGCAGTAGAAGAAAATGGCACAGAGAATGAAAGAGGAGGTGTGAGTGTTTTTCAGCATACTGTAAACTTTCTGAGAAATTTGCATTTAAAGTATTAAGCCCAAGCTTTTGTTTTCTAAATCTCCTTGGGTTGCAGTTAAACCGTGACGTGTTGTTTGATGTAGGTGTTGATGTTTACAAAAATAAAGAAAGAATTTCACTAGGATATGTTTGACTAGGGGGGGATTTTGATATAAAAGTGAAGGGCAAAGTGAAGCAGTTTACTCTAAATTGTGTTGTTACTAAAAGCTCAAAGTATTTCAGTGAAACAGGACTTCTATGGCAATAAGAGCGGTTGTTACGTATTCCGGCTAGATTTATCCAAAAGCTGCTGGTTTTACTGTGCAAACAAAAGCCCGGTCTAAAAAGAGAGTGATGGTGGAAAGTACATCTCTGTGCTCTAAAAACAGACCACGCAGAACAGCGTAGACAACAGTTCAGTAAGTAATAGGGGTGGACAATACACAAACTATATCACGATTTTTACAGTCATTTTGTGGTAATGATATAAGACACGATACAACAAAAATACACCACAAGTCACATCAACAGACAGTCTTTAGACTTAAGAAGAAACCTAAACACTCACAAATGATGTAGGTAAAAAATTAAATATGCGTAGCATTGACTTTGCATCCTGTTTAACTTAGCCTTCCACCGTGCTTTTAGTGCCTGTGGGCCCATGTGACACGCACATGTTATGGTGTGTACGGCAACACATCATCATGCAGCTTCATTGTCATCATTGCAATATGATTAATATAATTATATAATGGGGAGGAAATATCAGCATGGTCCCTATAATATGGCACAGCCCCAGCAAATACCCGGAGCACAGCTTCACAAAACACACAACAAACAGCCTTGGTTATGAAAAAAATACTGGTATGGACACATACTGCACACAGACACACATGATTCTGCTTCCTCCCTCACCAGAGAGCAGAGCTTCTCCACAGCCTCCAGTATGAGCTCCTGGTGTCCAATCTTTTGGACTCCCAACTTTTCTAGGTCCTGAGAGGTCAACTGGAGGAGATCCAAACCAGACACATGCCACTCTGAGACTGGGTACTGATGCAGAGGGATGTCCAGACCTGGCCACAGGGCACAAATATTTCAGCCACATGCATGTATAAACACAAAGCTCACATGGTCAGAAAGACGCATGTCTAACAGAAAAAAAAATTGCTTTGCTATAAGCTGGTTTGAAAAAAAGTAAAGGTATGTTGGTGAAAGACAAATGATTTGCAACTGACTTGCAACATAGTTAATAACCTATATAATGATATATATATTATATCGTGCGTATAAAATTTTCATGATTGTGTAGTCATAAAGTACTTCAAAATAAAAGCACTGTGCTTTAATACACTGTCTTAAATTACATGTAATAGCCAGTGGCAGACAATGAAGTCTATTAAAAAATCAGTACTACACTATAAACATACTGCTTATATAGTGTAAGTCATTGTATTATACTTACAAGAATTAGCAACAAACTGTACTTATCATAAGTAAAATAAGCCTCCTCACTACTCATTAGTGGCCCCCGTCAGTTACTACTGGACATTACTGCTTCAGTATTACTGACGTATTAATACGTAAGTGATCCAATTGCAAAACCTGTCAATAAAATACAGTACTCGATTACTTTCCATTAACATAACAGCTCACCTTTACTGTACGTCGACGTTTTAATATTCACAACTACATATGAGAGCAGTCATCCGTTTACTTTATACTATCTTGGGTAGTATATTATCTGTAATGTTTTCTAAGCGAAGATAAAACATTATCCAACCAGTCCAGCTGTAGTGTGTGGGATGATACCACCTAAGTTCTGACAGTGATCAGAACAAGGCTGTTGTGACTTCTCCCTCAGCACAGGCCACTTCCTCATTCCACCTCCACCTTTCACTTCCAAGAGGATTTGTGTGGCGCTTCTATTTCTGACTTTACAGTCCGAGCCAAAGTACCTGTGAGGCGATCAAGTCTTAGAAAAGCGCGATATGTTGCTCACCTTGGAGCCACTCGCTGACTCTCTCCTCGCTCCACGACGGTATAGGCTCCATGCTCGGAGTCCTGCTGCAGTCGCTCGTTCACTTTCCAGCCGTCCTGGCTGATCTCTACCTCTCCGGGCGGCTGGAAGAAGGAAAAGTTGATCCTGAATTGGAGTCGGACGATGAGGAATGGCACTCCTTCTTACAGGTACAGGTAAGAGTCCCCCTGCATTCAGCCAATAGTTCGGCACCTTCAGGCTCGACCAGGAGCTAAGACCCCTCCCTCCTGCCCCCTCCAACTCCTCCTTACCTGGAGGAACAGATACTATGTGAAAGGTGCTGCAGCCTCAAGGCTTCATAACTTCCCTCATAGTTGTACTTTCATGCACAGTCACGTCATTCGCATGAAAAGGCGCAGGGCCTGTGGTGATTTCACAGCAACATGTAGAGGGCAGGCGTGGACACAATAACAACAGCAACTGTGCAGTGTAATATAATCCATTTCAGTAACCCTGTACCTGTAGTAATGCTACTTTTGTGACCATGTCAGAAAGTTGTCGGACGTTGAAGGTTGCATTGGGCACAACTATTACACAGTAATTGCTGATGCAACCTTTGAGTTTTTTCCCTTAAAGTTATTGAATTGTCAATAGGATTAAAGGGAAAAATATAACTTTCCCTGCATATTAGCACATCTAATCCTCTTATGCTCATATTCAGTGGTTGTGCTGCTCTACGAGAAACTTTCTGAAAATGTTTCCTGTTGTATTCCGTGTTCTGTTCAGTGCTCCAGTTTAGGAAAAAAATGCGAATAAAATATTTTATCATGTAAGCCCTGCTATTTTTAGTGTATGACACATTTCTGCCTGCTGAATTATTTACAATATCAGTAATTTCATTATTTTAACAGACTCATGTCACTGGAGGATTTTAATTGTGAATAATTTCACTATGCAAACAGATACAGTTTCTAACTAAAGAAAAAAAACATAATATTAATATATAAATGAACAGTTGAAAATTCCTATAATGTTGAATGTTAACGTACATAAAATTAAATATTATGAGTTCTTAAAGGAGCCTATATGAGTCACAACACCGTCAAACTAATGTGTGCAGCTGATCTAAACATTTCTTTTCAACATCTCTGAATGCGTGTCTGCTCCATTCACGCTTATGACATCAAGTCTGGGTATTTTGTGAATGAATGGTGGAGTGTATGCTGTGAGCTACAGGAAATCATTGTTAATGTCTCCCATTATACACTTCCCAGCAAATCTACTGCTGAACATTCCCACAGAAGTAAAGGGCAAGGCTTCATGAAAAGACTATAGTCATGAAAGAGCTGCCCCCTGATATTTGGCACCACCTGCTGTTATTCTCTTTGAACTAAGAGAAAGAGGCAGAGGTTAAGTCTGACTTATATGTCAGCAGGAAAAATGGCACTGTGTTCCTGTGTGTGTAAAATACTATATATCCTTCATGCCACTATCTTTACATATTTAGAGAAAATCAGGTAAACTGCATACAAAAAATGTTTTATGCAATTTGTTTTTGTAGATTAATGCTTAGTTGAGATATTCTGACTCTATGCGGTTTGACATTGAGTCATTGTTAACTGTATTTGAAAGCGTAAATAACAAATTCAACAAGAAAACTGCATCGCGTTAACACTATTGTAAGCCTCCAGATTGAGGCAGGAGAAACGAGAAATGAGTTTTAGTTTTAACGGAATCAATACTGAATTTCTGTTGATTCAAGACATTTTCTCCAGACGAGTGAGAGAAAAAAATACTGAGCTTGAATGTAATCAGTCCACTAACCTGACAAACCAAGACTGATCTTACATAATTGCCCATTCTTGTGTAAATTCGCTCTTTTGGCTATTGCTGCAGTCATTTTATTCTAGCGATAGCAGCACTTTGTGTGACATATTGTTGGTAGAATTTGATATTGCCCTTTTCAAACAAATAACGTGGACATTTACTCACTGACCAAATGTTCCAGTACTCTATAATGGCTTTATCCCACTTTCAGTGAAAATCAATCCCATGCTTGTGCACTACTGTAGCTGTTGGTGCTTAGTCTCAGATGTAGTTTTCCATAAAGATCTTTCAGGGCTTGACCTGCCTTTGTGTCCCACCCAAATACCAGAGATTGAAATTCAAGCCTTGACTTGCTGTTTTGGCTTGACAACACACCTATTACTGCAGTCATACGTTTCTGGTGTCAGTAGATGTTGTTTAGCTTTAGGAGCTGTTGCAAAAGTTAGTGTTTGTGACTAAGAACAAGACTGTACTTAGCAACCAACCGTGGGAAATTGTTTTTCACAGTGCAATGTACACGTGTAGTCTGTTTCCCTTTCCGTCACCCTCTCTCTTATTTTGACTATTACCGATCAAAATTATCCTCTGGTCCATCCGCAGCCATCTCTTTGAAATATGATAACCTTCCCTGATGTTTAAAACCATCAGTTGTTTATCATCTCTGTCTGGCACAGATCTAGTGAATTTTGAATCATTAAAATGCCATCTTCTGCTGCTATAGTCTGTCTGAAGAGACTGTATAATTATCCTTACTCCACTATTGAGGAGCTAATTAATTTGTTCTGCGCTACAGCCCCACTCATGGTGTTGATCCTTTCATTGCAGACATGTGCTCACTGAGTGTGTCGAAGGAGGAAGTATTATCAAAAGCCTGCAAGTGCTCTTGCTGAAACCTCTGAATTTGAAATTAAAATCCAGTCTGTCAGTATGAAATTTACTGTCTACATAAAAGATTTTGTTAGTGGAAATATCTTGTCTATCAGCATTTGTAAGCTGCAAAATTTTAATTCGGGGATGCTCTTGTCTTTAAGTGGAATCAATTCCTAGTACCATTGTTGCATCAACAAATTAATCCCTTGGATTAACTAAACATTTTGTTTGACGCATGAACTATTTTAATCTACTTTAGACGCATTACAGGTTTACTCATCTTTGTAATGGTGGGTAGAAAAGAGAAAGTAAAACAAAATAACAAGCGAGCGCCTAAAGACTTCTGCTAGTTAGGTGTAAGGTTATATCATCACACACACAGTCAGATGCACGTGGCCTCCTGGGACATCTTAACGTTTGGCATGTCGGTACTCAGATTCACGGAGAGTGACTTGTGTAATTGAGCAAACCCAGTGGTGAGTGCATTAAATAAAGAAAGCCCACTATTACTATTCTTTTATCACACATGAAAAGCTGAACAATTAGTGGAATCAAATTAGATGCACAAATAAAAAGGAATTCAGACAAAGCCAGTGCTGAACCTAGAATTATTTATTAAAAGAAGCCACAAACACAAAAAATCCAATTAGAGAAAAACAGTAATAAATGACAAGATGAATTTTGAAAAGCTGCCACTTCACAACTGGAGTACGCATTTTAATGGTGCTGTTTACAGCTGTGTGTATTTAGAGAAGAGAGAACTGTATATGATTCATTCACTCTGCCTCTTCGTCTGAACATTACTGTAAACAACAGTGTCATCTTTGCATCAGTTTATCACATTTGCAGGGCTGTTGTTTGGCAGTTAAATCCAGCATCAGCTTTGTGACAGCTCAGCTAACGTTTCTGGTTAACGGCTGCCAAATAAGCGCATTTCATTTACTGCATCAATACATCAACAAGTCAAGTTCAAGTCTTGATCAATTGCACATGCAGCCTGACTGAGTCATATTTCCCATGATGCTTCATTGAAAGACAGCGGTGAGAGTAGGGCATCCCTGGAGTGTCTGCCACTGGACGGGAGACACCTCTGAGTCATCGCTGTCACATGATGTCACTGAAGAATCATGAATAGAAGAGATTCCCTGCAGTCAGAATATAAATGTAATGCACATCTCACAAAATATCAACATGTCCACTACTTGGTGGTAGTTTGTTTTTACAAGAGGCTGACTCCTTCCAGCCACTGGTGACCCACATCTTTCAGTGTATTGATTTTTGGAAAGGTCCTGTTCCCAGGCCTTTTCAGCCTTCTGCATAATCTTCTTTTCATTTGTTCTTATAAGTTGTCTTTTTTCTACAACTTAACTTTTCCCACAACATCTCACAGAGTGTTGTGTTGTGCTGCACATATTGGAGAAGAGAAGAGAAGAGAAGAGAAGAGAAGAGAAGAGAAGAGAAGAGAAGAGAAGAGAAGAGAAGAGAAGAGAA
>JAUYWH010000014.1:9122318-9155251 GCA_034779795.1 Ctenopoma multispine | reverse complement strand
AAGAGAAGAGAAGAGAAGAGAAGAGAAGAGAAGAGAAGAGAAGAGAAGAGAAGAGAAGAGAAGAGAAGAGAAGAAGACAGCATTATGAGGTGCCATGACTATCCCCTTGGCAGCTACTTATCCATCACATAGACAAATTGATAGGTTAACATGAGCTTTGGCGTGTGTCTGTGACTTTGAATATTACATACAGTATGAGTGTGATAGATAATTCTCCACCTAGGTGGTGTGCTCTCACTCTTTCAATAACCCATTCAGTAGGGAGGGATGAATTTATCTGAATGGCTGGACCTCAAAGCTAAGAGCTCAAATGTCTCCTTTTTGTCTCTTTCCTCTCTGTTCCTGTTGTGTGAAGGAAACAACATTAACATACTGCTCTCTTCTGAGTCCATATGAGCATGCAACAGGACTTCAGCATTATGGATTGTATATTACATGCTCTGAAATACTGTCATGTGGTCTGCGGAAAATGACATAAATTGCAATTGAATGAAACTGCAGGAATCCTTTAGACATGGATAAATTACAGCATTTTCTGGCACGAACAGACAAAGCGTGTACGTTAACCACTAGGAAAAAAAGTCCAAAAGCCACAGATGTGTCAGAAATATAATATATGATAACACAAGATATTAAGTGTTTCCGTTTCCTGTTCAGATGTGGGTGCTTATCTTCCAACAGAGCTCAAATTTGACTTGTCAGATGATAGCTTTGTCAATGCAGCAGCGTTTTGCATATGCACTACTTACACAACATATTCTTTACTTCATTTTTAATTTTTGTTTCCATGAAATACCATGCCTTATTCGTTCTAATTTGAATAAAAAAATTATCCATCCACAGCGAGACGGTCTGATGCTCTCTAGTTGCCAATAGTAACCAAAGCTGGTGAAGACCACTCGGCAGTGAATGAAGCAGAGAAGTGTTGAGGGTGGAGGGGTGTGTTATATCACTGAAGATTACAAGGACCATTACAGAAGCTGTTGTCAATGGAAAGAGCGCTGCATCAATGTAACGTCTGGACACCATCAAACAGCAGTAGTCACGACCCACATCCTAGTGTCTTCTAGTGTATTATAGTCTTTAAATTGCATTTATTGTATAATGTGTTATGTAACTTTGTTTTGTTTTGTTTTGCAATAGAAACCTCTGGTGTTTTTAGCCTAGGAGAAGTGGTTAAGGTTCTAAAGGCAATGTGCTCCAAAAATATATTTCATGAACTAAAAAACACACTCAGACACACACACACACTTCTTTGTGGGGCCACTCAGACATACATACCTGTATGTCGCTTGCACACACACTCTCTGCAAGTCTAATTCACCGTCAGCGCTATGTTACAGGATGGTTTATGCAACTGAGAACAGCTCAACGCAATTTATGAGTGACGGGTTTTCTTTTGAGAATGCACACTCCTCTACAGCAACAGCACCATCACAATCCTTCACTGACACTAGGCTCCAGCCTGTATTACGTATTTGTACTTCATTTGTGCGCCAGATGGTGGCGCGGTCAGACCCGGGCGGCACACGTAAAAAAAAAGGGGGGCAGGATAAAACCCTATTGGATTCCGCCAATAACAGCTCGCGTTGGAGCCTTCTCGTACTACAGAGCCACTCTGAGGTCTTTAGGCGTATCGCACACTGCTGGGAACCAGGCGGAGAGAGCTAAGTCTTCCCCTTTCTGCCCGGGAGAAATCACAGCCACACAGGGAAGAAGGCGCTAAGGTCCGACACGGCGTCCATTGCAGCACGGACTCCTGCACAGCCCTGTTAGAGCAGCCTGGATCACACACACTCTGACCACCGCTCTCCTCTCCTCTCCTCTCCTCTCCTCTCCCGCTTGTCAGATCTAAATCCAGAGTAGCCAACTCGCGTATCTGAAAGGACAAGGGTGTTTGTGGTGCTTCCAGCTGGATTATCACTTTCAGCAAACACGCACTAGTGGCCAACCCACATCGAAGTCAAGTGAAGGGATTACAATTGTTTGTAAAGCTCTTGATTGTGCTTGCAGCGTCTGCATGCGCGTCTTCTGTGAGCAGTGCTCATAAATCTGCTCTACCTGGACTTGGGACCGGAGTAAAGAGCTTCTCGGTGAACTGCACTTGACAGCAACGACACGAGAGAAATACAGGGAGACCAAATTCATAGCCGAGCAGCTGAGAGGAAACTGACAATCCTGCGAAAATGCCTCTTGCACAGATCGCCGAGCCATGGCCCACGATGGAACTAATACAGCTGGAAACGGAGGTAATGAGAGTTGAAATGTGTCGGCGTTAATTGCATGCCGCAGTTCAAGTCAATGGAGTTTTTTTTAAAGTTTCAAGTGATATTAAAATGGCAATTTATGTATTTTTGATTTTATGAGCAAATCTTCATCCAGTTTGGTGTGTTTAAGGCACAGTGACAGTGTTCAAACACAGTTAAGTTGGACAAAAAATGATTGGACAGTGAAGTGGAGGTGATTAAACTAAAGAAATATTTCCCCATGTATGTCCTGTATTTTAAATGAGTGTGTAGCGGTAGTGTACCACCATTGGGCTTCAGTCTGTCCATGTTGAGGACATGTCAGTGACATGGTGGAAACTATAATGTCCTGGCCTGTTATAGGATGTCACTCCTAAGCAGGGAGGATGCTTCACTGTTTCTTTTAGAGTTTTTATTTTGATCCAAAAGTGGCTTCAAGAGCCCAGTTTAGTAAGACCCCACGCATTCCCTGAAGCTCAGACCCATGGAGAGGACCTGTGTGATCTAATAAAGCTGTGAAGTGGCTTCCAGCGCCTTCCCTGTGTAAATCCTTCACACATGGCATCACAAATTAAGAGCAGGGAGGCGCTTCCCTCTTCTTATGGTGATCCCTAAACTAACACTCTGCAGGCTAGGCTTGCAGAGCAGTGCATTTTAAATAATTTAAAATGTGGACTAGAGAATTATCATTTTTTTCTTATTTCTCATAGTGATTTTTACAGATTGTGCTGACACCAGTACTTATGGCGGTGTCACGCTGCATGAGCGTGTGTTTCTGTGTTTCCTCTGCAGAGTTTTAATTCAACAAATCTGTCTTGTCGTGTAGCATCACTGTGCATCAACACACATTAATTTTTTTAAAATTTTCCTGTCACAGTCCCCGGAGCACGTAGCATATGGAGTAAGAGAGACATTTCTGGCCCTAATGTTGTTCAGACCTCATTATTATAATGCAGCATCATTATTCATGAACTCTTCAATTGCCTCTTGAACACACTGGTTGCTTAGTAGTCTTAACTAACACATTACGGTCATGGTAAGCAGTCACAAGCTGTGTAGAAGCACTATGTGGAACACTAGGCTGTACTGGCTTTAAAATAATTACTATGTTCTCTGTTTTTTAAATAATACTGAAAGATTTTTGTCTCTTATAAATTAGTTTCCAATTAAGCAAGTGATGAAGGGAAGTGTGACCCATGTTTTTTTGTCTAGTGATCTCACTGATGAATAGCCTTTGTGCACAGGATTACAGTGTTTTCAATCAGCTTTACAAGGCACGAGTCTGTTTATATTTAAGGCTCCTTTTGCTATTTCTTGGCTTAGATTCTTCTGATTAGAGGGGAGTGGAAATTTAATAAATCTAGCGCCAAGTATAAAAACATGCTGAGGAAACGATTTTCAAAAATTCAGAGTGAAAAATGGTTGCTGTTATTCTCAGAAGCCGAATGTGCTCATTAAACTTGAAACCTAATTGGTGAAATACTAAAGTTAATGAGTCTTGACTCATTAAGCTGTGTAATTAATCAGTGGAGCACCACCAGTATCAAGGATGTAGAAGTTGATAGTGCACTTGCAGATGTTGTGACAGTGAATTGGAGAGCAGGGGTATGTCACTGTAATGGCGGTGCTTATGATGAATGAAAAACCTGCACATAATGCACTTCTTGTAAATTAGAAACAGTGTCATCCTGACATACTTTGTTCAGCAGATTCCACTATTTACAGTGCTCTGCAGCATGTGAGTTGGCTGAGTAACGTATCACAGCTGAACAGATGGTAGTACATGGACCTGTGAAATGCGCTAAGTTTAATACTTAAAAAATACCGTGCTTCTGCTGTGTGTGTGTGTGTGTGTTTGTGTGTGTGTGTGTGTGTGTGTGTGTGTGTATTGGTTGGAACTCTTTGATAAACAAACAAGATTGTTGCTGGTGACACAGCATACGTGTGCAAATCTCAGAATGGTGAAATTATTTTCACTATTATATACCAGAATCCACCTGCAAAATGCAGTATCTGTAATTAATTCGATTTCACCAGTAACTGACCCTCAGAGTGGGATTGGTGCCATTCGTCTCTGTCACCAACCTACCAGTCAGCTGCGCACTTTGGTTCCCAACAATATAGAGAGAGACAGCTCAGGGTCCAGACTGATTGAACAGAAAGACGTGTGAGATTAGAGATAATGGCTGCATATATGCTCACTTGCAAAGCAATCCAGTACAGTAGTTCTGCCACGAATTCTAATGTTACAAGGTTAAATCTTCTCAGTTTTTGTTGAAACTGTCAGAAATATATATAATATATATATATATATATATATATATATATATATATATAATACTGTCAAAAAATAATTATACTAAATGTTTCTTATTAATGTCATAATAGGTGGTGGAGTCATACTAAAGTGTGCTGCAGTAAGAGGTGTTTCTAATGTTTAAACACCCTCATTTATGTAAATATGGTGGCCAGACATTACAAACTCCTTTTAATATAATTCCCTCCAGTACAAATGTGTAACAGTAGAATTCATTTCAGAGCTGCTGCTGTATTGGATTTCATTACAGTGTACAGGTGTACGTAATGAAGTGGCCAGTGGGTACATATTAGGAGAGTCAAATTGGAATCACAGCAATGGGAGTTTTGATTTGAAGAGAATGGAAGGGAAAAAAATCACCCTGTGTCATAATACACCATTCTCATCTCCAGGAGTTTAAACACATGCAGAGAATGATGTGTTATGATATGCCAGCTGATGAGATATCTGTTTTCCCATCAGCAGTCATTATGCTTTGGCAGCAGAGAAAGTGTCATCAATGGAAATCAGACTGACTTTAGTGAGTGTGATGCTGAGGCAAAACGAGCAAAGAAGAATAGTGCAAAGAAAGCTATTCAAAAAATATGTGTTTGACTAAGCCCTTATATTCTTCACCAACCCACTTCAGCTATGAATTAACCGAGCCTCAGTGAATCATCTCTGATAAAGGCACTTCAACAAATCACCCCTTCCTATCACATTTGAGTCACTACCACCTGCACTGGCCACTGTCATTACCAGGTTATTGCATGCCCTCCAGAAGATGAGAATCATTAATTATTGCAAATTTCCACTAAAGATTTGCTAAGTGGCTCCACATTCCTTTAAGCCTTTTCACTATTTGCCAAACTCAAACTCACGTTTACTCATTTTATTCATTCACACAGGTGATTGTAAAACGATACTACAACCATATCATTATACAAAAGCTCTTTTTTGTTAATAGAAGAATTGACACTTTCGTTCCGTAAGCCCTTTAATTTTTGCACAAAAGGTGTAACAGCCAGGTGAAAACACACCAAAGTGTTTTATTAAGTCACTTTATTTCACTTTATCCACATATAGTGACTAAATAACCCACTTTTCACTTTACTTCTTGATTTAATTCTGTATATATTTTTCTTCTTGTGCTGTATCTTGATGAGATTTATTCACCTGGTTAAATTTAATTGTTCTAACTTCGTGGAGGACTTTTATCTTATTTAGTTACTTTTTCAAAATAGGTATGTTTGGTGGCCACCCTTCTTAATAGCCATTCATTCATTGAAACTATTCATCCTCAAATGCAGTACTTTTACCCCCAGCCTTTTTTCTTTGCATGAGCTAATTTGGAACCAGCTATTTCTCTTTTCATCCTGAAGTATACAAGTATGTAACTGCAGAATTAGCTTGCATTGCAGTTTAGTTCTGTCTGTATCAAATTCTGCTTCAGTTCAGATATTCAAACCTTTCCACACTGTCAATACAAATACTATGTACAAATGTATATTCCATTTTCGATTTGATTCGATTGATAGATGGGCTACGACATAAAGTAAAAAGTAAAAGTGTATGCATTAATACATCAGTACTCCACAAGGCAGGATTTATAGAGCAGGACTGTACACGTCTAGCTGCTTAAGCAGATAAGACACCAAGAGTCTTTTTGTTTCTTACTTAACAGGCCATGTAAAGGAGGAAGTAGGGTTAATAAGTGGAATGTGTGCCATGTTTGTTAGCCAGGTGTGGCAGCAATGTACGGTCCAGTACTTGTACGAGTGTGCATATTCATGCTTTACTTTCAGCTAATCTGGGTGTGACCCGTGGAACACCTGAGCAGGCCTGTAGGAGTGGAGGAGGGCTGGGTCGGCATGTGATAACATAACTTTTTACTTGAAAGGTGCCCCTAGAAAGTGAGCTCTCATTCCTATTGACTTTTAGTTTTAAAAGTTAATCTGTCTGTGAAGCTAAGATTTTATATTGTCTATTCACAGTTGCACCTGTAAGCAGTAGTGTAGATATGGTGCTATTAAATCCAGGTTCTTTCCTCCTTACTTCTACAGTTACTGAGGATAGACAAAAACCTTTTATCCCATACAAAACTAAATTAGAAATAGATATTGTCTATTTGTGGTGTTGCCCAGAAGAGGACCTTAGAAATGTGACCTGTTGTCAGTACTCACTGGCAGGCAAGATCACTTGAAATTTTGTCAGATAGGATTACAGGCACCAATCAGAGTGGTTATTGTATTTCTTAGTTGCCTAGTTACAGAGCAGCATTGCTCTAATCACATAACAACACGCTGAAAGAGTGATTTATCCATCAAATGATTTATCTGAGATTGTTTACTTTCTCTGATCAGATAGGAATCCTGTGAGAAATGAAAAGTTCTGTTGTCAGACTCTGGCTCTGTATGTGTTAACATGCTTCTCTCCTGTAAATCCTTTCTGTGTGCGTCTTGTTTAGTTTCTCTATATCAAAATTTCCATAATATAATGACAATATAATTCATGCACGTTCTTGCAATTATCAGAAAATATATTTGTTTATTAATTTCTGCACCTTTGGGCTTGTGTGTGTGCGTGTGCGTGTGCGTGTGCGTGTGCGTGTGCGTGTGCGTGTGTGTGCCAGTGCTCTCACTGAGGAAGCCCAGGGGAGGCAAAGCACTATTAACTGGGCCACGTGGATCAGCCAAGCAGAGCTAATGAGGTTGAAATGTGTTGAGCAGCAACACTAGGAAGGCTTTGCAGACCACACACAAACACAATCCCCACTGTTGGTCCTCACCATACAGGGTTAAACAAAACTAACATTTACACGTCACTGTGGGAACATAAATGAGGAAAGAATCAGAAAGTGGAGTGAAGATCTCATTTTGTGTTTCTGAAAGCAAGTTTAAATTGGTCCTCAAAGTCCATCATATCATTACACACTCCACATCCTATTGCTTTTCTTTGAATTATCACTCCTGAAACTACATCTGTGCCTGACTTTAAACTGCACTTCACTTCTTAATTGTTTCCCTTTCTCCCATGTCACCTCACATTATGGCTCTTGCAGCTTTTATGACCGGTACAGCTTGGCTAAATCAAATTGCTTCCGTTAAGATTGTGATTAAAGTCCAACCAGAGGAGCTGTTGCTCTGTACAAATGCCCAGGGTTGTAGCACCTATCCAATTTATAGCTGTTGCTGTTGCTAGAGTGAAACTCAAAGTAGAAAATAAGAAAGTTCATCCAGTCGCCAAACACATCCAATTTTGCAAACATAAGAGAACTGTAGTGTGAGGTATTACAGCGACAGAAAGAACACAGACTGTAGATCTAATTTATTGTTCAGGCTTTTTTCCCTTGGGTATACAAAGGCCTTGCAAAGCTGCTCTGTTGTCTGCTTCTGCTGTATGTATCCACATACTCTACACCTTTTCTGTTTAGTATGTTGATTGTTAAGAACCCTGCCTGTTAGTATGCCAACTCCCTGTCTTTATTTTGTGCAGTCTAAAGGAAGAGGAAGTGGGAAGAGGGCATGGAGGAAGTGAACGTTCTCAGGGTCATGGAAAAACAAAGCAAAAAGCGGAAAAAGGAGGGAGTTGTTGTTTAGGGCGCTCTCGCACTTAGCCAGAATGTTAGACTCTGGACACAGAACACCTTTGATCATTAGCAGGTTAACATCAGAGATTTATTTTTCAAGACTCAATTTCAAGATTCAATTTAGTATTGTATATATTACAAACTGGGAGAGTGACGTTTAGGAGGGAAAACACCACGACTGAGTTGTATTATGTTGCACCCTGTTGTTTTACACACACGGGAAGTTGATGAAGAATTCTGAATTATTGGAGTGAGACCGTTGAGAGCTGAGTGCGGTAGCTTGTTCCACCATCATGAGACGAAGAGCTTTGCTCTGGATCTTTTACCGTGTGGTGTAGGAACCAACAGGTGACCTGGATGCTGCTGTCCGGGTGGGCCACTGTTAAATCAGTCTCTTCCATCTTATATATTTTTGGCACAAAGTTGAATATGTGATAAAACGTAATGTTTATAATGTTTTTACTGGTTTGGCTTAAATGAACCCGTTATGTCATGGTGTGTGACCCTGTGGAACGGATTTTAGTACAGTTTTACATGATTAAAGATGCTCTCTTGACATTCAACCTTCAGTTAATAAAACTTGTTTTTGAGCAAAGGTGAGCCTTTAACATTCAGGCCATTATGATAGCAACTTAAAATATTTAATAGTGAGAAATCCAGGACTGATTTTCTGCACCTCACTTGACCTAGAAAGAAAAATCACACAGTACCAAACATACACTAATTAATCACAACAATAACTCCACCTAATGGTTTAATGTTGTGGTCCACACATACTGGCCATGATCCACATTTCTGAGAACACACAGTGAATCGGAGATTGCTGCAACTGGGGCATAAACGTCCAGACAGTGTCTGTGCTGACCCCACCACAACACAAGTGTATAAAAGCTATGAGTCAGCGAGACAACGCACCTCACTGATGATGTCTGTCCGACCGCTCTACTCTTTACACGGGCAATTACAAATGATCCTAATTTGACTTAACATCATAATGGTGCCTGCTCTTTAAAAAGTTACATCAGACATAACTCACAAAATCCCCTACCCTCCGCTTTTCATTCTCATCGTCCTACATGTTCTACCAGTAGTTTGAGATGCACATTCAGTCACATAATCTGATTGATATCCTCCTGCACAGTGTGTTCAAAGTTAGCTACCAACTTCTACAACGTGAACAGCATGTTGATTTTCTGAATTGCCTTTGGCAAGCCATTGTTTTCCAAATAACAATGATTACCCTTTTCAGCGAGACTTACCTACTGGGGAATGGATGGAGGATGTGCATTTGTATGTCAGCCTTAGATTATTAGGTTTGCCAGTGGAGGAGCAAAGTGCTGGATATAATGGGCTGTTGCCACCCACACAGTCTTGCAAATATTCTCTAGCATCCCTCTCTCTCCCTCTGTTTCTCTATGTTTCTGTGTTTCTTTGTGTGTGGGGGTGAAACACACAGACACAGACACACACACACTGTTTATGATACATGCGCTGTCACACACTGACTATTTCTCTCATCTTCTTTCTTGACAGAATGGGCAGAGTACTGCTGAAGATGGAGTCACGCCTGCTGCCAAGGTATGTAAGCATCTCTGAAACACACACACACACGAAAATGTGACTCACTTTTCATGCAACTTAATATCCAGTAAATTAGACGGATGCCGGATAGAATTCTTGGCATTTGTTCAGGATTTTGTTTGAAGGAGAGAAGTAGAAGGTGAAATTCCATCAAAGGGCAGATATGTGTGTGAATCTGCGTTTTGAGTCTTTCCCCGTTAGAGGAGGAAGACAAAAGTCATAGTGCTCTCACACGTGTTTGCGCTTGAACATTTGTGCCCGTGTTTTGATTTATTCATTCGGCAATTGAATTCACACCCCGCTGAGGGCAGTTGCCGGCTGAAGTTTAATGTGTTGAATACTGTCAGAATGAGGCTGATCGAGCAGCAGTTCGGCCACTGTGTATTGTGATGTGTCTGGGCTTATTTAATAGAGCAGTAATGTTAAGAAGGGGGCATGTCCTCATCTGTCCTGCTGTGAAACAACATAACACAGAGAGAAATACACACTGCTCTGCAATCACACACTCAGACTTATTGAGTCAGCCTTTTTTTATGCCTCTGGCTTCCTCGCCTTATTGTCCAGCACTGAAACGTGATCCTGTTTCCTCCTGTAGACCATTACTCTCTAACCATGAAACAGAGGGGAGGGAAATGTTCCTTAATGATTAGCCTCTTTATTTCTTTTGTACTTGCTCTCAAGGGAGAGAGAATCTGATGAGCGTGTCGTCTTTTCCTTCACTTCAGAACAGTGTGTTAAGTTACAGAGAGGCGAGCCGAGTCACTGGGTGAGAGGTACACAGTAGCTAGTAAAATGCATTTTAATGATATTATAAAATTGTTAGTCTAGCATTTTGCTGTATTATAAGGATATTTTAGAATGTCAATATTTAAGAAAGTGTGGCAAGTTTATGCAAAATCGAATATGAACTAATCTAGAGTCACTGATGATGGAAAACGGGATGGTTTATACCGACACTAAAACTAAACTGGTTTGGTGATATCACGATTGATACCTGATCCGTGTAATAAGGTCAGCATCTGCTCTAATACCAGTCTGGCTTGTTGGTGCGTCCCTAATCATATCAACACAATGGGACTCTGCAAAAAGTCAATAATATTTAATTATGACTCCGGCCTGGGCAGTGATGTTCGTTACATTTAGTGTTAATTGATTGCGGAGAAGTTCAGAAAAGTGATCATTTATGTAATCTTGGTGTCATATACATATATATCCATCCTAGATGTAGATGGGAATATACCACATCCCCATTCTGGCACCATGCAGACAGGACAGTTGTAACCAGCCTCTATGGCGGTCGATACCAAGCGGCTGTTTAAATGCTGGAAATTTGATAATGGCTGCTGTTATCTACTCTAGTCATGGGAGTTACCTGGCTCCAGCAAACCCAATGGGAACGGCGGAAGGTGAGAGTGCAGGACAGAATAAAGATAACAATTGTGTGTGCGCCTTTGTGTGTTTGGTGAGATTAAGTCAGTCCTTTGCCCCTGAGGAAAACAACAGCACTAACGAGCCATTTACCGTGTCCTGACATTTTGTTGACCGACTCTACATATGGTGTAAAGATTACACTAGAGCATTTTGCCCAGATAGCACTGCTTTTTTTGTATCTTTTATCTGAGCCACCATAAAGGTGATCACTGCAGGTAAAGCATTCTGACAAGCTGCTGGTCACAGGGTTTAACCCAGTTATTTATTTAGCCTTTCAGGACAGAAGACAATAAAAAAAGACTTGAATAAGTAAAAAATCAAGTTTTATGCTGTTGTTGAACTGAATTACCCTAGGTACCCTATTATTGATTTTGATTAGATTTTGTGGATACCAAGCTAGGGGTATCATGAGTAAAACTCATACCAGTGCATTCAGTCTTTAGGAAAAATGTCTAAAACATGTTTGAAAAATGCAATTTTTTTGGGGTTGTTTATGCAATACTCTAATTCAGTATTCCAAGAAAACACAATGAAGCGCATTTCGAAGCACATGTACAGGATGTACATGTTTTTACATGTACATCCTGTAAGCTAAACAAAGAACAAATCTAAAAAGAATTGGTTGTGAAATTACATTAGCTGTTCCAAGCAAATGGCCTGTGAGGTGTATTGATGGGATAATCGGAGAGCACCTGAGAGGGTACTCAACTGATCTCCCTCGTCACAGGGGGATGATATTACCCAGCAGTTTACTCCCTGGCACATATCAGGCCTCACAACGATTTGCTCCTACACAAGTGTGGGAATTGGCCTATTTCTAGGGACAAATGACATTAACCTCTTTGTCCTTGAGGATACAGAGGAGCAGGATTTGTTAACAAACTGAAACGATGTCAGTCTCACTTTCCAAGAATGATGATATAGAAAAATATACACAAAACCATATGTGGTGACAGGGCAGCTGTTTGTTTGTAATCAAGTAGCCTAATAGGGCAGAGTGACCTTACCAAAGTTCTCCAGGGTCCGTAGAGGTGTATAAAGTATATATGTATATTTCTACTCAGGTAAAGGTGCTAAAGTGCAACCTCTAAATGTTACTTAAGGTACAAAATTAAAAGTTCTCCTCTGAGAAAACAGTGTATTTTAAACTGTAGACTAGGAATGTGGAATTTGATGCTTGTAATAACATAAATTTAAAAGTCAGCTAAAAGTGACAGGAGGTTAATCAATAAATGATAAATCAGCGTTTTATTAATGTATAAGGAATTTCATAAGACTCCAATCAAAATGTATCTAGTAATTAATTATGTTAAAACTGTTGCAGTCAGACAATAGCTGTGCTTCAAAATAGGAGCATTGGCACCTAGAGTGCAAAACCATTACCTGTCTTTCCTGAATATCCAAATCAAGGATCAGGATCAGGAATGACTTACAAACTACTGTTTAGATGAGGAAATAGATAATTTTTTTTTATTATTAGTGAAGCTGGGTCATTTGTTAGCAATAACCAGACACCGTCTATATTGCTAGTACTTGCTTATGTTTACATACTGAAATGTACTCTACATGACATCTTATATATTGAAGCTCCTGAAATCACATTGTCAGTTTTTCTCTATAATATTAATGTTAATGACTAAATAAACAAAGCATTTGAGTGACAGTGCTAACTCTCATATTTCCTGAGTCCTCATAGACTCTTCTATTTGCTTGGAGGCACAGACGATCCTGTTCCATCCCAGAATTGTAATTTTAGTCCATTTCTTGGGATGGCACTTTTCCTCTCTTTAGAAACAAAGGTGGCAACAGCGCTAAAGTGATTTAGGTCTTTTAAAATAAATATGGCACTCAGTTTATTTTCCTTTTTTTTTATTTTACCCAATTATGTATTATAAATCTGAAACGCTGAATCAGCTGGAGCTCAGTGACCCCACCACCATCCATTTCTTGCTGTGTCCTTTATTACCACAGTTTGTTACAGATTATAGATTTTAACATCTTTGAGTACCATGTTAAATTACGGCCTGACCTCATGAAGATGTAATGCTCCCTCAGTGTGAGCAGAATTGGTTGTCATGGTTTCACATTAAAGCAACTGACAGCCACCCCAGCAAAAGCAAGAAGAGTTAGTATTTGATAAGTCATGATTTTCTTTTTCTTTTTCAATGTTCATGTAAGTGGAGGACACATTATGAAACATTTGACACGTTCCTCTCATCAACATAGGAGGGGACTGTAAGAAAAAAAAAATTATATACACATCACACACCAAACCAAGATACTTGACATGACATGATGTCCCTGGATGTAGCAAGGTGGTATGTCACTGTGTCGGGTTGACATTTTGGCTCAGGTTCAGTGCATGGGAACTGTAAAAGGAGTGGTGGTTTGGCCATAAAATAAATTAATAATTTAGATCATTATTTAAGTAATTTATTAAGTACAAATAACATCCTTAGTAAGCAACAATTAATACATAGAACAGAGTGAATAAATACACATGAGAATTTTCAATATGAACTCTCATAGTGTGGGGGGTTAAAGCAGAAAGAGGTGATGCCTTTTCCATTGGTGTCAGTGATGTTTTTGTTGTCCCTAATGTAGATAATGGCTTTTTACTGCAGCTAGGTGCTGAGTGTGTGGTATGTGTGCTTCACCGACTGAGTGACAAAAGGGCACTGCGGAGTGGAGACAGGAGCGAGGGAATTGTCAAAAGCATGACAAGAGAGGGAAAAGAGGGAGGAGCAAACAGTAGAGGAGAGAAGAGCCACGAGCAAAGGGAATGTTAGCCGCCCCTGCATAATTCTCCCTCCAGTCAGTCAGTTGTGGACACAGACGCAGTTACAGAATTTATAGCTTTGTGGCTGAAGAAAGACTGAGCATGCAGGAAGCCAAAAAGGAGGAAGTGACAGAATAACTTAGCACTTCAGACATGCACTCTGAGTCTCTTGGGAATTATGTGTGTGTGAAGAAGATGAACACACACACATTTATGTAGCTCTCTGAGACTTGTGATCCATTGTACCTCTGGCTGATCTGGCTTCATTCTCAGAACATCAGCCACAGGCTTGCATACACATACACATACACATCTTTGCCTTTCTCCATGTGTTTATGTGTGTGTTAATCAGAAGGCTCAGACGCAGCCTTGGTGTTGAGTGTTTCCAAGACCGATTAAATATTTACCAGTGGCAAGTGTGTAAGCAGGGATTGTAGCTTACACGACGAGCTTTTTGACCTCTGGGCTACTGTAGAATGCTGCGGGGCTGGCAAGTCAGGAAATAGGAAAGTCAAGGCTGTGTAGCCTCGTGGCGTGTGTTTGTGTAACCATAAGCCTCTCTGTGTGCACATGCATGTTGTAGGCATGGCAACTGTTCTCTCGTTTTTTCACAAACCTAACCTTGCACTTGATTTGTGTGGCGTTACCCACCTACCACTCCCTACACACAGACACTCGCTAAATACACACACACACATATGCATATTGCTCTGTGGTAGGCACAATAAGCCATTTATTTCTCCTGTGGAATAAGTCTGTTCGTAATCTTAAATCCTGAAGATAAGATTATGCAAACGATGGTCTGGATGACTTAGGATATTGTGTGCAGCGGGTTTCCTTCAGTGATTGGTGGCATATATTTTGTGAGAGTGTAACAGGATTGCAGATCCCTGCCTCTTTATCAATTGTTATGGTTGCTAAGTGACTGACAGTCACAGTAATTAATATGGTAGAAGGCTGTTGTGAAAATTGGAGACAGAACTGTGCCAAAGAGCTACAGAAGAAAACAAAGAAAATAAGAGGAGACATAAGAGTGGGGAGGCAAAGCCATAATAGTCTTTTTCCTTTGACATTAAATGACATAACAAGAAAATGACATAACTTTGCAGTGTACCTCTGGCTGTATCTTCATATTTAATGAAAAGCTACGAGCCTGTCATATATCTTTTCATCTGACACTCAGCAAGAAAGCGAATATTTCACAACAGTTTTTTAAGAGAAGTTTCCACATGTGGCCTTCCTGTTTGTCTGCTCCCATCTTTCTTGGTTGTGTCTGTTTGCTATGGAGGATGCTCTCCTTAGTAGGCATACTGCAACTCTTTTGAGGGATTTCAATTTTGTAAATTCACTGAACTCTCCTTAGAGGGCCTAAGGACAGAAGAACACATAGGAGAAAGAGAGAGATGTCATTTATTTTCTACCTTCTGCCTAGTCACTATCCCTTTCTTCTTACTTTAGCTAACGTATTTTTCTTTTGGTCGTATCACACCAGAGGCTATTTTGCCTCTATCATTGTACATTGCTCCACTTTATTGTCCCTTCTGCTTTTTCTGGCTAATAGTAGGATTTATTGGAAGGAAGCGGGTACGTGCATAGGACAGGTTTGGTGCAGAGTTGTGTGATTGTGCCTCGAGCTCTTTCTGAAGCTCACATTCACACCAGTAGAAAGTATTTTTGTTTTGCAACAAATCTTAACATTTTTATCGGCCTATATGCTGAAGATTGCAACATGGAACTCCTACATCAGTTTTCTAATGTTTAATAAATACCCTGACACTATCTGAATATCATACTACTCCTCAACCATCTGCTGCTCCTGTCTGCCAAGTTCTGATGAATGCCAGGAATTATTTGCATAAATACTATGGTGATTATATCACTAAACCTGGGATCCTGGAGCTGTTTACTTGAAAATGTATGAATTTGAACCCTATGTTTCAATATTTGGAGTGCAAATGTGACCTAGTCACTTATTATTATTATTATTAAAATCTTTTCAGTTAGCTTTTCTTTAGCTTCCATCTTCCTCAAAACCCTAAAACATCTCTGTGCAAGCCAAAAAATCAGGCTCCAGTCACTTCAGTTCTTCACTGTGTGATTAGGACCTAAAGAGTTTGGTCTGTATTACGTAACCCCCAGGTGTGTGTGTGAGTGTGTGTAATAGGATGATTGGGCAACAGGATGTTGTTATCTTTCAATGCGTGTTCAGCGGGCCTTCCCCAGCTTAATAATGCTTAAATAAATACAATAAAAAGGTAAAACCGATGTAGTGAATGAAGATCAGGATGGAGGGAAACAGTTAAGATGTACCTTCTGCTACAGCCTGTGTTTGTGCGTGTGTGTGTATGTGTGTTTTTCTGTTTTGTGCACCAACGTAAACATTCCAACATTGTTGGAAAGTGTCAAGCATTTCTTCGAAAATCTGACCACCATCAGCAACAGAGCGTGAAATCTTGCCACAGGAATAAGGTCTTATACCGGCATCTGCTTGGCTGTGATCCCCCACTGTGCAGAGGCCTGTATTAACAAGGTTTGGACATGCCTTGGAGCTCCGCAGAGCTGAACACTTCACATTCCACTGAAGGGTTACAGGGAGAGGGGGTGGAGTGAAAGTGTATAGAACTGTCTGTGACTGATTATATCACTTTGGGCTCCGGATGTCGTCTAACATGCACTTAATGTATTATTGTCTGGTCTGTACACAGACTATTAGTGTTTTGTGTCAGTCTGTGTGTGTGTGTGCGTTTGTGTGTGTGTGTGTGCGCGTGTGTGTGTGTCTGGACACATGTGGGATGTCTTCAGTGTTAAACTCAGATGAACTTGTTGAGATGGATTTCAATATGCTTGTGCCCCTAGTTTGTTTTTCCTCTTGCCAAAATAAACTTGCAAATTACAGCTGAGCGGATTTGTTTATTTTGAGCTGTTGAATTGTTGTGCGGGTCTTATTTTGTGGGTGTTTTGTGCACATATGCATATTCCCAAAAATACCTGCTGATTTATTCGCTGATGGCAGCACTGTGGCGCAGACTCAGAGGTGACACTGGTTGTGCCCACCACAGATGCGGCTCCGGCATAGACGCACGCGTCCTGACAACCAGCTAGAGAAGAGTAAGTGGGGTGTGAGCTCGAGGGCTTGTGTTTTTATAGAATTGTTTGTCTGACCGCTTTGACTTTGTATCATTCAGTCGTTTGAGAGCTTTCTCTCTCACACTTTGTGACAGGACACCTAGGAGTCAGCCTTCAGGCCACACACAGAAACATGACACTGATGTAGCATAGACATTGTACAGTGTATTGCTGTCTGCCTCTGAAGCAAGATCATCTGATTTATTCTTTTTATTTGTTTCTGTTGGACTGCTCATCGTTTCTCTGCTCTTGATGCGTTATACTCTACTGCCTTCCTGTTCATACATGACTCAGACAGTTACAGTAACATCCCTCTGAAATGACTGAGCAGGATTATGTGCTGCCTCAGAGTTAATGGAGCTTATTGCAGCCCACCTGTAACCCTGCACTTTTTCTTTCTCTTTTTCCTCTCTTGGTAACATACATTATTACCCAATCATGCTGTGCTACATTCTTTCATTTCCTGGGTGTGTTATTAGCTTCTAGTAAGGTTAACACAATAATGAGCAGAGAGCTCCTCAGAAAGATACACCCCAGGGCTAGCATGCCGGGAGCCTGACTCTGGATCCTATCTGAATGTCAGAGGAACTTTAAGATCAAACAAAGAGACAAAACAATGTTAGTTATTCAAATCCCACTTTACACTTTTAAATTTAAAAGATGATGTCCCTTAAAAATTATATTTTCTGTTGTAGCACTATCTGAATCTTTGTAAGTCTGTTAATTAGTCAGTATTAAATATATATTTTATCAGAATAATAAAACCCTGCTCACATGGTGCTGCTCCTGCTGCTCTTTTTGTAAGGCTGTACATATACATAAGCCTGGTGCCTCTACCAACAGTTAACTATAAGTGGGTTTCAACACATCCCAACTTAACCTCACTGCAGACATCATCATGGGTCACGATGGTGTGCAAATAACAGAAAATAATTATCCTGCAATTAGACCAGTCAGAGTAATGTTGCATACTAAGGACTTCAAAATAAGATTGGCCCCGTTAGAGAGACTAATGGATCCCCGTCTCCATCCTTTGCCTTCTTGTTGGTTATTTCCCAAAGACCTGGAAGTCAGCCATGTTGTCACAGCAGGTGTTGTAGAAAACACTAGCTTGATAGACTTAACTGTTATTTCAAGCTACAGGAGTTCTGGGTCCTGTCAGGCTGGATTAGGAAGGTAGGTGCACCATAGAGAACATTCTTAAGGTGTAGAAAGAAAGAGCAGTGATATATTTTTTTTTTTAAAAGCGAGGGAGGTGAGATTGCTAGATTGTAATATTGTCATAGTAGGATGAACTTTTACACAGCTTTTAGGATGTAGTTGGAAACCTTGTAGATATAGCATACTGTGTGCTTTTCTGCTCTTCCTTTAAGCCAGAAAATGAACACGGCCCCTAAAGACGTGCTTATGTCATCGTGGTTTGGCAAGTGTATCAGACAGCACCCAGTGTTTTATTACTCATAGTGATTATGAACAGCTGTAACATTATGAGGCTTATTATTATTATTATTATTATTATTATTGTTGTCATTCTTATAAGGATGGTAGTAGGTGATAGTGATAAACATATTGAGACCTAAAATGCCCAACACCAAGCACCATGAGTAAAAAAATCTCCACATCCCACTCAGTTTTTTTGTTTCTTCTTCTGGTCACTTAAGTTTCTACAGTGTGCTTTTGATACTGCCACTACAGAGCACCAAAGTCAGACATTTTCAGATTTAATACATTGGCTTTAATTCAGCGTCCTTGGTTTGAATCCGTTCTGATTTCGATCTCACCCCTTGTCATTGTCTATGTGAGTGTTATGGTTTCACTCATAAAGTACATCACTGTATTTTTGTCTTTTGTATGTACCAAACAGCTCATTCAGATTCAGTTCTTATAACGCTCTTTAGTTGGACCATCTGTGCTCTCTGTTTGAGTAAATGGACAAATTTGTTGTGGTTCCTGTTTTAATAAGCGAAGCAAGTGAATGCAGTTCAGGATGCTGTATTACAAATGGCACGTGAAAGATTTAACATTTAATAATATTAGTGGTTAATCTACAGGGAGGTTGAGGGAAGTGCTAAAGACACTGTACAAAACGCAGATGACTTTATAGTTTAGTTACGACCATTTCACACCGTTGAGTGAATTTTGAATGTTATTACCGTGGACAGCTTCCATCATTTCATTGAGTCGTGCAGTTTGTGACACCATTAGGTCAATACTGAATCTTGCAAAATGGCTTTTACTTAATCTCTCCAAATGTCTCTCTTCAGAATACTTTTTACATTTTCAAGCTGCTAACTAGTCTAGCACTATACAATACTATACAAGTACTATAGTTGTGCTTCAGTTTTGATCAAACATGAATCCAGATATTGTACCATGAGAGGAATGGAGAATGCAAACAAAAATCTAAATCAGCTAAAACTAACTGATGATGTCTGAGTAGTGAAGATATCTGGATGTAGAGCAGCTACCAAAGAGGAAACGGAGTGTGATATCAATCTGAGTGAATTTATAATTACAGTTGTGTGTATCACTTTCTGTTTGAGATCTCCTTGAGAACTGCATCTGCTGGATTATATATAATTATTTATTTAGACAAAAGTAATGTTGTGATGATAATCTCTGAGAAGATTACGTTTGCTTATTGAAGGCGATACCACAAAACATGTGTTTGTGTTCAGTTCACGAAACGGCCTTAAAGATGGCTGATATAACAAATGCAAGTTTGACAAGATTTGACCAATGACTTTCTGCAGATGTGTACGCTGCGCAATGAGCCACATCCTGAAAGTCGATCTCACAGTTTGAT
Organism: Ctenopoma multispine; assembly: GCA_034779795.1. Lineage (NCBI taxonomy): Eukaryota > Metazoa > Chordata > Actinopteri > Anabantiformes > Anabantidae > Ctenopoma > Ctenopoma multispine. Next base: position 9,135,397 of record JAUYWH010000014.1, on the reverse strand, counting down.
ACCAAAGAGATAGTGTTTGAGGGTGTTTATAAAAGCAGCTCAAGGCTCTTAGAGCCAAAATGTGAAGTGCCCCCTTTCAAAGTGACTTTAAGAAGAAGAAAGGTTGAATAAGATACAATTTGGGAATGAAAATGCAGGAATTAGTAAGTGAAATGCATATTGCGTTTCATTTGTTTGACAATTTTTTTGCACAGCAGACAGTCGTGTTGTATAGAGAGGTGCTGTTTATCTTACATATACTGCCTCTACGCCATTGCACCATTTGTGTTGCAGCAGGGCGGAGAATTTAAACTGTGGGAAAGCTTCATAAGTGATTGGCAAAAATGTGGTCTGAATTATGATTCAGTGGCTAGATGATTGTCCACTCAGTTATCAGACTATATGTGTTGCGTGTTTACTGAAAGTAGGTGAGTGTAATCAAGTAGTAGAGTGACTCTGCAGAATAATAACAGTATAGATAATAGATTTTTATTTTTTTATTTTCTTTTCCTTTCATTTTCTGTTTACTCAAGAAGTTACGAAGGAAGAATGTGCTTAAACAAAAATTTTATGTTTATTCACAAATGTATTATTACTAACATTATTAATAATATTTGAACTATATTGGACATATTATAAATACAGTGTTTTGTTTTTACCATTTAATTTGGTAATTTGGTTCAACCTCTATTTATAATTTAAATATGCTTTCTTGTAATTAATCAAGAAAACAATCAACAGAACAATCAATGGTGAAAGTAATCATTATTTTCTTTTCTGTTTTCTTTTTTTTTTTATCTTTGTTGATTATACTTATGGTGTACTACTCTTGTAATTTGATTACATGCTTAAGGTCTGAGCTTGAAGACTCAACATTATGAGGCGACCGTCGCCGATGTCAACTCTTGACCTGAAAGTGTCTCTATTCTTTCCCACACCCTCAGCGTGTTCTGACGTTACCGTTTGCCTCTGTTTCTCTCCATCTCCTTACATTTTACACATCACAATGGGGATTGAATGTGTCATTTGCAACTGCGGCGAGGTCTGCCTTCATTTGATTATTTCGTGAGGAAGCTGACAAAAAAGAACCAGGCCGGCCGCTTACTGCGTTTGATCAGACGGTTCAAGTGAAGACGATAACAACAAATGGAAACAGACTCTGGATTCTGTCAAAGTGACACATTGAGTGGACTCTGATATTCTGGCTGCACTTTAGATGACGACAGGGAGGGAACCCTGATGACGCACACACGTACACACATAGCCAAACACACACACCTCCTAAATGAGAAAAGGTACTGAGGCTTGAAGATGCCCTCTTTATGCTCACTAAATCACTTTACTCTGCACACTCCAGTACAGCATCTTCCTCTTCTCTTCGTCACCCAACTATCTTCCACCGTCCTCCTCATCTCTCCTCCTTGAAGTCTAATTCATCATCACGTCTTGTAGCCCAGATAAAACCAAACTGTTTAACGATTGGTTAAGCAGGTGTCCTTGACAACTCTGCCCCGTTTTATCATGCTTGCTTTTTGTTCTTGCAAAAGTTTTTTTTTTCCTTTCGATGAAGTTAGTCATTCAAAGATGAGGACAGTCTCAAATTGTCTCCGGAGGAACAGCTTTGTCAGATCTGCAATGCTGGTTTTTGAGCAAGGTCACACAAAGTTTTGCAGAAAGGATTTTTGGCATTGTGACGCCTGATTGAATAGCATTCTGCAAATCAATAGCTTTTAGTGAATAGTTGCAGGCATGTTTAGTTCATCTGTTATGTATAAACAACTCTCTATATTGTCAGACTCCAACATGACAAGTTAGTCAGTTAACAAGACTGAATTGAAAATCTGCTTTATTACACAAGCCGGACAGACTTTGCACACAAGCTTTTGAGAACAATAAAAAAAGAAAATATGATTTGGGCTTAGCCACATGCGGGCACACAAAACAAACACACACACACACACACACACACACACACACTATCATTCACATCTTATCAAGTGTGAGTCATAGAGTTGTATTTACACAGAAAGTTAATTGAGCCTCTCCAGAAGGTTTTAGCACAAATTAAAATGGCTCCTTATTCTTTGCAGTAGCTAACAGACCTTGTTATGATTGCCTGTGCAGGCCCAGGAGAGGTGTGCAGTATGTGTGCGTCTTAATGTGTGTACCTTGTGTGTGCATGTGCAGTGCTTTTTTAACGTGCATGTGTGTCTGTCAAGCGACTAATCTCATATCTGAGTTTATCATCAGCAGAAACTGATGTTAATGGAAGCAGCAGTTTAGGTGGCCTGGGGTGTTGTCGGGCACGCACACACAGACACACAGGATGGGAAATGGTTTACAGTCCAATTACCCAGCCTGCCTCTGTGCTAGAAGAGGGTGCTAAATCTTAAAATTCTTTGGTACACAATAAAACCTCTGTAACTCTTTTGCTTTTCTTGCCCGTCAGCTATATAGTTATATACACAGCTCTGCTTTCTCGAGTTGCTGTTAAGCCTTTATCTCTCTATCAAGAGTTTTTTTAGATCATCTCACAGAGTTCACTTTCCCACACCTTTATATTTAGTTTATTTTGGTCTCATTTTTGTAGTTTTGCACATAGTACCAGTTGTTTATAATGAGCAGTTCACTCAGCAGAGTTGATGAAATCTTGATTAAATGTAAGACGAATGTGACAATGCAGTATGTATTACAGGGGTTAAGATTCAATATATTGTGATACATTGCATTGCTGAAAGGAGGCGATATAACCGTCTTTATTTAGGCACTGCACTCAAGTGTATCAGTATTTTCTTGCAGCCCTACAACTCGAGTTACAAACCTGTGTTCTGCTGTTTCAAGAACCGACAGGGAGTGGTGTGGAAGTATTTACCGTTCACCTTGTTCTTTTTCTCTTTTTAATGAGTTTGCCTGACCCTGGGAGTTTTTCATCTCTCTTATCATGTTTCTCCTCCTTCTTTTTTTTTTTTTTATTGATTGTGCCACTTTCCCAGCTTTCAGTTGTTAAATCGGTGAATAAAGGATTATTAACAATAATCCAAAAGGGAATTTCCAGTGTAGCCATCCAGAAAACACTAAGACTTGCACACACAAAAGATAAAACAGAGTAATGTAGAAAAAGAACATACACCTAAACACCTAAATATTTTGCTCTTTAACTTACATTCTATGAAAAACACTTCAGGTTGTATGAATCCAGAATAATCCCAAAGCCAGACTGATGGAAATACAAAAGCTTTTTGTGAATGGATGCAGCAATATTGTGTGAGTGCACTGAGCATGTCAAGTCTAAATATCAGTGGTATCAGTTTCATCATCCCAGAGCAGACCGAAAACCTACAAGCATTGAACCAGATGCCCCTCAGACTCATGATCCATCCATCTATTCATTTCATCCCCTCCTCCATCCGTTTTTAGCTGCTATGGGCCTAGTTGTCATGGTTACAGTGTCATTGGCGTCGCTAAGCCCAGATTGTGACTTGTGCTGCCACGAGAAAAAAAGGTTTATGGTTTATGCTGTATACACAAGCACCGACACACACCAACACACACTTTTCATAGATCCTCAATGGTCTACTCATAGGGATTCTCATTCATATGTCTGTTAAAACAACCGTGTGGACAAACATGCGCTCAGTTTCTCTCTCACACACAGACACGTATGTGTACGTACACGTACAGTATGGGACACGAGCACAGTGTGTAGTGATTACACAGGGCTACTCTGACAGAGAGTCAGCTCCATTAATCATCTGGTATTTGTGTCTTAAAGATAAGTACGTATTCTGAAAGGCATCTGATATTAGAGTCACAATCTACACTGCTAACCTTTAAAGGCCATCATAATATATTACCGCCAGACTTGACTGAGATAAATTCATCCTCAACAGCATGGATGGTGTGTAGAGGAGGATTCTGGCATCAAAATGCATATTGAAGTAGAGTGAGAGGGTACACGAGTACTCTGTGAAGCTGGAGGCTGGCAAATGTTACCTGGAAGCAACATCTAAATGTTTCCTGTGTGTGTTTGTGTGTTTGTGTGTTTGTGTGTGTGTGTGTGTGTGTGTGTTTGTGTGTGTTTGTGTGTTTGTGTGTGTGTGTGTGTTTGTGTGTGTTTGTGGCCTTGCTTGTCTTCTCGTTCCACCTCTTGTGTTACAAAGATGATGCTGGGAGATGGAGACAGAGAAAACACAGTTGCCATAGTTTCACACTTCACCCTCTCAGGGTCGATTAAGGAAAATGTTTCAACCTGTTCCCTTCATCCTTAATAGTTCTCATTAATATGGATTTTGATGGCTTTCATTCTCTGCCTGTACCCTCTTTTTCTTTCTCTACTGATTTAATAAAACATTTTTTATTTTTTGATTAGATGATTTATCTTTTATGAAGTTTGGACTTGTGTTTCCTGTCTCTTTCTCTATTCCATTCTTTGTTTTTATTTTTTTTATTTCACTTTCTCAGCAGTTTTACGTTCTGTACCCAGTAGTGTGTAACCTTTGACCCTGGTTGCCATGGCAGCAGTGTCTTATGCAGGACAGGAAATGCATAGTTCCATTAAAATCATGTTTCATAGTCCATCTATTCTCAAATCGGTTGATAAAGGCAGACCCAGATCTGTTGGATGAAGCCATGCAGTTACTTTGAATATATTGATTTTTATTGGCTCTGAATTTCCAACATGCACTAACAAAAGGCTGGTACAGTTTGACTATGCTCGTCCCATCTGTCAAATTCTCTGCTTTTCTGGCTAGTAGGCATTCTTCATTCACTCCTTTGCCAACTTATTTTGTCTCATTTATCATGTTTTATTCAGTTACACTTGGAAGTATATTGTGTGCTTTTCACACAGTATAAAAGCACAGTTAAAACTGTTTGATCGGTCATTGACGGATAAAATACTAGCCCACAATGTGAGCATTGTGGGCCAGAATTGCATACAGTGTAACTTCAGGTAATGGCCAGTAACCTGTTTTTTTTTAATTGTCTGCTATGGATTTAAACAACTGTACACAAGGAACAAGGCACGAGTTTATAAATTGTGTGTAAGACGAGTAGAAAAAGAATGATCCATACATAGTGTTTGATGTGCAAGTGTGTACGAAATGTTAGGCTGATATTTAAGGAAAGAGTAAAATCACGAGAGGGAGGAAGCAGTACGTATTGACTGTGATGTGAAGTTGCTATTTTTACTGCCCTGGGTGGTGTGAAGAGTTTGAACTGTGAGTGTGGTAATGGTTACGTGATGACAGGGAAGTTAGAGACGGGTGACCAAAAGCGAAAAGTTCCTCCTTTCTTTCTTCTTTTATTTATTGACCATTGCTGCCACTGTGGTTATTACCCAAGGCCCTTATGGCTTCATGTCAGCCGGCCCAGCACTGAACTGCCTATCACCTTACTGCTATCCTTTGCTGGTGCTATTAATATTACAGATGGCAACACAGGATTTCCTGTAGCATCTGTGCTAATCCTTTGCTACCTCTGGTTTATTTTCTGTAGCATCCATCTTCCACTTGTCTATGGCATTTGATATCAAACCAGCACCTGTGTCACCTTGCTCACAGCTCACGTTTGCTCTTATCAATAACCGTAGTTGGTGTGCATGTCTGATTGATAATACCTCTGTATTACAAATGTGGTTGTTTGCAACTATTGTCACAAACCACTGTAGCTGTTGCATGTACTGTTGTTTTGTTGTCAATATTTGTAGTCAAAAAATAGTTAAATAGTTGTAGTTAAAAAATCAAATTAAATTTCTTTGTAAATGCTGTTCTGTGAATGAAACTCTTGTCTTCTGTCATTCGCTACACTGACAAAGAAAGAGAGAATCATGTGAGGAATTAAGTCTCTCAGCATTTGCAGTGCTGCTAGTTTTTCTGTAGCTAATTCGAAGAACTTCAAACTAAAGTTGTTTTTTTTCTCCATTTGTCTCTTTCTTTTATGACATTCCTTAAATCTGTTCTCCTCCTGCCTGCTTCAGGCTACGTTTGTGTTAAGGCACCATGATGGGATTGCTGAGGATTGTATTTGGACAAAGTGAATGTCCATCTGCAGCAGTGCAGATGGTAGTGCAGCAAGAAGAATCAAACCTCCCGTCCTGCTTTCCTTCCTTCCTTTTCTCCCTCTTCTTTTGTACCTGCCTGTCAGGCATAGATGCTTTCAGGCATCTATAAGAGGAAATTGAAAAGTAGGTGTGTTGCAGGACCAACCTGTTCATAAAAGGAAAGAGAAATGTGAAGGAAACCAGCTGAACAAATGACTCAGCCCTGCCCACCAAAATAAACCAATCAGACACAGCTTTAGATCTACCTTATGGTTTTAATGTTTTGGTGGAAAGTCGCATGAGAACTCCGACCAGATCGCAAAAAGGTGCAATGCACTGTGCTCTGGGTCGATCATGCCCAGCATTTAATTTGTGCTTATGCCCAACCCTGTCCACCGCAGCTTTAAAACCACCAAGATTAAATTTTGTGGCTGGTCAGTGTATAGGAGCATTCTTTGTTCGATGTCTTCAGAGTTGATGAAAGAGGGGAAGAGACAAAGTTTCAGACAAAGAGAGACATTCCTGTCTCCCACCTGACAGATTTGGGTGCCTCCCTGCAGACATGTCTGGACATTCACACACACAAACCGCTATTGGTAACTCTACACTAGAAATTCCTACTGTATGTTGATGCATTTGTATAGTTGTAGGACTTATAGGATGTTCAAACAGAAAAACAGCACTTTCTAATAGAGAACCCTTTTTAACTATCTATTGTTTACGGGTTAACTATTTAGCACTGGCTTTATTAAGGATAATTAAATCATTTACTGATGATTTATATATACACTTCAGACAAGAATAACATTTGGTTTGACAGATCTATGGTTATAAATATTACCTAGACTTGTAAGCAGGTCTGTATTATTTCCATGGTGTGGATACTATAGCGTTTGTCTTATTAATGATTCATTGCCAATTGTGGGATGATAGCAAATGATAAATTAATCATTTTTTGTAGTGCTAGTGGTCACAGACTATTATTTATAATGTATGGTATGTTTTTTTTTAGGAAGTGGTACCTAAAAATATGATGCTTTTTCTCTTGTCTCTGTGTCTCTGACATACTGCCTATGATATTTGTAAATGCCTCTGTATCTCTTTATATAGCTCTAATTATATAATCACATAACCTTACTCATAGTTTTAAGTAGTGCTGTACAGTACCTATGCGGTGCATTTAATCCCTCTGTCTGTACTACCATGCACACAAAGTCTAGTGTAGGATATTTTTCACTGTTATGAGACTGAGCCACAGTTGGTGGGATGGATGTTTAGACTAGCCTGTCTCCATGTACACTAGTCATTTGTGCTGTGTCTCACTCTGGACTTTGTTTTTCCCTCCGCTCTGTTCCAACAGTCAGAGCTGTCATGCATTTGAAATCGTGCAGGTGCTGCTGCTCCATTTTCCAGGAAAAGAGGAGAGGCTGCAGTGCACTACAGCTACACAGAGACAACTACTGTGATTGTCTTGTGTTTTTCAGATTGCTCATAATCTGAATGGACTTGTTCCCTCATGTTTATGCACCATTTTGACTGCACTCTCTCCCTCCTTTCTTTTTGCGTCTGCTTTACCACACACAATGTTATTTTTATGGGCTTCTTGTCTAAACATCATCATCATATCAAACAAGTTAAAGCTTTAGCGCATTGTTTTAAGACACTTTGATAAGGCATGACCTTGACAGTTCCTGAGTAGCGAGGCAGCCTCTGCTACCTCCCACATGCTTCCTCTCTGTCCCTCTATCTGTCTCCTTAATTGTAATTGATGTCAGATCTTACTCTGAGATTTGGAGGAGGCATAGGCTAACAATGTGAACATGCCCTTACTTGGCTAAAGCTTCTACATCATCACACTCTGATCTGGATCACCGAACGCTGGCCTGGCTGTAGACCTGCACTGGCCCCTTGTGTTTATCACACAGCATTACAGCATGTCTGCCTGACAGAAGGTGTGTCTGCTTTAACTGTCAGAAAGACACAGGTTTCTAAATGTTAACAGGAGATTAATTTGGTTAGTTTGCTGTTGTTAGGTTTTATTTGACAGTGAATGCTGTTTCAAGAACTATGACATCAGGAGTCGTTGTGCCTGAGTAGTGCAGAATGTGTTTAGCTAGATGAGATTTCAGTGGATATTGCAAAATGAAAACGGTGCTTGTTATTTTATTTATTCTCCGATTCTTGACAAGCTTCCATCAGCGCGCAGCTTTTCTGGAAACTGTAATCAGACAGAGTGCCTGTCAGGTTGTAAAGCTGTTGAGCAGACTTGTCTGAAACTGCTCTGCACTTTTGCAGCAGTGTTTTTTTTTTCTGTCTTCCTCTGTCTCTCTCACTCTACTACTATCCATCACTGTTTCTTTTTCCCAGTGTAAAATTGCTTCCTCAGAGTCCCTTCCTGTCGGCCTAAAATCATATCCTCTACCCTGTCCGCTACAGGTCTGCTAGTCTTTTTTAAAAATTAACTTCACTTCCTATTTTGTTGTGTGAGCGTGCAGGTCGTATTTCTGTCATTGTGGTATTGCATACATGAAGACTTAGCTAACTCTGACACAGAGGCCATGTACTGCCAGTCAGAGTGTGAAAGTATTTGACACCAGAGGTAGCATCAGTGACATGGAAATATTTGGACATAGACATGTGGAGACTTATATTTCGCACCAAACCTCGAGCGCAAGAGGCAAGTGGGCACTTTAATCATGTGTGTTTGTCACTGACTGTTTGATGTGAAGTGAGCTTACGTATCTGTGTGTGTGTGTGTGTGTGTGTCTGTCTGCGGATGGTGAACACAGCAAAAAATGTGTGGTAATGTGGTATATTTGACGGAGAGGTAGGATTTTCCTCACAGAGGAATCCTTTCCTGTGATTCTCAGCTGCCGTCTTCACAGATGTGAAGTGAGAGGAAATACAAGTACGTGTTTGTCTTCAGACGATTCTAACCTACATTATAAATGATTAGTTTAACCATGCTAAGACAATTAAACTGTAAAACAATATGTACATTTCAGTTTAACATGATCTGGAGACTATGTGCATGTATGTTCAAATATGCCTGTTGCACTGCTAAATTAGCAGCAAGTTTGCAGTTGCATTTCTAAATATGTGATTAGTCATTAGTCATGATATGTATCAAAATCTTGCTGAGCATCAGTTTTTCTGGGAAACATAGCTCGCCGAAGCTGCTATGTTGGAGTTATTGAGCAGGAAGGAAGTAAGATCGATTTGAGAAAAGAGGAAGTGAGACTAGGAGGAAAGACACGTTTCCTGTCACTAGTCTAACAACGATCACCATCTAGTCTTTTCTATCCATTGTGTGTGTGTGTGTGTGTGTGTGTGTGTGTGTGTGTGTGAGGTTTGTCTGCAAGGATTCTTTTTTTTTTTTTTTTTCTCATTAAGTACCATTCCTATTGAAATTGTTATCAACTGTGTGTTCACTTACCTGTCCCCACACATCTTCCTCCCATTCTAGAAAGAGTCTCATATCACCTGGATAGAGAGGGACTTTGCCAATATTAGAGTCCAGGTAAGGTCTGACCACTCGCACTGTGCAGCTCTTTCACATCAGGCCAGTGTGCAGTGAAACCCACACATCTCTGTGCATACTGCAAATGTAATTCAGCAATTGCAACGTTGCTTAAAATGCACTTTTCTCAAACACGGACTGCACTGCAGCATAATCAGATGATGGTGAAAAGTAGGTCTGCAGACAGCTTGATTATGCCACTGTTAGGTCAAGAGAAAGACGTTGACTCGTGCTCTATATTTGTATGGGTATCAAAAGGCCTATACTCTCTGGTTAAAGTGATATTTACTTTATAAAGGAGTGAGAGATGGAAGAAAGGAGTGGGAGGAGTGTGTGAGTGAGTGTTTTAAGAGACGGGATGATCAGGAATAGACTATTATGAGAGGAAAGAGAGGGACATGCCCGGCCACAGACAGGAAGATCTCTGTCACTGCGCAGGCAGTGAGACATTTAAATCCTCTGTACCATGTTGACACTGAGAGGGGATGATCCTCCCTCTCCCTGCTTCCCCTCTTCCTCTGGCTCCTAGGCTGTTTAAATGTGCGTAAAGGGAAGTGCCACCCAGTCTGGTCAGGTCAGGGCAATAACTGATGACATGAAGTTATATGTTGCATTATTTTTAATCAGAGGAGCAGATCTGGTTGTTAATTGTTTGATTCATTATTACTTCCACCTCTCTTTCTCTTTTTTTTTGTACTTCAGTTTCAGCCTCTCTCTTGCCCTCTTTCTCATGAGCTCTTTCACTCTTAGCCGCAAATTTGTGTGCGTGTGTGTGCGCGTGTGTGTGTGCGCGTGTGTGTATGTGTGCGTGTGTGTATGTGTGTGTGTGTGTGGGACTTGTTGGGTGCAGGACTGTGAGAAGAGCAGGCTCTTCCTTCCTGCCTGCTCTGGTTCCAGTTCACTTCAGATGCAGTCAGTCACAGAGGACACACCGGGCTAATCAGACCTACACAGAGAATGAAAGAGGGAAGACAGGAGAGATAATGGAAGACAAGATGAAGAGTTAATAAAAAAAAAAGAAATATAGGCCCCTGCAGAGGGACTAGGTAAAGAGCAGAGGCTGAGGACTGTTTTAAATTTTTTTTTTTTATTTACTTACCATTCATAGCTAATCCTGGCATGGGTGCACAAATTAATCTAAATTGCGTTTGTGGTAAGATGAGGTTAGGTCTAAGATGATTTCTGCAAGTTAGTGCTGTGTTTGCCTTGTTATGGACATGGGCAGGAAGATGAAACAGTTTGGGAAATGCTGAGATGGAGAACGACAAGCGAAAGTTCAAGCTGAGACGCTTGCTGACCCTCTACCTGTTCAAAAAGAGCAAATCCTTGGCTGGCAGTCCTGCTCACTGTAACAGCTGCAGGTCAGCGCCCACAACAGGCGACAGCACTGACACTTTACCTGCACCAAGGAACCACTGGACGGTAAAGTGACACTTAATGTTGTCATCTTAACAAACTGAAAGTCTTTAGAGATCTGTTTTTTAGCTTTATGCCATGATCAAGATCTGTGATGTTTAAATGAACAAGCAGAGAAATTAGATTTATTAACACTGCAAAGCGCAGATTAGGCTTTACTGTGGTATTTGCTGTTTTGTAAAAACAAGGTGCAGCTGAAAGCATGCATGTTCAACCAATTCTGGTTTCCTGTTGTCAAATAAAGTCACCGGCTGCAGTGGTCTGTGGTGTTGGCTCTTGATGCTGTGTTGTTGTGAAACTTTATCATGTCATCACTGTTTCATTTGTCTTTTGGCTCACAGATGCATTGTGTGTTTAGGGCTAAAACTATTGATAACAGTTTGTGAGATGGTTAATTTTTCATCATCTTTTTCATTAGTTCATCATTAAAATATCAAAAAAAAAACTTTCCAGAGCTGTAGGTGACATCTTTAGACTGCTTGTTTAGTCCTAATTACAGTTCAACCTTGTATGCTAGAGAAAATTTGTCATTTTTGCATCATTGTTGGCTTGAATGATTGATCATTACAAACACTTTAATTTATTTTCATAATTTAATTCATAATTCACAAACTTAAATTCATTTTAGATCTATTAACTAACTGATTAATCTAATATTCAAATAATGTCAAATTAATCATCAGTATATGACTAATTAACTAGTCAGTTTAACTGCTGCTGTTATTAGTACAATAGCACTGAGCATAAAGCGTTATTTGTTTCGTCAAAGGACAAAAAAACTGTAGAACAGGCATGATGTCCTACTTTTTCTTCCCACTTGAAATGAAACCCCCTAAGTGGCTGTGAACCTCCTGGGTAGAAGTTGGGGGGGAAAAATGTGTTTCCCCTCCAAACACCCTGTTAAATTTAAAATGCTCCCTGCAGGGCATCTGTGGTACTGTGTCTCATCGTAGTCCCACAGCAGATGCAGAGCATGATGCAGAGAACTGAAAAAGCTGGTCTCTAGAAAAATGACTTGTTTTGTTGCTGCTGTTCGCTGTAGATGTTTTGATGCTTTTGTTTAGGGTGGTGATGAGTTGCGACTGAGGTTGACACCAGGTCAACAGTGTATCGGTTCTCTGCAGTGCCAGCGGTGCCCCACCCTGTAAAAACACCCCAGAAGTTGACTTTAAGGTCTCTGAACAAACAAGTGAAGGCTGAAAGTCATACTTATTGTGTTAAAATGCAGACATATGAAGCACTGGAGTCACTTTGCAGCGCAGCATTTAATGACTGTGCTGGTGGTTTGTTATCACAGGTTTCTACTTACTGAATATTCATTATTCATATTCATACAGTCATTTCCAGAAACCCAATAAAAAAAATAAAAAACACTGTCACCAGAGGGTGTAATCACTTACATGTACATCTGTGTTTACTGTGCTTCCTCTTTCTGAAGTTTATTATTTTGATACAGTGCTGTTTACAGCAAGTGGTACTCCCTCTGAAAGAGGTCAGACTGCAGCAAAGACGGCCAGAAGTATGCTCATTGTTGTAGCTGTTTGTTCTGTGATGACTTACTGTGTCTTTTCATTCTACAGGAAGATGGAGACATCAAGGAGATCAACATCACCCATGTGGTTAAAGAGGGCTCAGAGAAGGCTGATGCCTCTCAGTTTGAACTGCTCAAGGTTCTGGGACAGGGGTCCTTTGGCAAGGTAACACACACACACACACACACAAACACAGACTTTACCCTTTTTCCCTCCCTCCTGTGCACTCTCACTCCCAATACTAGACGTAATCTAACATTGTTTTTGCTTTTTTGCTGTGTGTACTGCAGGTTTTCCTTGTGCGAAAGGTGACCCCTCCAGATGCCAACCAACTCTATGCCATGAAGGTCCTCAAGAAGGCCACACTCAAAGGTGCAGAATGCTGTGATGTGGGACATTACACACAGCATAAAACACGTTTCAATAAAGTTGGCATATTGATCCATCACCTATTCTTTAAGCAATGCTCTGTTAGTGTTCGAGGACTGAGGAGATCAACTGCTTTAGTTCTGACAGGCGGGGGGGGGGGGGGGGGGGGGGGGGGGGGGGGGGGGGGGGGGGGGGGGGGGGGGGGGGGGGGGGGGGGGGGGGG
>JAUYWH010000014.1:9104217-9121890 GCA_034779795.1 Ctenopoma multispine | reverse complement strand
CAACTGCTTTTGTTCTGAAAGGATCCCCCCCCCCCCCCCCCTTTCTTGCTTGATGTAGGATTTCACACTTTAACAAGAATCATTCCTGCAGTTTGATTTTATGAAGCTTTGGCTTTTGTGGCGCTGTCGCTGTTTGTTTTCACGTGGTAGAACCTTCAGTTTCACGTAAAAGGGTGTACGCTTTTCCTGTAACTCAGTTGTAGTTTAGTAAAAGACCACCACAGCCTGCAGTGGGGTTTTCACTTTCGCAGGCAGGTGGTGTGATCTTAATCAGGATTTGTTCACACGGTCCCCTAAAATGTTGTGGTTAGTTAGTGTGTGCAAATTTTGAGGGTTTATTTGCATCTTTAAAAGGTTGTCTGTATTCTTTACACTTGCAGCAGTGTAAGATTATACTACTGGATTTACAGTACTCACCATTTAGTCATATCACAGTGTGCTCAGGAAAATCATTTATTTACCTTCTCTGGAACAGCACTCATCAATATGCTGTACTATGCACAACAATGAATCACTGTCTGCTTGACATTAGTTTGTTTATTTTTTCCTTTCACGTAATGACAAAATGCTGCAATTTTATATTTCATTTTAAAGTCTGTCAGTTCTTCCAAACTTTAATTAATATTGCCATCTTCCTGACGGGAGCTTCTATAAAGTTGTATACATGCTGAAACTCATATCATCACTGTGCTCTTATTCATCCTTCAGTGAGAGACCGTGTGAGGACCAAGATGGAGAGAGACATTCTGGCAGACGTCAACCACCCGTTTGTTGTCAAATTGCACTATGGTGAGCCAGCCTGAAGCTTTGTTTCTCATTCCTTTCCCAGAAAATGTTAAAAGCACTTTGCTGGATCTTCTATATCTGTGACAGCTTAAATGCGTTAAGCTCCAGAAGCCTCTGTCTGTCATTTTGATTGATTTACAGATGAGTGAGACTGGAACTAAACATGTATTATTTATTTATTTTATAGCATTTCAAACTGAAGGGAAGTTGTACTTGATCCTGGATTTCCTCAGAGGAGGAGATCTCTTCACTAGACTCTCTAAAGAGGTGAGATTAGATTGCTGGTCTAAGGTCAGGGTCTAATTTCTTCAGCCATAATTCTGGTCTTTTATATCTCTCAAATTTCTCTCCATTGTCCTGGTGTCTCTTTGTGTGTATCCCAGGTGATGTTCACAGAAGAGGATGTGAAGTTTTATCTAGCAGAGCTGGCATTAGGACTGGACCATCTCCATAGCCTGGGCATCATTTACAGAGACCTCAAACCTGAAAAGTAAGAGAGAAACAGAGCGAGAGAAACAAGCGCACGCAAACAAATACATATTTTATGAATAGTGTTCCTTAGATCCTGAAACTTCTGGTTATGCCAGACTCATGTGCTGTACAGCAACATTCCTTACAGCTGGCACAGTTCGACATTTGTCTGAAGAGGCTTTTATTTGGAGTAACCTAATAAATGATGCAGTAGTCGAGAAACTGAACAAACAATTATGGGAATTTATTTCAGTTCTTTCAATTATTTCAGTTTTTATTATTTTGAAAGCATCTGGTGGGACTTTCAATAGCCACTTTAAACCTTTAGAATTATTACTCATCCAAGTGTGTTATGTGTATCCTGTGGGCCATTATGAATTCCTCTCCTCATTAAATATTTACTAAGCCTTTGTACGTTTTAAGGCCTGCATTGTTTATATCACAAGCTGTCTTCTTCTTCTCTATTTTAATCAGCTACTATTTATGGCATATTACCGCCACCACCTGCTAATATGTATTTCTCTATGTCTGCAGTCACCCTGTGCTTGTGGGGTAACGATTATGATTGTATCCCCAGAATACCTAAATAACCCAGTAAAAATATCTGGGCACAGAGGGGAGGTTTAGTCTAAATAGTTGCTAGTGTGTGATGTGTCTGCGCCTTTATTCTGACATTAGACAATGTGTTCTTCTAGCATTCTCCTGGATGAAGAAGGACATATCAAACTTACAGGTGAGTCTCCTGCTCTTTCTTTTTTCCTCTCTTTTTTTCCTCCCTCTCCTCCACCTCGCTGACCTTCATTAGTCACAGGGCAGTTTTGGCCTTATCACTGCCTCCAGATATCTGTATATGGGCCTGTATGCGCTCCCCAAGTTAATTATTATACTCTATCTTATTTTCACCCATTGTCACAGCGATTTATTTACGCAGGGTCCTGGTGGCATTGAACCAAAGGTGACCTAGAGAGGCAATATAACATACACAATAAGTCACACAGATGAAGCTTCTGAAGGACAAATGCCTGTAAAAGTGCTATAAGATACAGTAGCTCTGCTGCATTAGCATAGTGTTGTTTTATTAGTGTGAGTATACTGATATAATAAATACAATATTTTTTTTGTTCTTTTTAGATTTTGGTTTGTGTAAAGAAGCTATTGATCATGAGAAAAAAGCTTATTCCTTTTGTGGTACTGTGGAGTACATGGCACCAGAGGTTGTGAACAGACAGGGACACACGCACAGTGCTGACTGGTGGTCATTTGGAGTACTAATGGTAAAAAAATTTATTTATTTTATATTTTTTATGTGTGAAGATTCTAAGAGTAATATGTAAATAATTGTATAACTATATTCTATATATAGCCCTAGATTGTAAATATTCTATTGCACTTGCAGATTGTACTGGCAGATTATAGTTCTTTGTCCTCTCTTCCAGTTTGAGATGTTGACAGGAGCGTTGCCATTTCAAGGGAAGGACCGCAAAGAAACTATGAACCTGATTCTGAAGTGAGTATCCTCCCGATTATGGAAAAACAATCCAGCAAAAAAAACCTACTGTCACCGTTCAAAACGTCTCACACAGTTTTTGTGCGATCTGTCTCTGCCTGCAGAGCACGTCTGGGAATGCCTCAGTTCCTGAGTGCAGAGGCCCAGTCTCTGCTCAGGGCTTTGTTCAAGAGAAACCCTGCCAACAGACTGGGTTAGTATCAACTCGTAACATGACTTGCACAAATAGAATTTTACAGTATATTATACTGTATATTAAAGGTAGTTTGATGCAGTTTTGTGGAGAACTGTTCTGCTAGATGTTGATGTTTTGTTCAAAGGATCTGGCGCTGACGGTGCAGAAGAGATCAAACGGCACGGCTTCTTCTCCACTATAGACTGGAATGTGAGTGTTTCACTGTTATTTCTGACGTACAACATAATAAGAGGTTTTTTTAATTAGAACAGAATTCAAAATAACTCTGTTATGTAAATAAAAGTAATTTTTATTTCTTTCAGAAACTCTTCAGGAGAGAAGCGAAGCCTCCATTCAGACCAGCAGTGGCACGTCCAGATGACACTTTCTACTTTGACTCTGAGTTCACCTCCCGCACCCCCAAAGGTCAGAGGTCAAAGCTGAAAGTTTACAAATTTTGATCTGGTTTTCCTCCCTGAAAGCAGTTCTGCCACAGAATTGTATTTTCCCCCTCTCATCTGGAAAAACTAAACATCAAATTTTAAGGAGACACTTAATGGTGATTATGTCACTATTAAGATGCAGTAGCAGTTATTGCAATTGAGTGTAAAATGTGCATACGTTTATTAACTTCAAGGACATCTAAAACTAAAAAGTTATATCTACCTTTTTCCAAATACTTGACTTTTCCTTATCTTGCAGACTCTCCTGGCGTCCCCCCAAGTGCTGGAGCTCACCAGCTCTTCAGGGGATTCAGCTTTGTTGCAACAACTCTATTAGAGGAAGAAGGCTCAATGGAGCCATTGCAGCCCCCACCACACCCAGTGGTCCAGGTCAGACTGAGTAATTACCCAAGTGTGTCAGATCCAGATTAAAACATACATTTAAGTCATTATTTAAGTAAAAAAAAATAATGTTTTATCTTACACTACATTTACATTTGGTTCTTGTGGGTGATAAAGTGTAAGGTGAGACAGGCAGACAGGAAACAGAGGGGAGTGAAATAGTTTAACAGGTCCATGGCTTCTGATCCCGTTTCACAGCTTGCGGAGGCAATAATTAACTGTGTGGTAGAATAAGAGAGATAATCTAACAACGAGAGAAACGGATCCAACTGCTTGCCGAAACCGCCAACACCTCTCTACCTCATTAGCTCTGTCAGTGTTACACCTCCACTCACCTCCACACTCTTCCTCTGCAGCAGTTGCACGGGAAGAACCTGCTGTTCAGTGACGGCTACGTATTAAAGGAAGACATCGGCATGGGCTCCTTCTCCGTCTGTAAACGATGTATCCACAAATCCACCAACACAGAGTATGCTGTCAAGGTAGGAACACACGTGTATGAACTACACATACTCAGAGGTGGGTAGTAGTGAGTTACATTTACTTAAGTAAGGTTTGTTTTTAAATGTACTTCTAAGAGTAGTTTTACTGCACCATACTTTTTTACTTTTACTTGAGTAGATTTGTGAAGAAGTAACGCTTCTTACTCCGCAACATTGAAAAACTGTCGACTCGTCATCATCTATTCTACCAAAGAAATGCCCTCTAGAGGACAAGAGAACAAATTACAACCATGTAGGACTGTATTTAAATCATAACAAGTTAAATACAAGCAAAGTGTTGTCTAACTTAATAATTTGTTTTTATCTCCTTTACCGTTTCTCCCTTATTTACTTTTTACCATCAACAGGATGTACTGCGACTGGTGCAATCCTTTTGGAATAAAACATCTGTTTTATTAGGAAATTACAAAATTTACTTAAAATTATCAAGTTACACATTGCTCATACAGTATTTTGATGTCATTTACACCAGTTGAAAGATTTTTCGCAAAATATTGAGCTTTTCTGTATTGTCAAAAATGTTCTTTTAAACAAAGGGTAAATTCAAAGTAGTGATCTCACTGTCAAAGGTTTTATATAAATCAGACATTATGATCAAACAGTTACTCACTACTTGAGTACTCTTTTCACCAACTACTTTTTTTACTCCTACTTTTACTCTTAATTTTTTGGATGACTACTTTTCACTTCTGCTTATAATATTATTTTAAAGGAACTCTACTGTTACTTGAGTTCCATGTTTGACTACTCTACCCACCTCTGCACATACTGTAACTGTCACCACTGTATCTCTGTAATGTTATTTCATGTACGCTAAATTAAAGTAAACTTTTTTATTTTATTTATTCTGGTATTCAAATAATTATGAGGAAAAATATGTGGGTTCGAACATAGAAAGAAAACCATTTATCTGGCTAAAATCTGAGCTGCATGTTTGATTGTTTTTGTGATTGTCAGATGATTGACAAGACCAGCACAGACCCCTCGGAAGAGATTGAGATTCTGCTTAGATACGGGCAGCATCCCAATATCATAACACTGAAGGATGTGAGTACAAAACACACTTAAATCACACCTCACACTGTTATTTGCCTCTGGAATGTACGGAAGGTTGATGTGCTAACGTGGGTTTCTGCCTCAGGTGTACGACAACGGTAAGCAGGTGTTCCTGGTGACAGAACTGATGCGCGGAGGAGAGCTGCTGGATCGAATCCTCAAACAGAAGTTCTTCTCAGAGAGAGAGGCCAGCGCTGTGCTTCATACCATCACCAAGACTGTAGAGTACCTGCACTCACAGGGGGTGAGGACCACTCCTCCATATTTATTGAGTGCAGCATCATTTTATAGAAATAGTTTTAGAAATATTCCAGCTGTAAATATATTTATCTTTTCAAACCTATTCACTATTCAGAGACACATATCTACACCATTGCATTTCACTTTCTGTCACCAGATGATTTTCAGACCCATGCTCATAAGATGACCTCAGTTTCTGTGGTGTCAGTGTATTCTCACAACAGAAATGGGGGTGCTTGTGGGACATAAATATGGGACTAAATCTGAGTCAAAATCAATTTACCCTCTCGTGTGTTCTTTAGGTGGTGCACAGAGACTTGAAGCCCAGCAACATTCTCTATGTTGATGAGTCAGGAAACCCAGAATCAATCAGGATCTGTGACTTTGGCTTCGCTAAGCAATTGCGTGCCAACAATGGCCTGCTGATGACCCCGTGCTACACTGCTAACTTTGTAGCTCCTGAGGTGAGCAGGCTTATATTTAAAATGAAAACTTTAAATGATGTTTAGTGGAACATTGGAATAAGATTTTTGACTGTCTCTGACTATATTACAGGTGTTGAAGCGTCAGGGCTATGATGAAGGATGTGATATCTGGAGTCTGGGAGTCTTACTCTACACCATGCTGGCTGGGTGAATAGCAACACTCAGTCTCTCTTCTGAAAACATTTATCTTTCTCACTGCACTCCATGCTCACTCTTACTTTACTCCCACCAGTTTTACTCCATTTGCCAACGGACCAGAGGACACCCCCAATGAGATCCTGAACAGAATAGGCAATGGTCACTTCAGCCTGACTGGAGGCAACTGGGACACTGTGTCAGATGCTGCCAAGGTAGAGTTTTAAATCTGGCTCCTCTTCTCCAGCTCCTCAGCGATAACTCCAGTCTCCTACTGCACACTTGATGTCGATGTTATAATTAATATTTTACTTTTAGGAACTTGTGTCAAAGATGCTTCATGTGGATCCCCATCAGAGACTGACTGCTAAGCAGGTCCTGAGACACCCCTGGATTGTCCAGAGAGACAAACTCCCCAACAGTCAGCTCCCACATCAGGATCCCAAACTGGTCAAGGTAACAAAACTGGCACAGAAAAGGCATTTTCTCTTAAAATAATCTTTATTACCGAAGTAATACCAAATTTATTTTTAACAAAATTAAAAAAAAGAAATTCTGAAAAACATTACAAATGCAAATGCAACACATTTTTGGATATAGTGCCTTATTGTATCTGTTGCATATGAATAGTAAAAAAACCACTTTTTAGACATTATAGACACTTATGCATCACACATTATTATATGCATAAAAAAGCTTATGTCGAATAAAAGAACATTTACGCAAAGGATTGGAAACAAATAGTTTATTGGTTAATCCCTACAGCTTACAATAAACAATATCTCAGTTACTTTGGAAATTGTTTAAGCTTTTTTTTCTGATTACTCACATTTTGGATAGTTACAATAATTATTTTGGCTGCAATCACCATCCTGCTGTTTACATTCAGGGTGCAATGGCCGCCACCTACTCTGCCCTGAAGAACTCCCAGCCCACTCCAGAGCTCAAACCCATCGAGAGCTCCTTCCTAGCCCAGAGGCGTGTCAAGAAGCTCCCCTCCACCTCCCTGTAGAGACTCAAAACAACCAATCAGCTCACTGGAGACTAACCAAAACTGCCCCTCCTAGCTCCAAACCACCCAGTCAGCTTGCTCGGGGACTGTTTGTCCACCCACCACTACCAGCCAAGGAACACTGACTGTGGTCCTGCCCCCATCTCGTGACATCAGTTGTCCTGCTCTTGCTGTCATCCCCGTAGTACGGGCTCATCAGCTGCTGTTAGCCAGCATCCTTGGAGTAGCAAAAGATTGTGGATGGATGGGGGTGTTGCAGGCAAAACAATAGGGTGCAGATTTTTGGCAGATGTATTATTGCTGTTAGCGTGTGTGTGTGTGTGTGTGTGCGTATGTGTGTGCACGCGTGTGTGCAAGCGAGCGAGCGTGTTTGTGCATGACCTGCCACAGAGTTGATGCAGCCATGCTTTTTCAATCGTGACAATGAACATTTTCTCTCCTCATAATTGCTGTAATTGGTTT
Source organism: Ctenopoma multispine (assembly GCA_034779795.1). Classification (NCBI taxonomy): domain Eukaryota; kingdom Metazoa; phylum Chordata; class Actinopteri; order Anabantiformes; family Anabantidae; genus Ctenopoma; species Ctenopoma multispine. The sequence goes on along the minus strand of JAUYWH010000014.1, from coordinate 9,114,213 downwards.
CCATTCAGCTTGCTGCACGCCTGTCTGTCTGCTTGTTCCGTTGTGCGTCCTCCTGTTCGTTTTGTAAAGTTGATAAGCTTTATCTCACTGGTTGTGCTGCAAAATCAGCCTGTGCTGACAGCACAAAACCACAGTACTGTCCAGCTGCTGTTAAATGTTTCTGAAAGAGCATTAATATAAATATTAAACATTTCTGCCATAACTGCCTCTTTGGCTTTGGTACAGCCAGACCACAGGGATTCTGGGAAATGTCAAATGCTGATATTTCAGTTAATGTCAATCTATGCTTGTATTTTGTTTTACAGAGAGTGTGTGTGAATGTTTGTGTGGCTGTCTGTTGCATGACTTGCAGTGTGTGTGTGTGTGTGTCTGTGTGCGTGTGGGTGTGCATAGTGTCTTGCGACATGCTGCAGGGTCATGCACATGGTCCAGTGACGTAATGATGTCATGTGGCTTCCTCGTTTCTATCCTCTCCCTTTTCTCTGCTTGATCCATCTGCTGGCAACCATTTGAGATGTCTATTATTTTTATTACTACAAAAAATAGTAAAATAGGTGGCTTTCTGTGAAAGGAACTTGCCCAAGGAACAATGTGGCATGTTAAAATTCTGTACTTGCTTTGTTTTTTCATTTTTTTTTCACTGTGTTTCTTGAATAATGCATATTGAATGCGGTTTCTTGTGCTGGCTGCTTTTGTTGTTGATTGTTTTCTCTTTTTTTTTTTTTTTTGTCCAAAGAAAGTGGTGATTTAAAATAGTGAAAGACATGCTGAGCACATCACAGTCTGTGAACTTAACGCTATACAGGTCTCTTCTTCTGTTTTTCCAAATATAGGGAAGAGGGGTTGACTGTTGCCTTTATGCAACTGAGCACTCAAGGGCAACCTCTCTCTCTTAAAATCTGTCACTGGTTGTTTATATCATACAGACCTACTCTCAGTATAGAGTATCGTCAGAAGTCTTGTTTCATTTTGTTGGTCATGATCTTTGGATTTCTGTTGATTAGTTGACGTGTTTTCATTCTATTAACACTGACTTTGAGACATCCTAAAGAATAATTGTCTCATTCTAAGTAGCTTCATAGGGTAGGTCTTGCTTTCAGCTCAGTGCCTAGGCCTACAGGTGAGGCTGAATGTCATACATAGAAAAAACACATAAAAACAAACAGCCAGAACATACTGTGCATGGGTAGAAGGGAAGACCTGTGTGGCTAAATTTATGAACCAGCTGTCTTACCTCAAAAGGGATCAAAGTTATGTTATAATTCTTGTTTGGTGGCAAAACTCTCTTCTTTGACTAAATTTATGGTAAGGTGTTATTGTATGATAAAGATGAAGATTTTTATATCTTACAAATATTAAAAATTCAGTTGTTACAACAAATTGTCTCTCTTGTTCTGTTTCAGTCGATCCATTAATGTAGAAATTGCATTATCATAACATTAGGGTACACAATTCACTGATTTAAAAATTAACTTCCATAATGATAACCAATAGAATGTTTTTAGAGCCTCTTCCCATCTGGTATATCCACATATGCATTAACCCTGATGACATCACCAGGGTTAATTCATTTTGAAAATACTTCTAAAGCCACAAAATCTATTTTAATACATGATTGCTTGTATTGCTTATTAATAACAGTCATTTACTCTTTTACCATTACATTATAACCTGATGGTTTATGTTCTATACATGAAAACATTGGATCAGTATCTGCACTGATTCTGCATCAGGTATGGGCCATGACATTGTGCATCCATACAGTTAACAATGTCATTGTAATATCCAGTATCAAATATATTAAGACACTGGTTTGGAGACTCAGTACTGCAGCAGTCCCTGACTTCATTTTTTATTACATGAATTACTGCAAGTCCTTCAACACCGTGAGTTAAATCCAAAAAAAAAAATGTCCTGCAAAGTTTGCTGCACTTCCTATGGTGGCCACTGGATGGAGTTAAAGTGCTAGCTTGGTTCTATATAAAATAACTGAACCTTGGCCCTATTTCGTCTCTCCCTCTTGGTTCTCTCTGTTTCCTCCAGCATGCAAGCACTTTAACACTCGAGTAACACTATTAATCATTACTACACATTCTGCTGTGAAGTATCAACTTCCGGCATCGCCACGTCTACAACGCTGTTCCCTGCCTCTGTATGTACAGCAGCATGCACTTACATAACACTCGCACTGATTGTAACTGCTGCTCCTTCTTTGGGCTGCTGGTTTCTGTCACTCATCAGCATTCTACTAGCATGATTAATGCTGAAAACGATGCACTGAACACTATCCTGTCAAAGAGAAATGCAGACCTATTTAAACACGGACATGGACTTAGGCTCTTTTCTCTGTACTTTGACATCATTTTACCAGTAATTTACTTTGAATGACAATGAACGACTTCCTGCTTTTACACACACACACACACACACACACACACACACACACACACACACACACACACACACACACACACACACTCCTGTAGACACATTGTAGAAAGCAGCTGTTTTTATTCTTGTCTCCTCAGTTTACTGCAGTTGTCGGCTGAAGCAGCACTACTGAGATGGTTGATTTTCTTGGTGTCTGCGTGTGTGTGTGTGTAGTGGATGTAAACCCTTTTCTGTTCTGAGTCATAACAGGGACACTGTCCGGGCTGTATCATCTGGTAGCAGCTCTTCTCTGTTTAAAGAGGTCTTCTTGTTTGTGTTTTGCGAGCTGTAATTGTGCTGTTTAAAGGATATCTTGTGTGTATGCTAACTTGCATCTGCAAACACAAAACCTGTAAGTGACAACTGTATTCTTGCTCTGTTTACAGGGCATCTCTAAAGGTAAATTATGGTAACATAATGGTCAGCAAATGGTCAGATTCAACCAGTGACACATACACAAACAAAATACAAGCTTTTCAAAATATACTCCATAGATAATATATATAATATACTCCAAATTATGCTAATGTAACATCCAGTCATCCAGTTACTGCATGCATGTGATATATGACATAGTGCATGTATTGATTGATATACTGGAAACTGCAACATGTTGTGATGATGTGAATCTTAATTTGTATATATCGTAATAGTAGAATCTCAATACTTAACTGCATCCTGATGCTTTAACTTGTTTATTGTTTGACCATATATATTTACAGTGTTGGGAGTCTTTTGTCTATTGCCTATCATCTAAATCAGCCTTGATGGAAGTAGCGACACACAGTTTGAGTAGAATGGTGCATTCCAAACCCCAAAAACACACAACATCAAGTAGGATTATATCCTCTTTTTCTTAGACAAACCATGAGTGAAGGAGCAATGTATAGCAGACAAATGATCTCACTGCTCCACGTATGCACACACCAAATGCACACCCGCCACACAAATTAAAGTAATCTGGAACAGAGGGTGCACTATTAGAGATTGAGAGCAGGCTTTCATCACAATTTTAGTTAAAATTGGTAGCAGAGAGAGAAATAGATGGGAATAGTGGAACTGGGTTAGAGATAATTGTGCTTTGGAAGTATTAGGCCCTTAAGTACATTATACTAATTATACTACATAATTCTTCATACTCAATCAAGAGACAGAAGAATTGTGTTTTTTTGAGTGTGCACAACATGTGTGTATCTACTGTGCTTGTAAATGCAAAAGAACATCTCCACGTACATGTGACTGACTTAGTCATATATATATATATATATATATATATATATATATGTTTGCAGACAGGCCTGCTGCTCAAGATATATATATATATATATATAGCAGGTCAGAGGGTATATATATATATATATGTATATATATATATATATGTATATATATATATATATATATATATATACATATATGTTTGCAGACAGGCCTGCTGCTCAAGATGTTTGCCGATGATGACAGAAACCTGTGTGTGAAACAATGTAGGCACCATGTGGGATTAGTTTAGAGTAAGTGGTTTTAACTGTGGGATGTTACACAACCAGTAGGAGCTTCCGAAAATGGGCATGTTAAAAAAAAAAAAAACTCCACTGAAGCATCTTGTCTTGATCCCTAAAATCTTTACTTACTCAGTATGTTTATATTGCACAACTATTGTGCAACACATGCAAATAAATGATTATTTACAGTATGCTGAACCATGTCAAATCTTAGTGGATATTTGAAACATACTTTGTTTACAAAAATAACAATCAGCAGTGCAGTGTTTCATGTGCAAATATTTATGCTGTACAAAATAAAGCTTCATTGTTTTCGACAATTCAAAAGATAAAATTAAATTTAACTCTAGCTCTAACTCCAACTCTGTCTTTAACTTTAAAATGTCTTTCTGCTCCACAGCAGCACAGTTCTTTGTATCCTCTTTATGATTGCAATCCCTTTACAGAGATCTTTCTTTCTTCAAGCTTTTTAAATTGCAGGAGATAGAGCTGAACACGTCATTCGTTATTTCTCTATAGGCACATAACCACAACATCTTCCTTTTGCTTTTCTATCTTTGTAATTCTTGTTTCTCTCTAGAGATCACTAAAGCTAAAAGCACTGAGAGAGCAGTCGATGACATTGCTAATGCAAAGCTCATCCTCAGATAAACACTCACATACTCACTCGCTCATACACCTCTGACCTGCTGAAAGCTTCATAGTTTTGTGTCCCTTTAGCTAAAGTATGTTATTTAAAACATCGCACCTTGGTGCTCCAAATGCCCCCGCATAACCCTTTTCTGTTTTGTATGTGTGTGAGTGAACTTGTCCTGTGTGTTACTCATACTCATACTCTAATCATATCACGTCTGCAGTGCGGCTGCAGACCCAGTCAATATTTGTCTAGACAGAAAGGGTAAACTCAACTGCTCCAGCTAATGGAGTGGATATGAAAGCAATCAGAAGATGGAAAAAAATGAGAAACATTAGTTATTAAATCTGCAACAACTGTGATTTGAGTTCAGATTTCTATTTGAAATGTTGCAACGCTGCACTGATGCAACTGAACAAGTGAAAAAATTCGTGACTCCGCATGACAACAACTTTAATTTGAGGTAAATGCTCAGACAAAAGGACTAGGCCTGTTAAGAGTACTGAAGTGTTAAGGTCACCTTTTTATTTCTATTTCTTTTATTTCTTAGTTTTTCTACATAACTGCTGCTTAAAAATAACTCAGTATGGGTATCTATGGGAAAAATGCATGGATCATTTTATGGATCATGTAGCCTTCCCTGCTACATAAGTTAATATCTTAGTATTGAAATAATTGCATCCAAGAGTAATTGGAGAGTTCGACTGAATTTTAAACCACATATTCTGAACATATTCTCTATCTTTTTGACATGTTCAGGACTAAACAAAGCAGTATTATCAATGAGAATCTTTAAAATATTCAAATATACATTATGTACTAAAAAATTTTTTGTTTCAGTTTAAAATTACATCTAAATAGTACAGTTTTTTTGCTACTCCATTTCTTGCTAAAATATGTACATAGTATGTTGACCACATAGTAGTTATCTGTTCATGATACAAGTGAATCTAAATGTGCATGTGTGTGTTGCATATATTTGGATGTATTTGTCTGTGTACTACAATAATACTTGTACAGTATGGGACTTAAAGAGAAAGATATGTAGTTTGCACAGAGGCTGCAGATGTCAAATGGGTCAAAAGAGGGAGGGACTGTGGGGAGGAATAAGTACCGGGAAATTACAACATGGTGCAGCTAGGTGATAAAGGGAGAGAAAAACTAGAGCATCACCCCTCCCTCCTGCTTTTGCCATCTGATGTCGTGATGGTGTTGCTAGGGGCAACCATCTGAGAAAGAGAAAGGGAGAAAGAGGGAAATGGAGAGACCAGCTGGTAAGAGGGATGGCAGCAGAGAGGCTGTGAGAAGAGAAAGTGAGCCAAGCTGCATCAGCAAAGAGGAGAGGGGCCAGATACTTCTGCAACTCCTGCCTCACTCTGCCTCGCTTGACTGAGCAAAAATTTTCAAAGCAGAGCTCCAGATGATGACGACGACAAAGCAAAACACTCAAGCAAAGGACACGACAGCTTGCCAGCATCAGCAGCACAGAGGCAGGTTGCCCAATCATCAGCTGACATGCTCATGACTTCAGCAACCAATGAGCTGCCAGCAAACTCCTCCCCAGCGCAACCACTCAGATGCAGAGACAGCACAAGCTTGGCTCAGATTTCTTATTAATGAGTGGAACAGTTCCCAGGCTGCATCACTGCACATCTCCGCACTCTTTGCTCGGCTGCTCTCTGCTCTGACACAAGAAGACAGAGTGAAAACCTCAACTGGAACAAGGACAGGAGCACTACCTGATCATGGCTATGGAGGGAAGACAAAGAAACACGGAATCCCTTGATGTGGACACAACCGAGGACATGGCAGCAGCTTTTCAAAACATGGATCCACATCCTGATCTCCACCCACCAGATTCACCTTCTCCATCGTCCTTATCTCCTCTTTTTCCTCCATTAGCCATGCCACCTTCTACATCTGCCTCCACTCTCCTGGCACTGGCATCTCCAGCTACTAGGCGCTCCATTTCCATGGGAGACTTCCGGCGAGTGACAGGAGCTCTGCTGACTGGTTCTGAACCCCCATCCACCTCTGCCACGGCCCCCTCGTCCAAGCTTGTAACCCCAAGCTCCAGCATGGAGTTTGAGGCAGCTCGACGGCGCCTCCTAGAAGTGGAGGAGCGTCAGCGTGTCATCAGAGAGATGGAGCGACGGCTGGAGGAGCTCAGGGAGGTTTTTGTGCGGTCAGAGCAGGAAGTGGTAACTCACGGGGAGTTGGTTTCACGGATATCTAGTGCAGCCCAACAGGGGGAGCTGTATGTGGCTGAGAACAGCCAACGACTGAAGAAAGGCCTGAAATTCAAGAAACATCGACCCACTATCGTCTTCTCCTCCATGCTTGGACTCCGCACGTGCCTCCCCTGGCCTGTAAAGCTCAAATAGGACCCTATAGATTTGCATTTTCACAGTTGCTTTAGAAATGAGCTTTACATTGACAGGAGGATAGACTTCCATTCTTTAGCTATCACTCATGGCTGCTGTCTAATTTCCACTCTTCTGCTCTTGTATCCTGAGGCTGGTCCTCCAGGTCTTTAGAGTGCCTACACTAATCACAAATGCTAATAAGGAGATTCTTGTTCAGTGCATTTCTGAGAACATTCTTTTAAACCAATCAAGCCAGTGCAATGTGTACGGGATGTCATTATTTCATAATTCTTTTCAGTGATACTTTGCTGCTTGCAGTTTGACGAAATGTTGGACTTGAATGGGAGAGATTGTTTATTGATATAGACACCATGGTGCATAGATGAGTCATTTTTCAGGTGATGTGGGAGGAGAGGTTCAGGTTGTGAGGTAACAGGAGTTTTTCTGTCTTCGCTTATGCAGCAGTGAACGAAAAGCCAATGAGCATTATGTAATGTTAATCTTTTCCTGATGAGGAAGACGAAAAAGAGGACAGAAGAGGGAAAAGAAAAAAGCATTGATCTGCCTCTCCAGTCTTTTAGAACCGAAGGGCAGTGAATGAGGACCAGAGTTGCTACAGTACAACTGCTGCACTGTTATGTAAGGCCAAGGATGCTGTAAAGAGTCAGGAAATGCAAAAGGGTCTGAAAAGTCTGAAAAGGAAAAAAATACACACAGTGTGGATGGCTGGGACAACAGACTCCAGAAAATGTGCCTTGGCTTCTCTACAACTACTCGTCCACTCGTCCTGCTTTTTAGCAGCACCAAACAAGGGAGATCAGGAGAGGAGTCAACACTAGGACATTTCCACCTGTGGCCTCTTTTTATCCAGTCACTTAGCAACCACTCATCTCTCAATCCTAAATCCACTTCCATAAACCTATCCAGCAGAGCACTGTAACTAAACACTACTAGACAGCTGTAGAACAGCTTAGGAGCTGACATTACTGCTGCGTTAGATTTGCCTACACTATAAAATATTACTAATACAAGCTTGTGAACCTGCTCATTTAATTGATGATTAGGACTTGCACTTATGTTAAGCCATGCATGCATAGCTAGGGTAGACCATCACTGTTTGCTTATTGTTTTGTGGTGTTGTATGTAACTATGGCAAGTTACTGTATGTAGAATTGCAGTTTTGCCCTTTAGAACAACACCAGTATAGTGTATGGTACAGCTTTACCAATATCATGTTTTTTAAAACATATACAGTAAGGATGTAAGACAACATGTCACTGCACAAAAGTCCCAAAACAGTGGATGACTAATTTCTACATATAGATCACTCTCATTTTTGGCCTTTTTTTTTCTTTTCTTTAGGCTAATTTCTCTTTAGATTAAGGAATGACTCCTCATCTCTATTTCTCTATTCTACCATTCCACCAATCCCTAGCTTCTTCTGCGTAGGAAGTCAATACACCAGGGATATCTATTTTGGGCATTTGAAGGTTATGACAGAGACGCTGGCATTCAATCTCCGCGTTTGTTAGAAAAAGCATGTATAGTGATTTCAGTGCATGTTAGTGTGTGCTACTTTCCAGAAGAATGAAAAAGGGATTTCTGTGAGTGCAGAATCCCTGATGATGATTTGAAGTAAGGCGGTTTAGAAGAGAGGTACATGCTTTGACTGTGTAATTTCTCAGTGTCGGATTTCCACAAGGTTATCATGTGAACTTAGATTTTCTAATTTTAATTATTCCCTAGGTGCAAACATAGGTATGACTGGGACGTGTTCCTGCATCGTTCACAATGTATTAGAATGACTTTTTCAGGAATGTCGAGTCAATGATGTAGTGCTGTACAACCAGCCTGTATCAGGGACCCACTACACAAACATGATGCATGTGAAGTAAGACACAAGACCTAAATGCATGTTGATGCAAAACAACACTAATGACACCAGAAGATAGCTTCGGTTTTGTTCTGTAAGGGCTTATATGGTCAGTTTGCTTATGTCTACAGGGAGTGCAATTAAAGGAGCACTCCACTGACTTTTACATGTGATTTGCAATGTACTTTACATAACTAGTACCACTCATCCTGTGACTCAACAGTTGTGAAATGTATTCTTTGACTGAAGAAAATAGTCCGAAAACGTAAGCTTGATAACGAAAAACTTGAATAACAAGCTAAGTAAGAGAGACCTGAAAGAAGTCTGCAATTAAGAAGCAGGCCGCTTTAACGAAAGATGCTATCCACTTGAATTATGAGAAGTACAGCACCAAATCATTAGAGCACCCCTGAAATGAATGAGAATGTTTGTTACTACTTTCAGATTACTGATAGATCTTATCTATGAATGTTAATTTAACTCTCTACAATCATTCCACATGGCCAAGGGAACTACTGCTTGTTGTCTTCGTGCTCTTCTATACCAAACGATCTTCAGCTAAGACAGTTGTTAGCAGAATGCTAGTGCAGAAGAAAATGATCTCATAGGCCTTAACCATGTATTCACGGTCCTATGTAGTTTATAGCTAAAGTTATAACTGAATGTACAGCTGACCTATATATTGTTTTTTAATATGCCTTATGCAGTGTTTGTGCATCGGCAGTTACAATAATGATAGTGATGATACACAAATGAAGGAGGTGATGGTACACTGGTCAGCTCATGACCACCATAGACCTCATAGAAACACCATTAACTGGTCAGAAGAGAAAAACACTAGTCATGTGCTGCTGTGGGACTGTTTGCTTTTGTGTGTTTTCATAATGAAAAAGACTACGTTTCCCAAAGATCTCTGGGCCCACTTGCAGAATGAATGTAATGTCAATCAAGTGTTTCTGTTGTTTTCCTGAACACTGAATATATTATATAATCAAATCTATCTTGTTTGAACCTGTGATTGGCTAAAAAACCTCAATAAAATCATGTTCCTGTCCACGGAATTATATTTAAAGTAAGATAATCTAATTACTAATCACAAATGTTTGGTTAATGGGGAACTACACCGACGGCTGTCACAGCCCTGGCTAATCACAGGTCCAAAATCACATTTCTGATATTTATTTAGCCTCTGAA
>JAUYWH010000014.1:9058175-9104117 GCA_034779795.1 Ctenopoma multispine | reverse complement strand
ACTACACCGACGGCTGTCACAGCCCTGGCTAATCACAGGTCCAAAATCACATTTCTGATATTTATTTAGCCTCTGAATGTTTTAATATTTTGTGTTTTATGTGATGGTGTGGTATGGTATGTATTTTTCTTCTGGTAAATTAAACACTGAACTGTTTGTTTTCTTTAAATCAGGCTTTAATCACAGTATGATGATATATTTGATTGAGATCTGTAAACTGTTTTCTGCTTTTGTATGAACGTCGACTCTCATCTTACTTTGAATTGCTGTTTCTAGCAGCAACAGGAAGTTTGGAGACAGTTTACTTTCAGTTCCAAATGAACGAAACAGCTATTTACATAATTAAATAGCCATAATGTCAATATATCTGACCAATTTATGGTTACGACACCTTGTTCACAGGAAAGAAAATGGATTTTTTCCAATTAAGCTAAAAATCTGATAGGTTGAAAGTTGGTTGTCTCCAAACTTTTCTGATTTACTAGCACCACTTCTGAAAAAAAGGCTATTGCATTTACTTGCACAGTGGAAAAATGTTGTGTTTTACGCTTAAATTTGCTACCATTTATTTCACTTGACATTTACTTGACCATAGAACTACAAGTAAATATTAAATGATAGATTTCTTTTTAAACATTATCGGGTTTTGTACATAGGCTGGATTATTAAAATAAATTGACTATACTATTGCAGAGAATTGACTTGCTTTTTGTTCTTATCTCAGGCTGGAGAGAAAATCCTAAATAGCCTACAGCTGTTTCGCCAATCTACTGGAAACTGCTAACATGAAGTGTTCTATCTCAGGTGGGATCTTTAAATATTACATGTTACGTGGGAGGCTTAGCAATAGGGTCACCTTGCAGTAGCCCATCTCACATTTAATATTACATAAAGATTACCTGAGTAAATACAAACTTGACAACTTGCCATAATTGATGGAATCATGAATTCTGAGCACTACCAGACAATTCTGAAGGAAAATGTCAGGCCATCGGTTTGTGACCTCAAGCTCAAGTACACAGGTCAATGATGCTCTCCCACATTTTATTGGCTCAAAAAAAAACTAAAGTTTTTTGGGACTGGTTAAAGTCCAGACTTGAATCCAATTTTTTTACAGCACCATATATTTACTATATTATTTTCTGTCCAATTAATCATATAATTAAATTTGCTTGCTACTTCTCAGTTGATTATTTTGGTAAATTGAGGTTGGATAATCCTCCATTCAGATGGAAAGGGCAGAATTACAGGAAATATATCCCACACTTTGCTCATTATTGAAAGCCAGGATTTCTGAAGATACATTAAGCCGTTTTTGCTATTGCTCCCTTAATGAAAGGTATTATCCATGTAGATGGGTTTCAGAGAAGCAGATCTCAAATCTAGGGTATTAAAAAAGTTAAAACATCCTCTATTTTATTTTTAGAGATAACATTCCCTGACTTGTACAAAAAATACTAACAACAGGGCCACACTTCTCTTCCATCTGTGAAAGATATACATTTAGAGATTAGAGCAGGCTTTACTCTGTATTTCATGGATTACTTTTATATTCCTCCACGTATATGTTAGATTAAATTACATTGTGTATAATGATGGCATCGGTCAGTAAATATGTATGTTTTAGACATAATATTTTATAGACTGCTTCTCGTATACATTACTAAATAAAGACAAACCAGAATAGGAAAGCGATATACTATATGGGATACTGAGTTGGCAGAGGAGAATAGGCTGTGGCACAGCATCATTATCCTAACTGTTAGTGATGTGGCTGGTTATGTAAGTGACAGGTTGCAATTTCATTATCCTTGCTTCGAGACAGAGGGTAAGGGCTAAGAAACACCAGGATAGAGACAAAATGAGGCAGGGAGGACAGAGAGCTGCAGGAAAATTGCCATGAGAGATGGATGGTGAGATTTAGCTTTTGTCAAGTAGAAGGAGTAAAAACAATTATGTTTGTGTAATTTCAATTCAGCTAGCCTTTTAAATAAATAAACTTGCACTAGCAAACACACTGTGCCATTAGAACACAGGACTAATGTTTGCTAGCTATAGGTATCTGTATCCCTGTGTAGATATCCCATTAAAAAACAGCCATTCCCAGCTACAATAGTCAAAACATTAACTACACTGATCAGTTTTATGCTATTTTAATATTATCAATGTTATTTTTGCACATTCTGGCTAAATGTTAACCAACATTCTGAGATAAACAGGGGTGAAGAAGAAAGTAATATCCACTAAAGCCCCATTTTATATAGGACATTACTAGGAGGTAAATCTTATGTGCCCACACTAACTAAATAATTTAAGCAATGTGTGTTTGTAGTGAGGATAAAGTACCACTACCAATCAGTTTATGCAAGACAAAAAATATCACCTAATGTACCCTACAAAAGACCGTATGGCACTTTATTAGACGTGTTTAATGTGTATAGAATTCCTACAATGAACCAATTTACTAATGTTTACATTTGACAGTCCTACTTACAGCTGTTGTACTATAGTCATTCACTGTCTCACTGACATCTGAAAACATGCTAATTTCATAATTCGTTTACTTAGACATCAGAACTGTAACAAGACAATATCAGCAGAAACAGTGGCAAGCAAAACAGACTCCTAACTACCTTTTTTTTTTATGCTCAGAAATGATTCAAAGGGAGTGAACGCCTGCTGTCTGCACACCTTTACTCGCCAGTCATTGTTTTCAGTTTAGTGAGACAGGATCCCTTTTGAATACCGATTATGCAATTGTGTCTATTCCTTTTTCTTTTTCTCTCTCTCTAACAGCCACACGCATCCAATCAAACAGAACAGAGGACATCAAATTAGCAACAGAAGGTAACACTACTGGTAATTATACAACTCTATATAATGCATTACATATTACAAAACGTGATATATACACTGTACATCTGTGGACATTTTTAGACAAATATGTACAATAAATTGTGTGATACTGCTGTGAAATCTGTCACATCTGTGTTACTGATAAAAGAGTGGAGCAATTATATCTCTCCCACTGACTCCTATCTATGTTCATCTATGTGTGCAGTAAGTGTGCTTGTGTTCATCTGCAATGATACACTGATGCCTACAGTAAGTAAGTGTGTGTTCACTGAACAAATTACTGCACTAGGGTGCTGTTACTAACAAGTCTTCTGTAAGTGCCAATTCCTGGTAGAAGAACCAGTCTTGTTTTGTTTTTTTTCCTAACACACAACCGTCATTCCAGGTTCTCCAGAGGCAGGTGCCTGGAGCCAGAAGAAACTGGATCCTCCGCTCTCTATGCAGACAGGGAGCTGTGCCCAGAGTCGCGGTGGCTGAGCTTAAGTTTCAGATCTCTCCTTGGGCTGTGCCGACGCCTGGCATTCTGTTGGAGACAGACTGGCAGGCACAAAGCTGCTTTTAGAATCCCATAGCAAGCTGCAACAAACACTGGGCAGGTTTGACACTTTCGTCTGAATCTCCGTACACTATGATCTAAAAGACTAGACAGTTTCCAGTCAGAATAAAAAAGCAGCTGCATCTGTGTATAGCAGCAGGACAGGTCCCAGATCAGCATAGACAATTTGAACTTCTGCAATATTCAATGTCATCAATGAATGGACATTAGTGAATATTCTACCCCAATCACATATGAATTTGTACCTATTAATAGTGGTGTGTGGTTTAAGACAACTGTACAAACTTAAAAGTTAAAAAAGAAAAGACAAAATAACAGGAGAAAATATAGTCTTTAGAATGAAATGCTTTATGAGCTGCGAAAGTCTTTAAAAGGTTTCCAAGACGAGTAAATTTAAAAGGTATAAATCTCCACAACAGTGTAATTTATATCCTCTGGTATCCCTTTTGGTTAAACATCCTTTGAAATTGTTCTCAGTTTGCTCAAACACTCAGGTTTTTTGTAGAATTCAGGAGAAAAACACGTCCCTCTCAGGTAGATAAAATTCCACTGCATGAGGACAGTACGGTTCCAGTAAGCATCACACGCTGGTTGAGTTCCTTTAGTTTGACACCATACAGTACTTTTCCATGTCCCTTCAGTCTGTCAGTTTGTGTACATAGTTGACAGGAAAGGTCCCACTCCTGGATGTGTCCCCTTCTATGTGACCAACCTGTTGGGATATGTAATGACTTAATTATGACTTAATACATTTGGAAAAGTCTTGCAGAGGATTCAGAAAGTATTCACACCACACTTTGTGTTATAGATTACTCTGTTTGATAGATTTTCAAGCTTTCAGGCTTCAAGAGTGTGCTTTCCTAAAAATTAAAATTTGTTTATATTTATGTTATATATATATAAGTTTTTACTTTGAGAGTATGTATTATCTATTGTAAACCACAAAGCAAAGTATGAAAAAAAGTGAAGAGCTTTCTGAAGTGATTACAGTATATAGTTCATTTCACTAGTTGGTGTGAAATACTTGGACAATGGATGAGGGAGGGAAAGTAGTAGTTGCACTTACCCACCAGTGGGAGTCATTATTGGCCGTGACCACAATGATCTCATCTTTGAAAAAGGCAAGCTGCTCAGAACTGACTGCTCTGCAGTCCACTAATGCCTTGACACGCTTCTGACTTGGCCTGCTGCCAGAAACCTATAGGGGGTGTGATATATTGCTCAGTGTTGTAAAATCCCAGGTATTTTCCTCTCTAGAGAAAATAAAGTCTTCTGAAATTTAAGACTGTGACAGGTATTAAAGTACAGGGAGAATACAATAAAAATAGGTTTCTACATTGTTGTACCATAGCATTCCTGCGGGGCCGATGGGAACAGGTCACAGGAGGTGAGGATGACGGTGCTGGAGCAGGGGCTGGGGTGAAACTCGGACTATTTCCCGTTAAACTGCAGTACAGCTCCTCCTGGCTGCCTGTACAGTTCGGAGATGTCACACCACATTTCCCTTGGTTGCCTCCTCCGCTGCTGGTCCTACGATACGATGTGGTCTTCTCTGAACTGGAAAATGACACAGAAGTAAGGTAAAATTACACTGACAAAGCAAGTTATCTGTGCAATTATGAATAATCATTATCATTTGTGTAGTATTAAAGCGTATCATAGGTAGGTTTAGAAAACAGAGGAATTTTAATTTAATTTATATGACTGCATATTGCATATTTTCACTGTACAACTATCTGTATACTTCACGCCATCATGTTCACAAAAGTGTGTGTATGTGTAGCCGCACTGTCTTACCTGACAGGTCCTATGTGACCCTGAGAGGATGTTGGTGTGACACTGCTTTGAGATCCGGAACTAACAACTGGTTGACCATCCCAGGTCTGCCTCTGTCTCCTGAGCAGACCTCGTTGTCCCTGTGGAGACCTGGGGGATCTCCTGCTTTGGTTCTCTGTGTTAGGTGAAGGAGGGCATTGTCTTGCTTGTGTCTGCGGACTGGATGAGTGGGAGGCTGGGTTAGAGCAGCGTCTTGGAATGAGGTTTCCTTCCTGCGTTGTGACTGATATCTGGGGGTCAGATCGACCTGCAGAGCGAAAGGAAATCACTGGCTCAATAATTAAGTACTTTTATATAAACAGCATTATATTGCAAACTTTCAAATGATGATAACACAACAGCTAAGCAGCAATCAACTGTTTCTTTCGTGGTATTACTCTTACATGTAAAATAAATCTATTCAAACTAAATTTAAACTTTAATGATGAAAAATCATAATCAAAATAGGCAGGCTAAAAACAAATAGTCTAATGCTAGCAGCACTAGAAATCATTACAATAAAGTATAATGTATCTTACTTTTTTATACATATTGTGCAATTTTATTATAAGCATCAACAAATTCAGTAAAATATGACTATCCAGAATTCTGTATATATTATTGTGTATATATTATTTGGTACTTCTTGGCTGTGGCCTAAAAAATAGTCTTAACTAAATTAACATGAAAGTTTTCAAAAGTGAAAGTGGAGGGTGGAGTGGTTAGGGTGTTTTTATGCAGAAAAAGTAGCTCACCTCTTTGGATGGATTTAGCTGGGAGTGGTGGAGGCCCTAATGAGGGGGCGCTGTTGGCAGGAGGATTTCTGTATGGGAAGTCTAGATTCTCATAAGTCTGAGAAGGCCTGCTCCCTGTACCAGCATGGGCACCATTAGCCACATTCCACTGGGCAAAGGAAGTTCCACCACTTCCATTGGAGAGCAGTGGAGAACGGTTTTTGGGTAATGGGCTCACCTGGGTGAAATTAGAAAAAGCAAAAGGATCATTTCTATAGTTAGTCCTATAGAAATCGTCTTCTCCAAACTTTGTCAGGGTTTTTATGTTAGAGGCAGAAATGTAATGTGATGTGATTGGCCAGGTGGGTGTGTATTGTTCACCTTCTCATCCAGGTCATCCTCACTGTCATAGAACTCCTGAGACTGCGTCTCCCACATGAACTCCACATGGATCTGGGAGTTAAACTTCCCACTTTGGGCTAGTTCCAACTAAAACACACACACAAGAGAAAACACTCAATACTCCTACTTAAACAGTAAAACCGTTTCCATTTCTTGGCATTGCATTTTCACTTTTAGGTACACGTCAGTACAAATATTTGAATGCTTCTGTACTAATAGTCAGCGACTTTGAGACTGATGAGTTAAGATTCAATTAAAAAAGTGTGAATGAGATCAGCAGAATCCAGAATTTTTTTTTCTATCAAAGTCATCTGTATGACCTTGAGTTCAATGGATGTTTTTAAAAAACTGAAACTGAAAAACACTATAGAAAAATAAGAATAAGAGGGTTACATAATATAAAATAACCACTAAGTCCAGAGCCAGTCCACATCTAAATGCAACAGGAGATCACCACAACTTAATACAGCTTATCAGTAAAATTGGTGAATTTTGAGGCAATTTTATTGTGCAACATTTTCCCCAAGCCTATAAAACAAAGACATGCACAATCAAACAGGATATTACACCACAGGGCAGATGGCCGGTAAGAAAATAAAACTGGTTTATAAATGATACACAATGGGAGGTGATGAGGATATGATTCCTTGTTCTGGGACTGAGTCCTTAGCTGAGCTTTGCTGCACAGGGAGTTATTTTAAGGTAGTATTTCCAGCTGTGGAAGTTGTCTTGTTTTGGTTTTGGTACTGGCTTTTTGGTGGGTATTTTAATGTCGCAACTTGATTCCTTGGTTTTACTTACTTCCTGACTGTGTGTGTTCTTTGAATATAGAAATTACAACTTATAAGTGAAATTAAATGTCTCACCAGCTCGACACAGTGCGTATGCTGCAGCCTTCGTGCAATATCGAGGGCCGTCTCTCCTGCTGAGTTCACTACAGGATAGAATAAACGTTTAATAAATGTATATACTGATTCCACAGAGTGAAGTACAGTAAATATAGTAGAGTTACCTGTACCTGTATGTAGTGTTGCCTTTGCTTTTAGCAGTAACTTCAGAGACTCAGGTTTGTGATACAGGACGCTGTAGTGAAGAGCTGTGTTTCCCTCTGCTGTTCTCTTCTCCAGACAGTTGCTGGAGTGATGATACAGATAAACAGATGGTGTTAAGACAAGACAAAACACATCAAGAGCTGAATCCTCTTCATAAAGAGGAAATACAAATCATATTTTACTATTTGTCAGCAGCTGACCTGTTCTGGCAGAGGAAATCAACCAGCGACAGAGAGCTTCGTTCCTCCAAACGCACCACAAGATGCAGAGCTGTCTCTTTGGTCTCCTTAAACAGAAAGAGAGGAAGAAATTAAGCCAAGCTGTTGAACCCTTAAGAGTTTTTCCATCTACACTAAACTTGTTCTTTCAAGGTCACTGTCAGTCAGAGGTCTAAAGTGGCTGCATTTTGTATTTGGACCTGACAATCAGGTCCGTGAAATTAATGTCAGAGGCTGATTGTGCAACAACTCATCTCTGTTTGTGTTTTAAACTGTGAAAATGTTTCTACAGCTACAAGCATTATCTGTTTATGTGAAGTTAAAAGGAGGGGAAGACAGAGAAGGAGAAGTGCATGTGTAATTCAACAAGCTCGTCTCACTTGTTCTCTTGAGACGTGAGCTTTGACCTAAAAGCTGGAACAATAAACGACGACTAACCAACACAAACAAACATGCACGCACACACTCTCTCAAAGTGAAACCAGCCATATCACACACATTGCTAATGCAGAGCAGAAAGTGTTCTTTTTTCATGAAAAAGAAGAGGTGTTTGAGAGAGACAACAGATGTGAGGAAAAAACGAAGAGAAAAGAGGGAGGGAAAGTCTAGATTATAGGTCAAAAGAGATGGGAGGACCTTTGATTACCCACCATATAAACCATGCACACAAGACAATTAACACATACTTCACATACTGTAACTATCTATACACCACTGTCTGGTGTATTGTTTTAAGACTAGGATATTTTATTCTCCTTCCAGCCACAGTGGATTTCAGCCACAGTTCTCAAGTGGCAGGAACACATTTCTGAAAACTGTCATAAATGTACTGTAAATGTACTGTATGCCGTAGAAACAAGCAGAGTGGGTGGGCTTGTCAGGGTGAAGCTGTCATTCAGGCTGACATTTGTGGGACTGAAGCTTCATTTGCATACTAACAGACAATTTAGAAAGAAATGCTGGTGTGGAAATCCCCTTGTAGCTGTACATTATTTTCACCTGTCCATCAGGCAGCACAAGTGGTTTGGCCAAGTCTGCTCCTTCAGCGTAGAGCTGCAGAAGAGAAACGAGGTCACGACTTCTCACGGCGTCGTACAGTCGGCTGGGATCAGCTTCTTCTCTACGTAGGACGTACCGACGCTCAACATACTTTGCCACGATGTACTCCTTTCTAGCATTCCTGGTTGTAAAAAAATAAAAAAGGTTAATAACAACTACAACAAACATAAAAATGAATAACTGCATTCCTGGTTTAAATTAAATCTGGAACCTACATGTCACTTTGTGGTAGTGGTTTGACACAGTCATTTGGGAGGCAGGCCTCCATGATGTCGTTGAATCTGGTGTTGCCAATGCTGACAGCTAACTGGAGACACACACAATGCAACAACAAAGATGTGGTATGAAGGCATTTCAATAAAAGGCAGACTGTTACATAATGTCTGTAATTAGGAAATAATGACAGAAAATCTGCTTGTGTGCATTAAGTACAAGAAGCTCTGAAGTGCTTAGTAGGTCCAGAGTCAGAGACTGAATCCTGGAGTAGTGGACACCCAATTCTCTGTGGATACCCGAGCACTCTATACAGGTCAGGATGCCCAGATTGGTCGACAGCCATGTTGGATCTGAAATAAACAGACCAAATAAACAAAAGATGTTAGAAACATGACTCCCTTAAACAGCTTGATTGGATAACTACTGTATCATTATTTGTGAATCATGTAATGCTCAGAACACCAATGTCCACATTTAATTCTGCAAGTATCATCAATAGCAACGACTGGCTGACCTAGAGCCCCACAGTCGGCACAAGCCTCATTGCCAGGCATGTGTCGAAGCTCTGCGATGATGGCCCTGGAAAGTTCCTGGAGCCCACTGTCTTGGAGGTGGAGCTGGTCTCCTCCCAGTGCTGTATTCAGGGCCTCCTCCTTGCTGTTCTGCAGCACTGACATCCAGCTGAAGTACACACATACATGCAGTTGGCACCAAGAGAAACCAAAAGGATTAATCATTTCTGTATTTCCCTCTGAAGATCAAAAGCAGCCCACCATGTGTTTTGCATGTGTTTTCTGCTCAGTTGTCTAATGATAAGTCATCTTCACTCTCACTTTCTCAGTTTTGAGTTCTCTACCAACCAGACTCTGAACTTCATGTCTTTAATTTCTCAGGCTCCAGTATTTTTTTTTTGTACAAATCATTTCCATTTCCTTCAGCACATCACTTCAAAGAATCTGCCTGGGGGCCCACACACAGGGGAAGGGCAGCACACAAAACCCTACATGTAACCCTCATCCAACGCCACAGCACAACACACAAAATTCCCTTGCTTGCTGTCTGTGGCTAGAAAGAGAAGGCCCGCCCAACACCAGCTGGGCCACAGGACAGCTTTTTGTTTCTGCATCTTGTTTGACTCTCTTTTTGTCCATTGTCAGCCAGGCTTGCCCTTCACTGCCTACAAGATTAGACCTCCATTTTACTTCATGTTTATTTATCATCTTAATTCCTCTCTTCCTTCTAACCGTGAAGTGGATAAAGATATCCTAAAGCTATAGTGCAGTCTTTTGTATTTATTGCTTACATCACACATTCCTGCTCGTCTTCTGCCTGGAAATGGTATGTTCGGTTGTCTATGGAGAAAGAGAAAGGTGGGTTAGGCAATGTCAGTAGGTCTTGAAAAAAAAAATTACCCAATAGACCAATGGAATAATATGAACATGACTAATATTGGCTTAAAACACGCATGAGACACACACAATCGCCCCTTTTTCACATCACAATGATGACAATTATTTTTCGAAATAAATATGTTTTGCTCTCAGTTTCTACTCCTGTGTTCTATCCTATTCAATACCGCACACAGCTGTACAGCACATGACTCTTTACAGTCTTTAATGGTGATATGCCGTAAAGTCAAAGCTTAGGAATGAACCTACGAGTGATAAGGTCAAAGGTCCTTCTGTCGTCTGGATTTGGTCGCACCTGACAGGTCAGTAGGTTCAGTTTTGCTGGTGGTCGATTGATCTAAAGAGAAACACATACGTTTATGTCAGTATGCACTGAAAATATGGGCATAATAAAACTGCTAATTTAGCCCACATGTCCTCACCGTACTGTGGGAAATGGTCAAGCAGCCAAATTTGACTCCACATTTTCTCTTCTGCCACACCTTCCTGATCCTACACAATCAAATGACAAACAATAGCACAATTTTAAGGAAACAATTACAAATATTAGAACAATTATCAACCTCAGCAGTTAATCATTGTGTATGGTTTGTTTATGACACACTGTGCTGGCTCAGCTTTCTTCTGTTCACACTCTTTTCTGTTTCTGTTTTCACTATCTTGACTGAATCAAGTTAAAATGGCAGCAAACGTCTTCATCTGTTTTGTGTCAGTGGCCTGAGGGAAGTTTACTCTCCTCCGTCTTCCATTTGCTCTACTGAACCACATCCCCTCTCTTTATCACAGAATCATCTATATCTGTGTGTATATGTGTGTCTATGACGCAAAAGTTGGATCCGCTCGCTTAGCGAGTCTGCCAATAACTTCCACGGGAGGGGCCCCTGCTTGAATCTTCATCTCACTATAATTTAGACCAGCTGGGCTAGACAAAGTCTGAGTTCCCCCCTTTTCTCTCCATGCCTTCTGTACTTACTCTTTACACAGCTTGGATCATTACTGCTCTTGATAGTGTTAGTGAATTTATTTCATTAGTTAAAATATAAACACGTAGAATTTAGAGTAAACCCAGATTTTCTGCTGTTAATGAACCAGTACACATTACTTGTATAAAGTTTACAGCACAGTTTGGTGTTAATATATATGTACGCTGTTCACATCTTGCCATATTAACTCCATATATTGTCAATTCTAATACAACACTTGTGTTACAACTGCTTTTAATGTGATATTTAGACACTATAAGTGGACGCTTTTACAAACCCGTCACTCTTCTTGAGAAGGAAGCCAGATTTCTCGGTCCCATACTTCTTGTTGCCCTGAGGTTGGTGTATACTATACCCACTGCCAGAGTTCTTCCTGTTCAGGCACTCCTGGGATACAAACAGGGACTTAACTTCAAAGGTTTCATACTAGCCACGCAGATCATTCTCAAGATAAAGTAATTAAAACCGTCTGCCACTAGACCTTTTATTGAACTGATTTAGTTTATACACAGATACAACATTTCATACAAATTACATGTAATGTGCGTAATATACTGCATTATAAATACCAGTACCTCTTTCCCTTCCACTTGGAGGAGTAACCTGAGAGAATCCCTCAACTGAGTAAGTTGTTTCACCTCCTCATCCTGGTCCTGACGCACCTACAATACACACACCGATCATAAAACTCCATTACAGTAAAAACAGCACAATTTGTTAGAAAAAGAGTTGTGTTTTTGTTTTCCTGTGTTCATTAGCTCATATTCAGTGTTATGATTTGCAGCATCATTTGGGTGTGGAATGACAATACATCATAATTTTGTGTATTGGTCTAAATAATGCAAAACAGAGATCAGTAATAGGATGGGTGTAATCCTAGTCCTAGGACTACACCCATCCCAGTACTGAGCTCTGTACTGTACACAGTACTTTGTTTCTTATATTAAAGCAACAGACAGATCAGTGTTGCATGCAACTTAGCTGTTTAATTCAGGAAAAATAAAATTTTCCTGAGAATTGTAACATACACTAGATTCTGTCTGGATTTCCTTCTTTAGGCTGAGGTCTGGCATGTCTGAGCAGGTCAGTGTTCTGCACATGAAGAACCAGAAAAACCTCTAACCTTCCCAGGATAACAGTTAATAGTCTGTTTCCAGTGCTCTATCCAGAAAATAAAAGAAGGCACATTTCATGCAGACTGGAAACCAGTTGGAGTGGTTGTGGAAATAGGTGTGCATGGAAATGAGAGGAGCTTGTAGTTTCATGTTTTGTAAATTGGAAACGTTTGTGGGAATAGGCTCCAATAACAAGTTAGGCTCCAAGTTTATGCCTATGGGTTCAGCTGGGGTAAGTATGGAGGGTGGCTGTTGTGAAAGACTGAAAGACTGCTACAGGAGACATTAAAACATGTGATTTACAGTGAGATCATCACTTTACGTGTCTCCTTAGACACAGTCTTACCTATTGTAACTAAAATCCGGGTTGACAAATTGAGAAATTGAATCTTCTGTGGGTAGATTTATGATAACATCAGAATTTACATGTCTGAGATTTATAGCACCATCAGTTTGCAAATCACAACAAACCTGAATAATACAAAAACTAGTTAAACACTTAACTATGACTAACATTTTCCTGTTAAACAGTGACTAATATAATGCAGGACAGACAAACCAGCAGCAGTTTCTGCTATTACCGTGTGCATAGAAGCAGCAAGTTTTTCAATAAATGGAGAGAGATTCTCTGCAGCTTTCAGCCCATCCTGAAAGAAACTGAGACCAGACAAAGAGCAAATGCTGAGTCATGGTGGTATCTGAGCCTAAACATCTTAGCTTGCACCAACCAAAATATCACATCCTGAAGCTGTATAAACAACTTATGCGCCCACACAAAACCATCAGTATGATTAAAATGGGCAAATGCTTAACAACAGTAATAGCTTGTAAAAGGAAGTGAAAACCAAAAAAACCTAAAATATTATACAAAAGCCCTCACTGAAAACCTGTGGCACAAATCTAATCCACCTGCTTTTTACACTGGGAATCTTTTTTCTTAATCTAGTTATTATACACCTAGAACACAAACTGACTACAGGGCAAACATAGTGAAGTTGATGTTGGATGAGACTGACCTGAGCTGGGCCTGGAAATATTTGATGAGGCTCTGGAGAAGATCAGGGCCCTTACGCACCTTCAGCTCCTGGATCTTCAAAAGGTACTGAACACAGAAAGTTAACAGGTAAACAAAAATCCGCTATCTTACTGAATAACTCAACTGAATATTAGACATAGGCATGATGCTACTGTTTTAAGTCAAAATATAAGACTACACCTGCCAACTGTTTTGAGCATGTTTACAGTATGGCTGCTTGCTGTCTAGTACACTGCTTTCTATTGTCTCAAAGGTCATATGCTATTTAACACTCCAGTCAGTCAGTGAACTCTGCATACAGGAACTAGGAACTGATGCCTTAATTGTGAATAATTTCCATCCTGTCCTAAATCTGAAGTCATACTTTAAAAGGTAGGGAAAAAAAAGTTTTGAGCGTTAGTGTTTTTAGGTTTGTGTGGAAGGAATTACTACACTGTCATTGCTCCATAAAACCCAAGTCTGAGTCCATTTATTTCACTGCAGTTGAACCAGAGTGGCTCAAATGAAGCAGTGTTTCTGTTCTGTGTATATTTGAGTGAGTTTGTGTTGTTTGTGTGTGCATCTAACTGTATATTAAAGGAAGGGAAAAAAGGAAAAGAAAAGAAAAGAGGTGCGGACAGAAGGCGCAGCTTGCAACA
The DNA here is from genome assembly GCA_034779795.1 of Ctenopoma multispine. Taxonomy (NCBI): domain Eukaryota; kingdom Metazoa; phylum Chordata; class Actinopteri; order Anabantiformes; family Anabantidae; genus Ctenopoma; species Ctenopoma multispine. The sequence goes on along the minus strand of JAUYWH010000014.1, from coordinate 9,090,028 downwards.
AGTGAAAATTCCATTTTCACATAAGCACAAAAGGGATTGACCCTGGCCTAGAGTCGACCATGGATGAGATATGTAATGCACGAGGTAGACCACCCTTGTATAGTAAATCAAGCTTGCCTCAGGTATGTGAATGGTGTCTGGGTCTGGTATTTTGACTGGCACTAATCCCTCACCTCACACATTTGCAGCTGAAAGGTCCTCCTCTCTCTTTCCATGTCCTCCCCTCCATCTGATCCCTCCGTCCTGATCAGCCCCAGCTGCCTGGTCTTCTCCTTCCTCTCCTTCTCTAGCTTCCCTCTGATGGGGGGGAGAAAAAGAAGTGTAGGAAAAAAAAGCAAGAAGAATGTTACCATTCATTTATATCCACAATGTTTCTCAATTCTTTAGTCATCTGATCAACTTTTCCTCTAATGATTAACTACTTTTCAAGTGAGCTGATTGTTTTCTGCCATAAACAGAGAACATTTCCTGGTAAATTACTTCCAGTTACTTTCACCTTCCTCATGGAGAGACGAAGGACGGTGGATGAAAAACAACAAAGGAGAAGCAAAATCTCTTTACAACATTATAAAACACTTTAAACCACTATCAAAATGAGATCAAATCATGGCTGCAAAGTGCAAGTGCCTCACCTTTATTTCAGAGTAATACAATAGAGAATGATCATAGGGAATGAACTACTTTATTATTAACCTCTGATGTTACACTTCTGTGACTCAAAAAAATATTAGCAAGGACCATAAATGTATGACATGATTCTCCCTGGGCAATTACATCTGACTTGAGCTCCAGTTTCTTTTCTGTCAGGAAAACAATGAGACTTAAAGCTGAGGAACTGGACTTTAACCGCACACTATGCAGGGAGAGAGAGTTTGGTCAATTACATTTTTATGTCGTACTCCTTCCAGCTCTTCTCCATCTGCTTCTTGAGTTCCTGCAGTGGAAACAGAGAGAGGTAAGAAAAGAAGAGCAAATGTTTTTTGGGTTGCTGTTTACAGGGTGGTTGCTGTATACTGTCTTATAGCCAGACACACGATCAATAGTCTATGTACAGTCAATGAAGCAGGATTTTGCTGGCTCATACATTTGTTATTATCTGAATGGGTAGAGTCAGACAGTTGATGCACAGAGACATGGTTACTCAATATAATAATTAGTCAGGTATCTGGCAGAACAGGATTGAAGTAGCACTACGCTTTCTTTCACACTTACGGTGAAGCAATGTTCAGCTGTCGAACTGTTTAAAAGATGGGCTAGTGACAGGCGCACACAGAAGGATTAACCTTTTATATTACTCATCAGTCTCTTGGCATAGGTATTCAAAAGGCAAAATACTGGACAAGACAGATCAGTTCAGTACTGGAACAGACTGTAGCTTAGTCTTACTCATTAATCTTTATAAACAGCCTGATTATCCAATATTTTATCAGGCTCAGCTCTGTCCACAACACAGACAGACACCATTAGAGAGGAAATCCTCCTTAAAACTGATTTTACAATGATATTTCAATCATATCAAACACTAAAGTCAGCATCAACAAACACAGGTATCTCTCTTCCTCAGAAATTGATATATATATATATATATAATATATGTCTAACTTATTTCATCTTTAGACAGGTGTAGTCTATTGTCTTAAACTGAAAACAAGCCTGTATCATGTGTAAACAAGTTTAGACAGCACAAATTGTTTTGATATTTAATGAATTTATACTAAAATCTACACTCACTAGTCTGCTGTCCCGGAGCTCTGACTTCAGCACATTTTCCAAAGGAAACGCCATGATGTTGTTGAGGTTTTGAACCTGAAATATGTAAAAGCAGACACAATTAACAAAGCTTGAATTTCCTTTGTCATGCATGACCCTCATCTCCTGCAGCACAGGCAAACTGTCACACACACTGCATCTCCCTATGGGCTTACATTTCTGGGAATAAGTGTGGATAACCCTAAAAACACGGTGAGTCATTCTGAACTAGTGAGTCATCAAAGGAAAAGAGTGGACAACAATCTGCACCATTAAGATTTTTGGATCAAAGGGGAAGCATGACACAATGTCTTTAATGAAATGTTGGGAACAGTAGAGAGAAAGTAGAAGTTATCTAAGATTTATGGACAGACAGAAGACAAAATGCCTTGTCCAACTAGTGAGAATGTTCGCTTTACAGTAATAAATAATTGACACTAATTTGTCCATACAAGTAAATTTCCTCTTTATTTTTATCATCTCATGTCTACATGTCTTCACTGTTCAAACTTACAAAGTTTGTTTGTAAATGTCTCTACACCCCTTCCATGGATCCTGGTGGATTACAGCTAAGATCCACCCTGCTCTTAACATAAATAATATCCAATGGCTTCCACTGCTGAGCTGGCCTTAATATACTGACATAGAGGCCTGGTTTGATTGTTTTGGATAACATCCAACAGTTGAGGTAACTAACAGATAATGTATGGAGTTATGACAAGGGGAAATACAAGCTTCCAATGTCAACACACAATGCATGTACATATGGCATGAATAAATGCCCGTATGCCTGTATACACACACACTGAGACAAGTGAGGAACAAGTATGCAATTACTCACATAAGGTATTAAGGGACACGCTCAGGTTGATTTTGCAGTGTAACTCCCTAAATCACACTCCTGTTAGTTTCTTGGATCCACTTCCTTTTCACATGTATGAGGCCCAGTCTGACCTGTAAGGCCTCGACTGACACATGTGAGGGAGTGTATGAGACACTGTTTGTGTGTGTGTGTACGTGTGTTTACTCATACGTGGAGGTCTGGGATGAATTATGAATTACCGCCATTGAAATTATCAGTGAGAGGGTTTCATTCTGCCCCATGTTGTGCAGGCAAAACATTCAAATGCGCAGCTGTTGAAAACCTATTTCCTACAAACATTCTCACACACACACACACACACACACACACACACACACACACACACACACACACACACACACACACACCTTATGAGGGTAGATTTGCAGCTGAGCTTTACTTCTTGCTTTCAGACATGTCATCATTTTGGGGGGTTTTGTAGCCACAAACACATTCAGCTTCTCTTTCCTCTTTTTGTTTTTCTTTATTTTCTCTCTGCCCTCAGTCTTCAATTGGTTTTATCTGTACATATCCTCTAATAAAGCTAATTTGAGGAAACCTCCCCTTTCCCTTCCCCTTTTCTTCTTCACTCTTCTCCTCTTTCCTCACCAGATTTTTGAAGAGGGCCGTGACCTCTCTAGTGAACACAGCTAGGTTGAGGAAGCCTGTGGAGACTTCATTGTTGTCCTGAGTGAGGTGACTATTTCCCAGGTTCTCTAGCACCTCAATATATTGCTCTTTGTTCTCCACATGAGCTGAAAAACAAACAAAAATACACATGCACACAGTGAGTATAGACATAGAGGGTGAACAGCTATTTAGACTTGGATTAGATGTGTAGAAAATCTAAAGAAGACAGACTGACTTGCCCAATGAGAGAATTTTAACAAGACAAGCATGTGGGATAAATTAGTAGAGGTTTCCACCCATCCTGGAGCAGGAGACAGGCAAACATGTAGAAACTCATGTTTCTCTGGGGCTTGTAGGTCACTTTGCCAAGGGTCATGACCTTTGAGGGCTCTCATTTTGTTGTATTTATGTAAAAAAAAGGCAGACTGAAAATAATCTAGCAATGGAAGTCACCTCATGAATCACTTACAACCAAAAAAAAGCATTATTCAACACTGTAATATAAAAACAACTTAGCTGACTTTATGCAATGCAAGCATTATAGTTATTTGTTGATGGTTACAAAAAAAACATATGAACCAGCCATCTGTGGAAATCACCACAGAAAACTATACTGACATAAGCAGAAATATTATAATGTATAGAAAGAGTTAGGTTCTTGCTAGTTGTGAAATGGGTCAAATGGAAAAATGAAACATTTTGAATTACAGCTATATTGTTATTTAGGGAAAGAATACAGACCTACCGCAGGATGAAGGAAACAAAATCAGAAAGGGAGCAGGAAAACTGAGCCCTTGTGGCTGCATGGTCATTAAAAAGTATTACAACAAACAAAATTCACGAATCTATTAAACAGCAAACAGCTGAGTCACGAAGAAGCTCTGATGATGATTTTACATTTGACCTTTAACTAACACATACCAGCAGAACAACATTTTCACTACTCTTCCAGAACACACACAGACTCACAAGCCTCAGAGTCTTGGCAGAAAAATGGTACTTAGTGGTTTATGGGAACAGAGAATGAAAGAAGAGAAGATCTGACCGTGTGTGTGTGTGTGTGTGTTTTGTTTTTTTTGTATGTGTGACACAGTAACTATCAGACCAGCATGTGGAAAAAGTGGATGTATGTGCCTGTATGCATGGTGAGTCAGACTGTCACTTAACATCAGGACTGATTAAGGGGTTCAGCAACATAAAGAGAAAAAGAGAAGGTTAGCGGGGCTCCAATCATAATATTACTGGAACTAACGCAGATGCTTCTACTTATTGTGGAAAAAACAGAGGTGAGTCGATAGAGAATAAGAGAAGCACTTCTCTGCAGATGCTATAGCGCTGCTTTCTGGATGTGGTTGCCTAATTCTGAGCAGCTGTCTCTCTGACTCATTTTTTTACGAAAAACTATGAGTTGAAGCCTTTAAATGGGAAGCAGACTCGTAAGTGAGAAGAGAAAAAAACAACTTGATGATGCTACACACTTCATTTGTTTCGCAAATTTTTGAGGTGAACGCTCACATCTTATGCATCATCACTTGCGAGAGGATAAATGGCAAGTTGTGATGACATACAGTACAGGTCAAAAGTTTGGACACACCTTCTCATTCAATGTGTTTTGGGGTGAGCTGGACCGCAGAGTGAAGGCAACAACACCTCTGGGAACTTCTTCAAGACTGTTGGAAAACCATTTCAGGTGACTACCATATGCTCTGTGTAAAGGTAAACACAATCACCCACCACGCATCCTTGTCTCATAACCCAGGGGCCTACCTACTACCCACATGAACCTGCTGATGTCATCTGAGCTGGCTTGTACAAAGAACAACAGTATATGGAGATTCCTCTACGCACTGCACAGATCATCCTGCCACAATAGAGGTTTATCTAAAAATCTGCTGCTGAGAAGACATACTTTGGATGCATAGTTCTTTATATACTATAAAGTGGAACACTCATACACACACAGCCTCATTCCATATCACACGGTTCATCCACTGACAAAAGTGGTCGATTTAAATTAAATTCATTTAACTATTTATCTACTAAACTCTCAGCAAATTCATCTCCAACAAGTGCAATAAGACTGAAAGCTCTGGAAAATAACAGGCATACCCTGTGTTGCGAGTGTTTTCTTACACAGGTAATGTACTGCATGAGTGACACTACAGTGTGTTAGGAACTGACACTTACAGAGTCCAGATGTATGTATAGCTTTGACCATCTTCTTCATCCTCTGCAGAGTCGTGTGGTCTATCTCAAGAGACTGCAATGAAACAGCGAGACAAAGAAATTAAAAATGTGAAATCAAGAATAAAATTAATATTTGTTACTTGACAAATGTCAAGTCTCCATCCTTGGGAGAGATCTACATCAGTATAAGCAGCACAGGAAAAAAAAACTCTGAATTTCTGTAGTTTTACAATATACTTTAGAGTATACTGTTATTGTGATGTTCAAAATAATTCATAGATGCAAGAAATAGTTCTCCGTTGTTGCTTTATGGTTCTCAGGGTTTGTAGTTATATGTGTGCATGTGTGCCCATTCAGTTACACCTAATTTTCTCACGGTGTGTGACTAAGGTGGACAGTGAGTCAGCAATTGCCAGCAAGACAATCATCTGTCTTACATAGTCATGTGGAGTTCGGAATGATATCATCAAATGTATTTCACCAGTTCACCGTCACTTCTCGGGTTGAAACAAGACTTCCCCTCATTAAAATCACACTGGGATGTTTTCTGATGACTACAACACATGATGTAAATGCAAACAGGAAGCTGGCTTCGTTGTATTTGGGTAAACAGTCTCTTCCAAACCAAATGAAACTAGATCCTGTTTATTCTCCTTACACAAGCTACTTGTTTCACCAAGCTAGACGTGTGGCACTCCACCTACATGCCAGCAGAAATAGCTTTAATGAGCCAGTAACACAGACTCAGCAGAGCCTCTGCCTTGTTAGATCGTGTTTTTTTACACGCCCCAGTCCTTCCCGGTCAAGTCCACTCCCTAAGTGTTATTTCACTAATTAAAAGGCGATATGTAATGTGACTCTGCAGACAATGAATGGGAAAGTGATTTAGCGGAGACGGGATCTGGGAGTTGCTCACTGCTGATGTGGTTTCCTCTGCTTTGTAAGATGGTTGGCAGACGGGATAAATAGTGAAAATAAGCCGGTGTGGGTCCACGAAACAGGTTGTGTTTGTGAATTCAAACCTGTTTCGTGTTCCTGTTTCAAACATTCAAACCACCGTTCTATCGAGAGAAATTGTCAAAGAACAACACAAACATCCCTTCTGAAGAGGGCCAGGACTTCGACCCATAAGTGTGCTGATATGATGAAACTACAGTGTCTTTTTGTGTCTGCATGCAGGGTTGTGTACACCTGCTGTCAGTGTGTGTCCATGTCAGAGCCACAGAGCAGCAGGGCTTATATTTCATGACTAACGGATATCCTTATTTACCACATAGATAACTAAGACAAGAAAATCTTCAACATATTGTTTCAACATGTTAACCACAGCAGAAAACTTCAGGTTTTTTCTTAAAAACACTGCTGGGACTAAAATAGACGCCTTTATATTGTATAAATATAGGAAAAGAAACCATCCCTTATGTCTTTCTCCCTTTATTGTTGTCTCTAATCAGGAGTAATAAGTAACAAGCAGCCAAGTGTGGGTAAATAGTGTCTGCCGCTGTAAACCACACACTTGCCCACACATTATCCAAGCCATTAATCTAGCTTGTTCCTGTTGAGCAGAATAAACATAATGACCACCGATCTATCTATAAAGGGACTGTATCATTTACATCTGTCTGTCTTTGTGCACATGTGTAGGATTCCAGCAAGACCCTCCCCGGAGCAGCTATTCCAGCTATGTATTTTCTAGAGTGTCATGACCATAAATAAGGACATTAGCCCAAGATAAAGACATTAGACAGCTGTCCAACACTGCTCTAAGAGTTGTTACATATGATACAGAGTTAACTGGCTTTGCTGAGTTTATGTTAGATGGACTGGAAAACACAACTCCAACTTGGGTTACAGTACAACAGTGAACTATAATTTTGTCACAAGGAAGACAGGGATCGACTTGTGTGCACACTTGGATTATTTGTTGTATGGCTATGTTCACTGGTACCCTCCCTGTGCTTCCTCCTTTGCCCAAACAGCTTTGGGATAACAGATTTCAAACAAACATAAGCGTGCGTGCACACACATACAGAGAGGGAGAGAGAGGGAGAGAGAGGGAGAGAGAGGGGGAGAGAGAGAGAGAGAGAGAGAGAGAGAGAGAGAGAGAGAGAGAGAGAGAGAGAGAGAGAAATCTCAAACAAGCTTTGAGCCAAAGTACCTGTTCAAACAGACAAAATGAACAACCTGGCCTTCAGAGACATGCTGGCAAGCACGGTCAAACATGCACATGTACGCTGACACTCACACTCACACAAAAACAACACTTTATTCTATCAAAGGACCAAGTAAACTCTGATGTCATATTACCACATGTAACCTTTACTTCTGTGCTGAACCAGGTCAGCCTGTATTGAATAGCTATGAATGCTAACATCCAGACTTTTCTGAAGACAGTAGAGCAGCACTCACAGCAACCACACAGACACAGACACACAGAAAAACACTGACAAGCAGCTATGGAGGAAAAGCCCAGTTCACAAACTCTTTCACTTTAACTGACACAGTTCTGCAAATAAAATAAAAATACTCCTGCATTAAGAGTTGGTTTAACTATATGATCATTGTTGAACTGAAGTGTATTTTACAGTGAGTCGTTAGGAAGCCTAACTTGAACCTTATTCACACAGACAGGGTGGACAAAATAACAGAAACACCTGTCGGTATAGAGGATTCACTGCACGACTACAGCGGCAATAAATAATATTTGTAGCTGAGTGAGTGTAGTAAACCAGCGTGCAGGTGAATGTGGGTCCTTTCTTGTCGAGCCTGTGCTACGCCATGTGGACAGGTAAACAACCGACAAATGTGCATGTCTGTGTTCACTGCCTCTCTCCACCACTCTCACCTCCTCCACGGTTGAAACGGTGTTCCGACAGTCGCTCATTTTGGACTGGAAACTTGAAGTCCCCGGCGAAGACAAATCCTCGTTTGTCAGGACCACAAAGTCCGAAATACTTATTCGCTCCGGCATGTTTCAAGCGAAAAGGGGATCGGAGAGTCACTGAGCCCAAGTTTCACGCGCGCATTTAATTCCCATTTGAAGGACAAGGAAACGTTTACTTTTCCTTTGTGTGCACCAAGGAAACTAAGAACAGTCACTGTATTCCTGTGGAAGTTAAGCCCCCAAAAAACGTCTTTAACGTGGAAAGTTTTGTGAGACCACAACTGAGCCCTGACCGAGTTTGGACTCCACTTCTCCACTTCCACATACCGAACGTGTGCGCGTAGAGGTGAACCAGCGCGCTATTGTGCGCTGACAGAGGGAGGGAGCAAACTCTATCATCACGTGGGAATGTTTGTGCTGTCGGCCACACTGAAATGACTGGAAAGTGTGTGTGTGTGTGTGTGTGTGTGTGTGTGTGTGTGTGTGTGTGTGTGTGTGTGTGTGTGTGTGTGTGTGTGTGCACTCCTCTCTTTCATTCTTACTTCTCATTTCTATGCAAGAGTCTGCGTTGTGGTCGCCATGGATATGCAGAGCGCCTCATTCACAGACTAAACCGAATGAGAGGAATTTTAGGTCATCGGATGATGGAGCTGAGGAGAACTGCAAGCAATCAGAAAGAGACCAGAATTGTTTTAAGATGCAAAAAAAACTTTTTATGCCAGAGATTTTGCATAAAGCACAACTGAAACAAGTGCAGAATTTGCACATAGCACATGATATCTCAAGTAACACTTGCATTTTGATCCCCTTGGCTTAAGCTCCTAAAACTCTTTTTCATCTCATGAAAAGACATTTTTCTATGAGGGAGGATTTCAGTCCCTCCCACCTGACCTTCTCCTGAAGTCATCTGACAAGGTGAAAGAAAATGAAAGAGTGCATTAGAGGTACTACAAGAGGTACTGTATATGTAGAACATAATTCCTGCATGCCTGGTCATGTATTGTCGTGTCTGTCAACTCAAAGAAAAGAGGTGTATCACTGAACCTTGCCTCAGGGAGAGCAGTGATACCGTAAAGTATGAGGTGCAGATGGGTGATTTTCAGAAAGCTCCATCGCATACAGGAGCTCCCTTTGGTTGTACCACAAAAACCACATATTTGCCTACATTTGCTTCATAAAAGGATAATTAGTCCCAGCTCTATAGGCAACTTGCAGTTATTTTAAACATATTCAGCCAAGAAAGAAATTGCTTCAGTTTGTGGTAAAATGGTTTTATCTGTTCTTTGTAACTACTTTTATTGCCACTCAGTGAATAGAGTAGAATGGAAGTTGTGTCTGAACTCTGCACACTCACAGTGCTGCTGTGTTTATTCATAATGATAGACAAACTCCTTTTTGTGTCCCTGCTTAGCAAATAACTCAGGCACACTAAAATGCACATTTACTGCATTTGATAATACACTTGCTCTCAACATGCAGAAGTACACAACAGCTTTAAAGTGAAAGCATCTGTGTCCATCTGAAAGCACACAGTGACAACAAATACCGCTCATGTTTGTCCATACAAGTTAAGGCATACACAGTATTACAAATATGCAACATCAGAGGAAAGGCTGGTTTGCCTGATACACTTTAGTGTCACTATAAATGTGCAGCATTTGAATCTATACGCTCATTTTGCATGCACCACTTTTTGCTTGCATGTCCTGGGTGACGTAATGCAGAGGCGTGTTGTGTCCAAACAATACTCTCCTTCAGTTTCTTTACAGCCTCTAGTAAAGAGCCAGAGCTTTTGTGTGTCTGCCAGCCTTCCAGCCTGGGTCTTATTGTAAAAACTGATCAAACTGGTCTGCTCAGGCAATGAACTAACATATAGTGGAGAAAGCCCAAGGAGAGGGAGGGGAGGAGAAGAAATAGGGAATTGACAGAGGAAAATAGTTTTGGAAGGTGGAGGAAGTGAGGGAGGGGAAGATGCACAGCACAGGGAGAAAGACAAAAGGAGGAGTGACAGAGGAAAGGAGAAGGATGGAGAGAAACTTCATTGTCTTATACACAAACTTGAGTGACTAATCTTATCTCCACCCTTTTCCTTCCTAAACACCACATATCATACCAAACTGCAAATTGTAATTTGATTATTTATTATGTCATCAACAGGGGATTTTTTTCTTCACACCATTTTAGAGCAAAGTCTCCACATGTTTGGCTGTGAGGAAGTGAGATACAACGAAAGCAGGTTCTTTTTGACGCACACACCAGAGGTCGTAGCGATATCTTATAAATCCAGTAAAGAGCACAGCTGCCAGGATTTCCTCGCTGCTTCCCAGCAGCCCAGAGAAGTAGAACAAGGTCCTGCAATGACCATCCCCCCAAAAATCTTCTCCCTCTCCATTCTACTTGTTGACTCAGCTTCACCAGTCCTGCTATCAATTTACTACCCCTGTCAAAGCAGCAGGCCCAGACTTACCGTAAAATACCCCCTCTTCTGGTAGACACGGATGACTGAACTTGGGGGGATTGGAGAGGGAAAAAGAAAAAAAGTTGGGGATTTATTTGTTATTTAACATAGGACTTCAGTTTCCCCCTGAAATAAGCATATAAATCTCTCTATTAAAAAAACATCTGCATCTGATTGAAAAATGTTTCTAAGAGCTAGGGAGCATTTAGTAAGAGCGACTGCTTTCTTACAAAAATACATAATTCTTGACTCATTGGCTAATCAGGATAAGTCCAGTTTGGTGCATGTGGCATGGCTTCTCAGTTGCAACAGCCCACCAGCCGCACCTCTCCAGCATGCCTGTCACCACAGTTGACATGGCAACAAACATTTTCCTGAGAGGAAATAGGTAGCCAAACTTGTTTGTGATTCATAATTCATAATAAATGCAGACAGAATCAGTGTTAACGTTAACTGAGACATCACTCTTTATCCTACCTGTTGAATCAGTTTATCAACTTAATATTAAACTGAAAACTATATGATGTTTTTATACCTCTCAAAAGAAATGAAATCTTGAAACACAATCTGTTTGGACAATTATGTGCTCTGCCAGAGTCAGCTCAAGGCTTCCAGTGGCTCCAAATGAGATTGTGTGGCACACATCAACCACTAAATTGCTCCCACCCTTAATAAAAATAATGAAACCACTATGTGTCCTGTAGCTCTCCACAATGGCGTGCATTTTCTGGTCACAGAACGGTGCTGCTCAGTGCCAAGCTGTTAACTTATTTATGCAACAGCACCACACAAAGTGGCATTTACGTTTTCAGCTAACAATATTTACTTCAGTCCCTTGTTGTCACAGCATTTGGTCTGAAGGTGTGGTGCAGCAAAACTGAGGTGGCCTGCTGTTTATATAGCATGTAAACTACACTGTTAAAGGCAATGTGTGTGTGTGGTTTCTGACATTTCAGTTTCATTTCAGTGTTAAAACACATGAGTCGTTGTGCAACATCTGTTAACAGACACTTAGCACTCTTAGACACCTGACGTTGGTTGAGAAGCAGGCAGACGCCCAAATTTAGGGAAGGCTGTTATGTGTGACCATGTGCGTGCAGGGACAATTTGTATCAGAGTTTTGTTTGAAACCTCAGTTGTTCATATAATGCTATAGTATTTCCTGTTGTTTATATTAAAGTACTTCAGGAAGAACAAAGCAGGTTGTGTCGGCAAAAATCCCTCATTGTAGTGAGACTAATAGTTGTATATAGAATTTAGCAACAACACACAGATACTCTACACACATTTGTGTAATATGTGCAATAGTTCTTTACTTCCTTTCTCCTTAGATAGCACTAGCACCATTCCACACTGACCCATTGAACTTTGACCTCTTGGGTGCCGCCTGTCTTTTGTTTGTTTCTAAAGCAACCAACTCACAAAAGAATGATGTGGTGGTTTTTGTCCATCTGTCCCAAAGAGTTTATCGGCGCCATTGTCAACCTGCGTGTCAACCCAGTCTCTCTCCTCAGTGAATGTCACTTCCTATTAGATCAGCCTCCTCGGTGGCTGTACCCTGGTTGTTTTAAAACAGAACACTCCTTAATCCGATTATTTTCCTGTAAGAATCAGACGGTATGGGAAATTACTACATTTTTCAAACCAATTTCTAACTCTTTTTTTTTTAGGAAATTGTTTTCTGAAAGTAAAAAAAAAAAAAAATGCAGTACAAATATAAGTGTAAACCATGGCTTCATTTATTTAATCATTTCAAACAGACCACACAATATTACAAAATATTAAGTGCTGCATGTCATACAAAACACTTCTTCAGAAAGGCCAGTATCAACTTTCAAAAGAATTCTGAAAAAGTAGGTATAAATACAAAACAAATTATGTACAAATACCAGAAAAATAATGCTCATTGAAAAAAATAACTACGTTTCGATTTCGCATTCTCTAATCTACATATTAAAATCATACACACAAACACCCATTTACCAAGCTGTCAAATACACACACAAACACACTTTTCAAGTTTTGTTAGGACAGGACAGTTAGCTTATCTCTGCAGTGTAGAGGGAAAGCCAAAAATACCTCAGCATGAGATTCAAATTACCAAATTTCTAGAACTCTTCAAAAAATGTTCAACATGTAAAAAGCACAGCTGCTCTGACTGCAGGTCCATGCCTTTTATATATAAAAAAGGTTGCATCATATCATGTGCGAACACATTCATGGAACAGTAATAAGATAAATTTGTCATTGTTTCTGTTGCTTTTCAACAGACTTCATTTAATAGCAATAGCAATAGCAAACATTCCTCTAATTAAACCTTAATTAAATCAGTAGATTCCCCTTTCGCCTCACTTTAGTTTTTTTGGGGGGGGGATATTTCCTGAGAAATACAATAGTATTTTTACACTACTAAATCAAACATCACGTGTAAAAAAAAGATCAGCTATTAACTCACATCAGTAGAGAAGCAAATGGATTTGAAACAAAACTGCCAAACCAACAAGAGATCATCTTGTTCTCTGAGAGATGTATGTGTTATCAGGCATTACCTCTGGATCTGTGTCTAGTATCGACTGTACAAAGCTGCCTTTTTGGGGCGCATAACGCAGCACCAAAAACGTACAAGGCCTGACATCTACAAGCTTAAGGCAGAAGAGAGCAAACTTTATCAGACAGAAGCAACATCATCACCTTCAAAAGGAGTTAAACTATGTCTAATATTGATGCTCAGACATCACACCATGCTGTATGTTACAAGGATCTGTATTAAACAAGTTATTCACAGCTTCATTTGGTCAATGTTGAAGATATTAGGACTCTTACAAACTCTTAAAAAAAACACCCTGTGTATGAATCTTGATGACCTTAGCTTACTCTAGTCCAGTGATTGGATTCTGTAAAGCTGCATGGCAGTTAAAGCTGACATAATACAAGGCTGCCCTCTACGGGCCAAAGAGTGGCACGAACATTAAGACTTTGGGAACAAGGAAGAACAATTCCTGAGTTGTCAACTGTAAACCTATAAACCACCTGACACTCAAATGTAATCAGATGTTTTGTTGGTGATGTGATTTGGATATTAACACATGTTATATCGGCGTAATATGAAAATGCAACAAAGAACCAAGAACTAATTTTAAACAGTGTTTCTGTATATTCAGAGATTACACACATCAGTGTCAATCTCAGCTCCACCCATCCTCCCCAGCTGACCATTTTAATATTCATTTTAAAATACTATATACAATTATGTACTTTATTAAAATAAACAAAGGCGGTAACCCATCCTTTGGAATCACTGACATTAAAACAGACATGGCAAAAACAAGGAGTGATGGCTTCATAGTGTAATGTTTCCTACCTCAAAATTCAATTAAATATTTCTTTCTAAATTTCCTCCTCCTTCCATCATCATTTCTCAGCTTCTCAAGAGATCCCCAAGATCATAGGTGTCAAAGAAATCTGACACTCCTTCCCCATCCTCCAGGCTCCAGAGGTAGTCGTCATGGTCCAAGGGTGGAGAGAAACTGACAAATGGAGTATTAGGATCTGGGGTGAAGCTGGTGCCAGGAAGCTGGTCCTCTGTGATCTGAAGGAGGCTGGGGGGCAAACCCAGCAGACCCTCGACGTCAAGCAGAGAGGAACTGGATGCAGCAGCTGAGGAGTTGACTGGAACTGCTGTAGACATGTTGGCTGTGGTAAAAAAAAAAAAAAAGACTGGATTTTAATTTTACGTGTTCCTGTTGCAGAATTCTCCACAACAAAAACCTCTGGTAAGGCCGAAATTAGCTGCAGAAAGTTCTCCTGATGAGCTGATGAACATAAGCCTACAGCAAGTCTTATTTTTAAACAAGTCTGTTTTTATGTTTTTATTCCTCCTTTAGCATAGCATTTTTATTTCTGTGCGCATTAACCATTGCTGAATTTGTTTTCTCTTTTTTTTACTGCTATAAAAATACACTTTAGCTGACTTTAGCTTCAGACTCCGCTTACATTCAACGGGCTCCTCTTTGATGCTGTAACTCGGTGGTGCCATTGGTGTTGCTGTTTGAGGGCAGGGTGGTTGGGGGAACTCCTTTTTAGGGGTGACAGCACTCTTAACAGGGCTAGCATCTTCAAGACCCTCCTCTGGACACAGGTAGACTTCAATGGGGCCATTTTTGCTCTTTAAATAAATCTGCAATGACCCCTGCTGTAAGGCGAAAGAAACAGGCAAACAATTAGTTACCATTTGTTTTAAACACATCAGTTTACTCATTTCCTTATATATATATATTTTATCTATCTTTTGGAAAACTATTAATCTGACACATCCATCAGGATTACTCACTATTCTTACCAGGACTTACATCCATTTGACAGCAGTATTGACATATGATAACAAAACTACATAATTCAGTAGCTGAAAGAGGTGAGAAGAGCAAGTAAGAAGATCGTGTAAAATTCAAACAAAGTCGTATTCTCACCCCTGCAGTGTCTGGCACTTCCAACTTGGTCTCAGCAGGAGCCTTGACAGCGATGACTGTCTGGTCTCTGAGACTGCTGATGGAGCGGATGTCCTGGTACGTCACATAGCCCAATGTGCAGTGTGCGGTCAAGGGTAACAACGGCGGCAGACATTAAGTGGCTACTTGTAACAAAGCAGAAGAGTTGCAGGGGAGATGTAGACAAACATTGAGATGCATGCAAAGGATATCTCTGATTGTCTTTATATTCAGTGAGTTGTTTGAGCTGAGTGGTGCTGGAATGGATCAGTTCATCCAGAGATCTCTCCGCTCTCTCCAGATCTCCCAGCTCTTTCCTCAGTGCGCAAGCCTTCTCTCCTCCACCTGCACCACCCTCAAATACATCTCCAACCCTAGGAGAACATATACATATGCCCATTAAAAAATTTAACATGATGAACTGTTGTATTCAAATGAAAATTATCTATATAAAAACTCATAAATACAATGTAAAACTGTATACAGATACCGTTATGTCCCTAACAGCCACTAGGTGGCAGATGCAAATAAATACTAACTGTTCAGTAAACATAATCCTGAAATTTGTTTCAAAAATAATTTTGAATGTCACTGAATTATCATCAGTTTGAGGTACTTTTTTATTTTGTTGTACTGAATTGTTCTGAAAAGTTGTTTTAAATGTACTTAATAATAAGGGCTGCGATACAATCAGACTACAAAAAATAATTCAAAGTTTATTCACATTCCTAATATTAAATCTCTGCTGATGCATTTCTACTCACAGCCACTGGATGTTGTTCTTAGATTTTTTTCTGATCAGCTGAACGCCCTCCAGAACATTGGTGATGTCATAGATGCGTCTTTTCTGGACCTCCAGTACTTCAGTGGCCCAGTTCAGGTCAAGAACCCCATCGGGAGACTCAGCAATCAGACCCACAAATTTCTTGGTCAACAGGCCCAATGAAGTGTCGTACCGGGTCCGCTCACCTGGAGACTTTGGAGCTGAGAGCAAAATATAAAGAAACATTTCATATAATAAGAAAACACAGCAGTAAAGACAGATATATTACTATACTGTATATGATCTCACAGCTTTAGTATTTCAGAACTAATCTGAGCATTTCATGCAGTTGATCACTGATTCAAGTAATAATTAAATTAGTCATAAAACCTGTTCTTAACAATGTGCCATGTAATCAAACTATTATATAAATCTCATTTACAGTAATTCCTTTTTAAATGTGACTCATTTAGCATTCTGTGTTTGACATGTTATTCAGTGATTGTGAATATGTTGGGATTTGAAACAGAAAAATATTATTGATGGTACTACATGCCATCTGACAACTGTGTTTGTCCTTCTACTCGTAGATCGAATACTCTAACTTTAGTTTTATTAGCCTCTTGTATTTTTGGGTTGTTTAGCTAAAAAAAATACCTAAAGCAGATTTTCTGACTTTGACTGTGTAGAAGAGAGAGTCTTCCACGTTTTTTACGTGTGTACACACACACACACACACACACACTTAACACCTCCTAAACACTAGGAAAGAACTGTAATTAAATTACTTCCTGGGACTTATCTCTTTTGTACTCACAGCAATTTATTGGCTTTTTCATGTTGCTCCTCTTAGGAGTATATTAGACAAACCCCATCAAGTTGCCATTTTTCTGTGCGAGTTTTCCTAGTGTGCTAACAGCTTCTCATAGGGAAATGTTTTTATTTTTTACTTGCATAGATATGAACACCTTTATTGGAGTATTGGTATCTTTAGTATCTATACACAAAACCCCACAACACAACATCTCTTTTCTTAACATCTTAACCACATGACATACTCACTCCTCGGACTTGGTAATGGTGCAATGCTGCCTTTGCCTTTCGGTGTGCGGAACTCTGGTAGGTAAAGAGGGTCCTCTAGATCCAGCTTCCTTTTAGCCTAGAGATAAACAAGTGTATGTACATTAGAATAAAATATAAGAGTAAGTATATGTATAGTATAGTAAGAGTAAGTATAGTTGCAGTGTCTCCTGTAATTGTCTTCCTGACAGTTTAACAAATTCCATTATAATAAGACCAAGTTGTTAAACAGTTGTGTGTGGAGTACACCCTGCTTGTAACACCGTGACATCAGTGCTGGCAATGCTGCAAAACAGGGGCCCATTGAAAAGTGCTGTGTCGTAAATGCTCTCAGGTACAGGAACAAAGCACCACGCTCACACTTTCCCAAGAGGTGCTCTTCTTGTTTGTGTTTGTGTGTATGGGGGGGATTGGTAAGGGGGGGTGTTCAGCTCTCAATTCACTGCCTGCAAAATGCCAGGAAATCCCTGGAATCACTCATGACCCCCCTCCCCCTCCTTCAAAGTCCTTTTCTTCTACAGATTAACACACAGGCTATCCCCACGGGCGCGCACACACACACAGACAATCAAGTGCACATTCACAACCTTTGGACCACAATATAAACTATTTATCTTCATGTGACTTTTTGAAGCACACAACAAAAGTGAAAGTCACGAAAAGCACAATCTAGCTCTTAGGATTGAGAAATGACCAACTGTCTGAAAAATTACAACTTGTGCAAATTGGCGACGCCCTGAGATGCAGAATTCAGTGGATGAGAAAGTTCGCAGTAAGTCAACAGTCAGTTCCCTCTTCATGCTGTGAGCCCACACAAAAACACACTGTTGACTGAGCTAATGAGACATGGGATTTCAGCTAGACGTAAGCGAGGCTCTGGGTAATTTGTAGCATCTGGCCAGGACTTCACCTTTTTCTATAATCCCTTTTCATTATTGCAGTGCACAAGAAGCGAGTGAGCTACATTTGCTAATAGGTTTAAGCAACTGACAACTGTGCTCGTGTGAATTATGGTTAATGAAGGCTGCCATTGTCCCACTGTCCTCGCTGACATGTCCACCTGTTGGCTGGCGACATCTGGAGCAGTACGGCAAGTGTATGTGCTGTTGTTGTAGCAGTTTTTAAGCCCTACAGCAGATACGCAAACATGCAGAAACTCAAACGGGAATGCAGCCGGACACAGGACAAGCTGGTGACCGAAAAGTAACTGTTAGCATTCATTAAGATTTCTAAAGACATTAAACGTTGTGTGCTTGTGGGTTTAGAGTCCTGACAATAGCTGCTGAACACCTGCGGTCACAGATAGGAGTTAGTGACGCTGGTTTGTTTACAAGAAGAAACAGCTGTGGGTTAAGGGGGAAGAAAGTCTGTCAGGTTTTATTTGACTGTGACTGTATCTCTAGTGTCCCAAAAACTTAGCGACCTTCACGTGAGATCATGAATTTATTGCTCTAAATCTGCAGATGAAACTGCACCGTAGTTATATTATATATATATTTATATACAATATTTTTCAGCCCTGTAGCTTTACACTTTAGAGGTGAAAGCAACCCATATGGTGACGTTTTAGTAGAGGAACTAACGGCTTCACCGTGCAGCTGTATGGGTTAGGGTGGGGGCTTGGGGTACTCCCTCTTTTGCATAAGGGATTTGTCTGGTGACTAAACCATATTACACAAACACCACTTCATCAAGTGGAAAGATGGGCTGTCATCTTCATTTCACATGCTTACAGAGCCGTGAGAGGAAAAGTGTACTTACTTAGAAAAAATTACAAGCAAGGATACAGACACGTTGCCTGAAACACAGTCACACTTGGACAATATCCTAATTATTACACTAAGAAAATGTCACTCAATTTATAATCATTTCTCATGTAGTTCTGTGCATCAAACCACTATGTGGGCCAACTACTGGGAAAGGTCAGAGTCAACTACCCTCATATTAACTCTTTATCTCCAAGCCTCACTCAGTATGACTCCACTCATGTTAGCTATAACCTCACCCTGCCTGCCCAGTTACCCAAGCACAGCACATGGCTGCCTCTGTTTGCTGCACATTCTTTTGCTGACTCCCTCTGTCTCTCCCACTGTGGTTAAATCTCCACAGTGGACTTTCACACACAAAGTAACAATCACGTGAAGGGCCTCTCCGCAGACCAACAAACTTGTCAGTCAGGCTGTACTCAAATTCCATCCAAGCCAAGGGCAAGTTATGGTACGCCTGCAAATATCTACTCATCTGTACATAAATCCCTCACAACCACACCTTTAGCTAGTCAAAAGACATACAATGGCTGCATTGCTCATGAAATTGTGTCAATGTGTCCCTCAAGAGGAAGAAGAGAATGTGGATCTGAGAGAGGGAAGCAGGCTGTTTTGAAATGCAAAACTCCCTCTATTGAGAACTTTATGCTCCAGGCTCAGTTGGAGTAAAACAAGGTGAATGAGAGAGATTAGGTAGAGAGACACTTTTGCCAGTGTCACACCCAGGTGACATCAGTCTGAATGGGTTCTCAATCCAGGGTGTCCAATAAAAATCTCTACAACCAAGTGACAGAATAAGAACTCACAGAGTTGAGTGAAAATCTGGGAACACGTCTGACAGAAAGGAGGAAAGGAATAAGTGGGACTCCTCGATATTATGCAGGTGCATCTTGTGGCCAAACTGCCATTTGGATATAGACAATATTTCCTGTTGCATTTGAAACAACCAAACTGAGCAACACTGACAATCAGTTTTTATATGGAAGCAGCCATCATGAGGAGAAAGGACCTCTCTGGACTTTGGAAGGAAGTCTGAATCCTGTAACACATTTACATCACTATCAAGTCAAAAGGAAACAGAGTGACAACATTATCAACAGCTCACACACCCTGGTTAAAACTCACATGACAAACAGCAATACACTATCTTTTACTACAGTTAGCATGATTAATTATTAATGGGAATTAAATGATAGATTCACAGTTTTTATATCTATGTTAAAACAACAGTCAGTTGCTCATTATAGTGAAACTGGTTTTGCTTGCTTTAACCATGCCACCTGTTCATACAGGTCTTTAAGAGACTTATACACGATATGAGACAAAATGTGCAGCACTCCATCTGTGCAAAAATGTGTTTAGTTTGTTTGAAGGCTATATAAGACTTCAGCTTTCCAAATTACACACAATAAGGGGATAATTGAAGCATTTTTGTTATTTTCCTTCCATTGTCCATCATTTCACACTAAAAAGACTTTGGATGGCATTCATTTTATATAAAAAGCTATAATAAACAGAGTGGTTATTAGCTTTAGATACACAGAAGGACAGTGGACGCATCACTTCTATTGCAGCTTCAGGAAGCATGCATGGCCAGTATGAACACGAGGTGTGATTATAACAAGTAAGAAATATTTCACATGGCTACTGTGTTAACACAGACTACCCATTAATGGCCCACATGTACAATTTCAAATGTGGGATTAGCCACGACTGTTGTATGAATTTGTACAGTTTGTATGTATGTAAGAAAAACTGAGGTTTTATGCTAAACCAAGCATCCTGTTCCCCAGGCAAGAAAAAACAGCTTAAACACAGTGGTTCTTATGTTGTTGTAAGATGAAGGAAGTGAGCTTTACATGAAGACACAACACTTCCTGTAAACATAAGACCCATGACTGAACACAGCATAAAGCAGTAACACTGCTGTGTCAGCAAACACACAAAGAAATATTTCACTGTCCTAAACTCTCTTCATTCTCATTCTTCATAATGACATTCAAAACATCCTCGCATCCTTTTCTGTTATATAGTAATGTCATTGTTATCTAACTAAGTCTTGCTTTTTTACAGTTTTTAAATTAAAAAAATTAAGATTCTTTGTTGACAGGTTGTTGCAAACCTATTTTAGACACCATCCATACCAGCTGCAGAAGCTCCGAGGCAAAAAATCTGAAGCTCAGCTTTATCTGTTTACTGCTCTGTGCATCTAAACATCTGTATTTAAGAAAGCAGAAACGGCCACAGATACTGTTCTGCTATTTGAGACATGACCCCCTTGGATTTATCTTTGTATGTGCTGTTGCTGGAAATTTAGAAATTACCTTAAACACCCTGGAAAAAAAGGAAACCCCCTACATGACCCCTGCTTCATCAGAAATAAAACTGATGATCCCACTGAGCAATGAATCTCTAAGTAAAGGTAATAGCAAAAGAGGAAACTCTGTGATTTTATCTGCTCAAAGATCTGTAGAAGCCACTGTCTTGCTTTGTCATGTGTATGTTATTTATGGAAATCATCATATTGGAATACTGGGTGCAAAATGTCATTTTTGACAGTAAATATAAGTAAAAAGCATCATGGCATTTACTGACATGTGCTGAGGAAGTTTCATAATGATGGGACTGCTGTGTAATTTTGAAAGTGCATCCGTCTTTCTCACCTCAATTACGCTCTCGTTTAAATGATTCCTCACCAACTAAAACATGGCCATGTGCACACTTACAGCAAGAATGTGCTCACAAAATTTCTACCCATATATTTTTATATATGTATGCACTGTGTGTGTGGCTGACTGAAAGAAGAGTCAACGCCATTCTCAGTATTATCAGTATGGAAACATAGACAGAATACTGGGTTTTTATCTGCAACATGTCAGAATCATCTGAAGATAGCATGTGCACCATACGTGTACTAGCACATCCATTAATCTGGGCTTTAATGTGTCACATCAACTGATCTTAATGCTGGAATTAAAAGGGGAAAACACTTATGTTCATATCTGAACCAACTGGATCCAACAACACATTCATACTTACAGTGTAATGTTACTGTAATGTAAGTGCAACTTGGGAGTATGATAAACCAGGTGGTCGCCCGTTTCTCACTTTACTTATGTCCTGCTAATCCTCTTGAAGTGCCTATTAGTGAATACGGCCTCGAGGGGCAGGGGTTAACTTGAGATTTAGAGACCCTGTACATGCTCTAACCCCTAACCCATATAGCCCCACTGCAAGACAATAAAGCTAAACGACTGCGTGAGAGAGGAGACTAACACAAGAAAAAACAGCAGGTGTGGAGCACTATCACTGAGTGAGTTACAGTCCTCTCAGATCATCCAGGTTTTCAAACGGCTATAAGAAGTGTACTGTTCTTCTTTTCTTATCAGCATGCGCCAAATCTAAACAACACACACCAGTTGTCTGGTTATGGCCTCTGACCTACAGAACTGGTTACACAGATCCTATATTTAGCCTTAATGACAGGTGCAGTCAGGGCAACTGTCGCATGGGTGTAATCAGAAAAAAAAGGTGTCCAAATAAAAGCCTGAGCAACGACATACTTGAAAGAATGATATCTATTTCCCTATATGATCAGAAATGAATACAGTGTCTTCCCTGAGGCTGGTAATCCTGTGGCATTGTTTCACAGTGTAAACGCTGCCCCTGCTGCCCCAGATCTCTCCCACTGTGGGGTAACTCGTCTTTTCACAGGACCTTTTCACACACACAGACACACACACAGAGCCGTCTGGCCCTGCCAAGCTACAGCTGGACTGCGGGAAAAGATGTCACACAACTTAACATGGCAGCAAAAGGGGGAACACACTGTTCACACTCCATCCAGCAGCTGCAGCAGCGGACACAGTGACTCCTCTGTGGCCCATCACGTCAAAATCATATTATATTATTACATATTTGAATGTCAAACATGCATGAAGTGCAGAATTATTACGCCCACACAAAGACACACAACTCACTGTCCTACACTCTGAATCAATTGTGTGTGTGTGTGTTTGATTCTTTACCGGGAGTCGCCCGGAGGATGATCTGATGGGTTTAGCCTCTGGTCCGTGGGGGGTTGAATACAGGCTGTTGGCTCTTTGTTCGGCCGCGGTGGTGTTGCAGATCTGAGTGAAATAACCGGCTGGTACCGTGCTCATGGGCGGGCTGGACAGTCCGGTGCTGAAGAACTCTGTTTTCACTGCTCCGGTGTACAAAACCTTCATCTTCTGCTGCTGAGAGCAAGAAAGTCCCACTACTGGTCGACCCGGCGCAGGGGAGACGCTTTTAGGCATCCGCATCATTTTCCTGAGTAAACTAAATGTATCCGGATTTGGTCAAGCGGAGGTAAAAGTGTGCTGTTAGCTAAACACACACGGAGCAATTCTCTGCTAAAACGTCGTCTGTTATTGGCCAGCTGCTGTTGCTGCAGATTTCCTATGAAATATATATCTATATACTCCAAATATTACAACAATTCAGCTTTTTAAATGTGAAACGCCTGAGTTAAACATAATAATTATATAAATCTCGCCTATAAAAGCAGCAGCCTGCTCGGTGTTGTTATCCTTTGTCCGGTTACAAACTGCAGAAGCAACTTGCCATACAAGTTATGAAAATAGTTCCCTAAATACACAAACTGTTTTAAACATCCAGTATTTGAAAGTCCAGTCCCAGATGGTTTCCAGGTCTCACTGAGATCGGGATCCTGCTGGAGGATTTACAACTTATTGTGAGCTCCTGCGATGCGGAATCCGACCCGGTCTGTGACTCCTGTCCGTCCACCTCAGAGCTGCGCTCTCCATACAAGAGAACAAGAGCTGAGAAAGAACTGCTTTTTTAGCGCCAAACTTCATCCCGCGAAATTCAGATCTCCCGCGGTTGGAACTCGTCTGTGATTGGCTCACGGCACGTTCGGCTTGTCATATTTGCATGAAACAGTTGTACACACATGGGGCTGGTCTTCTTAAAGAGACAGTGACGTTATTTCGGGACAATGTTCTTTTCTTGCCAGGCTGGAGGCCTGCAGTTGGAGACAATGACTACTTATTAATTTGAATATGAACGACTCCAGCCTGTATGATCAGACATTTAACTAGAGAGTTGTAACTTTGTTGTTACCATACTTTCTGTGGTTATTGCAGATAAGTTTGGCCACACATTTAGTTTCCTTACTTATCCTGCAAAGTCCATAATGGAGGTATGCTGAACCATTTTAATTTCAGATGATTATAGGAATATTATCTGCACAACATATAGAATTTCCTACTGTATGTACAAAACATATAGGCTACATTTTACTTAATATTGATTTACAATGTGTATTTATTAGGACTTAGGTCTAGGTTCAATGAAGAAGTCAGATATGTGTTATCGCATGTTGCAGACACTTCAGTATACATTTAAGGGAACTGTTGCAAACAATAAACTTTGAATGTTAAAACACTGGTAAATATAAATAATATGTAGTTTTGTATTAGGAAAATCTGTAAAACGATTTAAAGGAGTTGTTTTGGTGTTTAGCACTATTAAAGTAGTAAGTGTATTGTGTCCTGATGCAATTTGTGACTGGGGCTGGTTGATGTAGATGATGAGCGGACTCAGTCAGCAGCACTCCTGCGTATTGGCTCAGAGGAGATATTGAAAGAAAACAACTCCTCCCCCATCCACAGCTACCAGCCCAAGCCATATGACTTGACCCCTACTGGCCAAGGCAAATCCCATCTTATGTAAGCCTATTTTCATGCCTTAATTAGAAGTACATTTCAAATATAAATATTCTATGGTTATGCATTGTTGACCTATGATAATAGCCAGTGTCTTCAAGAATCAGAATCATTTGGCTGTGTGTTACTCTGGATTAGATAATTATTTGTTGTGCTACTATTACTTGTCTGCCTTTCTGTTTGAATATCACTTATTATTGCAACCACAGACTAAGACCAGAAATAATAACATTTTCACAGTGGTTTCCATGCAAACCTAGTGCAACTCAACACAAAATGCAGGACAACCCATAAGTGGTTAAGAATGTGATTTAGAAGTTCAACATTTTCTCATGTTCATTTCCCAGCTAAATTAGATATGAAGCCAATGCCACAGATTACCTAGAATTAATTTCTCTGCATCAGAAACACCTTGAAAAAAGATTTTTAATATTTCTTTTGTCTTCATGGGCTTAGTCAGGAACCAGTTCTGTATAATCCTGACCCAATGAAATGTCATCATCATCATCACTACATTCACAAAGAAATGAGTAAGGTCTCAATAACATTTTAAACAGGCTGTGCTTTGTTGTTTGTAGCTCTGATTCACATTTCATTATATGAAGTGCATGTGACTGCATGTGGATTACATGATAGACCTGTTTTTATCCCCCTTCTTACTTATTAATCTGTATCTGGTATCAAACCAGTTTGGGTTGTTGTAGGGTCAAATGGTTGCATTGCTAAAGCAGGACTTGACCTGCATGAATTCATTTTTTACATTCAACACTTATCTTACTTCTGGAGTGTTTATATTCTTGGGATGTCTGAAATAAAGGTTGTTGCATCTTCATCCAACAGTCCCATCTTGTGGTGTATATTGGTAGCTCGTGTACATTACTTCAGCCTCAGCCACCATCAGTGGTCCTTTTTTTTTACTGTTTCTAAAAAAACAGTTTTTCAGGATATCAACTTATATAAACAAAGGTCTGAGATCACTGTAACCTACTATTCTCCTTCTGTAAGGTATAAATAAAGTTTTTATAGTATGTGAAAGTCTGTGATATTTTTGTGTAAACCTGAAAATACCAAGAACATATGCTGATTTAGAAACTCAAGAATTTATGGCATGTAAATGAAGAATGCACGCGTAAGACTTTTATTAGGTCGCAAATCAAATTTAAACAATTTTATAGCACTGACAATATTATCTACTCTGTACAAAAGGTCAGCTCTCCCTGAGTCTTGTCTATTTTATAGAAACACATGGTCAGATGATGGTTGATGGTTTTTATCGACTGTTGTTCAAGGCTTATTCAAGTAAATCATCTTGCAGCTGCTGACTGATTGGAGTCATTTGTACTTTATTATTACTTATTTATCAAATTCTGTATCTGTGATAAAGTTTGTTTTCTGGTTCTGACTGACTTTCAGATGCTGTGTTCCACCTGATATGAGTGATTCAGTTTCTGCTTCTCAAAAGACAGTGACCTTCACAGAAGCCTTTAGTCTAGCCATAAAAATTTGATTTACAATTGTTGCCATGCTAATTGGTAATCAGTGTTCTTTTGGCCACTTGAGACACAGACATACTGTATTCATTGCAGGTCAATGACAGCTGCAAGTTGATTTATTTTGAAAGTCTCCAATATGGAAAATCTACCTGAGCATCATCTGAACATGTGTTTGAAAGGGAGCAATGAAATTCATTGAGATCTGATCTTTTGTACAAAGACGTTGACGTTGTCGGTGCCATGAAATTGAATTCTACCTAGAGTTAGCTCCACAGAATCTTAAATAGTTAAAATGATTTATATATTCTTTATTCCTAAATCATCAAATATCCTGAATATTCTATGGTTAAATTAAAATATATGCTTATTTCTGCCATAGACTCAGACTTTTTGACCGCACTTGGCAATAAAATGTTTATTGCATCTCATCAAACAAGGAATGTTAATGCTTTAAAAAATAATGCAAAAATTGTATGAACTACATCTCTAAAATTCAACACAGATTTCAGCACGTATTTAATGGTCATAACAACAAAAACAAATTAAATGATAATAGTAAAAAAAAAATGAAGTTCACAAGTTAGTCAGCAGAGTGATGTAATATTGTGTCCATATTATGTACTACAGCTCCCAGTGATGTGTTTTATGTAAATGACCACAAGCCTGGAAACGTTATTTGAGCCAATGACTACTTTTGACCACTAGATGGTGTTACAGTCTCAATAATGCCACTAAGGTGAAGGCAATAACTGGTTCACCTCCCACATTTTTCAGACTGTTTTGGTTATTGTCTCATTATCTTATTTATTAGTTCAAATAACAAAACAAACAACAAAACCACTGAGAACTAAGCAGATGATGCACTTATATATGTGGCAACATTTTAAACGTGACTTCCAGACAAATCCACAAGGTGGAGTAGTTTGAGTGCAACGACATTAACTTTGAAAAAAATAATCATGTAACGTTACAGAGTTTGCCCCAGTTCTGCTAATATCTGTTTAATTAGATGACTGCAGTTTCAACAGCACCTACACACGTAGAAGGTCTTGTGTTGCCTTATAGTTGATAATCTTCTGCCACCAAGATCAATGCAGCACATTTCTATGCGTATTTATATGGTGTCATGAAGTGATGTGAATTTGGAAGTCATACCATTGCTTTCAACATTTATGAATGACCACAGTGGTTAGTTTGATGGTTTACGATCACGTAACATCCTCTCCTCTACACCATTTAGGAAGTTCAACTGCTTTAAACTGCTGGTAACTGATTCTTTGGAAAAATAGAAGTTCTCACAGGAAACTCCCTTTGTTTGATTTCCAACCACTGAACCTCAAGTGTTGTCTGAATAGGTACATCCTGTTGTATCAGCACTTCACTGTCATCCATGTCAGCGTCACCCTTATCTTCTGCAGAACACTAAAAGTCCGTTCTCATCGGTTTTTCACATCGAATACAACATTCCTGACAAATATTTTAACATCATTTTTTATTTAATTACGTAAGAACATACATACATACAAAGCAAACTTATAATAAAGAGTTTATGAAACTCACAGCACAGTCTGTAGAAATAACACAATCCCTACAAACATTTACAATTAACTCTAGTATAGAGTTCTCAGTATACCCAAGAAAACCCAAACTCCCATTCAGAAAGAAAACAGATTATCCAAATCGACTCACACCTTACATACCCACTGCAGATATGTACAAATCTGTATGAAGTCGTAACAGTCTCCAGATTATTAGAAAACAGATATGGGGATGAATAATGTAGGAATAATTATGTGATGTGACATGAGACTTGATGTAGTAAGAGTTCAGGTTGGGTGTGAGTTAAACCCACAAAAACGTTGTTTGGAATAAAACACAAAAAAGAAAAACAAAAGAAAAACAAAAGAACAATGTACCAATATTTCTACTTCTATCTATAGGGAATCCCAGGTCTGCTGAAGAGGGCATAAAAAGCTGATCGCTTTCACTTTCCAATACTAGCTTCTGCTTTGGTGTGTTGATTTGTCTGTCCAGGAGCCAAAGAATGAGTCTTTGTTTTCTTGTTCATGCACCACTGTTGATTCCCACTCTTCTCGGAAAGAGTCCACTTTTCTCTGTCTCCTCTTTCTTTCTTTAAACTCTCTCCTCCTCCCTCCTCCTTCTTCTCCTTCTTTCCCAAATACCTATCCCACCCTTTCTGCCCCTCTTGTCCTCTTGCCCGGAGTGAAGTGGAGACATGTGTTTCCCTGCACCTGCATGGAGAGAAAGGAAGAAAAGTGAAGTCAGATCTCTCCCTCTCACTCTCCCTCCCTCCCTGCAGAGGGGAGCAGACAGACTGGCGCCTAGCATGGAACTTTCATTAACCCCAGGCAGATAGCAATGAATCCGCCACACATTCACTGGCCTGTCTAATTGGCAACCGTGGTGAATGTGAAGGGAAACGAGACCCTCGCATCCCAACACATGAATGCCTACACTATTCTCACTGGCATTTAAAGTTCATTTTGAGGAAGACACGTTACATGATTTTAGGTGAAACAAGACACCATTATTCTAAGTGCCCTGAAGAGGCACGATGAGGAATGTTCCTACGCACACTTATTTCGTTAACTGATCGAGTCAGGAGGCTATTAAAACAAATACGTACCATACTTTGTCATCCTCGTTCTAGTGGCACAATCGATCTTCTTCTTTGGAGTAATTGCGAGTAAGATCCGCAGTCTTGATGGAGCAAAAGGGAGAGAAACGGTGTTAGACTAATAGCACACAATCAGGAATAAATGTTTGCGGGGGTGTAAACTGTTCTCCCACAACATCTAATATCAGAAAACATCACACACTGCACTATAATATCTAAAAAATATATAATATCAAAACATACACATCATGACTATCTGATGAAGTAGCAAGTGGATCAAAAATAGTAAAAATCCACAGAACACTCATTTACAGTTTTTAAATTAAATTATCTTTTAATATCCAGAAAAACGTTACGCGAAGCGCTACAGGATATGTGTCAATAGGTTCTGTCAGTTTCTAAGGATGTTGAAGAACAAGCATCAGTCCACTCTGCAGCCCTCATCTCCTCTCACCTTTATTGACAAAACCATCTCCGGAGTGGCTGTGTCCTCCTTCTCCAGCGCAATCTGCAGGTCGAAGATGTAGTCAATAACATGTTGCAGGATCTCCACCTGGCTGACCGACTTGTTCTGTGGGATGCTCGGAACCAGCTCCTTCAGCTTGGAATAGCAGTCGTTCATGTCGCACAAGGGGCTCACCGGCTCCTCCAGACACGAGTGTTTATTCCGGCTGATGGCGAGACTCTGCTCCGAAATACAGCACACGGCCTTGTAGCAGCTCCTCACCGAGCGGACGGGACTGATGGCTTTCATGATGAAAACTGGCGCGAACCAATAACAACAACAACAGGACTCGGTGATGTCTGAGAATAAGCTGATGGTGGTCTCCACCCTGTCGAAATCTCCTTCTCACAGTCCTGAAAAAGCTACAGTGCCGTGACAGCGACGTACAGCTTTTATACACTGCGCGCCTGCTGACGCCCCCTTTCTCGCAACGCGCTCTGATTGGCCCGTGTGAAGATCAGGGCCACTCTCACTGGCTGTTCTCACCTTGTGGAATGGTTGGAAAGAATGAGGAAATTAGGCTGGGATACCTGAAAAAGGGATTGTCAGTAAGTGAGTTCCCTCTTTCAGTTAGTTTTTATTTGAAATCGAGAGCAAAAGTAAAAGAAAGAAAAGTTTTAGGCCAGTACCTAGGAGAAATAGAATGACTGTTCAGTAATTATAAACCAAATTTATGTCAATTTATAAAGTTTTATAAAATAAATCATCCTAAAGATCGTTTCAGAAAGACTTTTTATTACTAATCGTCTGTAATGAGGTTTCTATTTGTGTCTGACAGTGTCAAGTGCTTGATTATAGTATATTTCACATACTATAACCATAGGCCCTATATGCACATACAAAAATAGTCAGTAGAAAAGACAACAATTATTTGCTAAAACGTATCATCTATACCCACAAGTCAGTGGATATAGATGAACAGACTCATCATCATTTATGTTTTGGTAGCTTGTACTCTAATCGGCCTCATAGCATGTTTTTAACTTTCGTAGAATAATAAGGACGCGCTTGAGCTGTCAAGTCACTTTCTGTCAAAATCTAATCTCTAATGGGTGAACGTGTTTCATGAAAATATATTTCAACAATTCCAAACGTTGCTGTCTTTTAGTTTATATCAAAGCTCGTCCCGTTCTGCTCCTATTTGGGTCTTATTTTCCTCTTTTCTCACAATCCTGTTTTGTGGAGGAATGCAAGCCTGAGCCAGCTGTGTGTCCTATCCCGGCCCAGCTGTGTTGATCTAACGCGCCAGTCCCAGACATGCTGGCGCCAGCCTCCCGACGTCATCCATTCACCCCGACGCGCACTCCCCTCTTTGGCAGCCCTCCCCCGTCCACCACCAGAGGGGAAAGAAGCTGAAGTGCTCCGAAATCCGATTGGCTGCATGGGTCTGTCACTTACGGACACGAACGTACGCCCCTACGCTTCCCTCTTCATCTGCAGATGTACTCAGAGAAATTAGGAGGAAAATCTTTCCAAATGCTCGTCTACTTGTGTAATGACAAATAAGACAATATGTGCTGGAGACAAATCCCTTCATGAAAAGTGACGGGGAAGGTTTGTACAGTGGCGATCAATCAGTGCGACTATTGTTAAAGCTGGAGCAAATCCAAGTCTAGCTGTGCTCTGTCAAGTTAGGATGATATAGTTTTGTACAGTAGTTAGAAATAGTTGTTGTTCAACGGTCCGTGGATGCCACCATGGTATCCTGTGTGTGTGTGTGTGTGTTCACGACATATTTTGCAACCACTTTTGAAAGTCTCACCCACTCACTGTTGTGGCTTTGTACAATCCATTTTGGGTTAAATGGTTTTATAATCTTGGCAAGGATGTCGGCAAATTTTACATTGCATTACGTCACATGCAAGGAGAAGAGAGGATAAACTATAACGTACAGGTTTAAGTCACACTTCTTTATCTTCTTTTTGGACACATTTGTGCGTAAATAAATGCGCACGGCTAGTGTTATCCTCCCCATTATGCAGAGGTTTAACAGATGTTCAAGTCACTGCCTTCCTTGTGACAATCACCCCCTCCTTATCCTCCTCGCAGCCGTTGACCCTGCACGACAAGCCACTCAGAGACCTCACTTTAGAGTAAACCACAATACTGAGCCGTGAGACAGGACTTCGTTCCTGTGCTATTTTTGAGATATACTGTATGAGCGGTGCAGAGTATCCAAACAAGACTTTGACCTTAAATGTCTTTCTGAAATATGTCAAGGGGAGGACAAATAATGCCCAAACTTTCCCAGTTCTGGTGGGAAAATTATTTGTGTTTGTTGACATGCGCGAATTTATGGGGCAAGGGTTGGGCAAAATTGATTAGACGCTTGGGATTAGAGGTCTCCATGCAGAGTCGGTTACATTATGCAATTTGATTTTGATGATCCAAATAAAGTACAGCTCCTGAATTCGTTCTCATTTTTAGGAACTGTGAGCTATTTCCAGGACATCAAAAAATACCAACTTGAGTGTTTCCTCTAATACCCATGACAGCGCTTGTCTGCAGATTCCAGAGTTTCCAGTGTTTCCAATGCGTAAATCTGTTTGAATAACACACACACACACACACACACACACACACACACACACACACACACACACACACACACACACACACACACAC
>JAUYWH010000014.1:9041535-9058075 GCA_034779795.1 Ctenopoma multispine | reverse complement strand
ACACACACACACACACACACACACACACACACACACACACACACACACACACACACACACACACACACACACCAGTGTGTCTGGGCAGGGATCAGGTGCTTGTCGGAAAGGCCCCGGACACAATCGGGTCTCTCTTTCAATGGATGGGAGAATTTCGAGCCTGGCGTCAGTGAGTCTGCCTCTCTCCCCGCCCTCCCTCTCCCTCTCCCCGCTCGTCCGTGCAGCTGGACGCAGACAATCAAGCCATCAACAATCGCCATGAATAATTAGCAGCCCCCTCCCTCCTCCTTCTCTCTCTCAATTAAATTTCAATCCTTTAGAAGTTACTGACAGCCAAATACTACTATTGCTACTATCACCTAATGATATGCCTTAACAGCAATTTCTCTTCTGAGTGTGTGTGTGTGTGTGTGTGTGTGTGTGTGTGTGTGTGTGTGTGTGTGTGTGTGTACCCATACCTGAAGGATCTGAATCTCACACCTCCACCCAGCTTTTCCTCAAAGACTTATCTCAATATAAAAAAACAACAGTGTAAAGTAATGAGGGTCATCCTGTGAGAGGAGACAGCAGGAGGGAGGGAGATGGGGAGACAGAGGGGCTAAACCACCATACTGTCATGTGGAGAGGCAGTGTTGAATACAGAAGGGCATCTTTTTCATTCACAAGTGCAGGCTCATCTTGGATGGATAATTAAGTGTCAAGAAACACTGTGGAACTTAATCCTTTGTGTGTGCCATACAGGATTCCTCCTCCTCCGTTCCATGTTTTCACTCTGCCCTTCATCAAAGACGCTTCAGTCTTCTCTGTCAGCTTTGAACAGCCTACAGATCCCAAGCTTTTGTCCCTAATGACCCAGGCAGTGACATGACATTTTATGCACATTGTTGATTTGTACTGGTCATTTGTTATTTATGTTTGACTCCCTTGTTCAAGCCTGTGCATCATCATTTATTCATTCATTCATTCATCTTGCTTGATTTTTAGATGAGAAGCCACCAAATGTATCAAGATGAAATTCTATCCACACAATTCATTCACTCATTTAGTTGCTGGAGTGTGGCAAATTTCACACAACACGATTGACTGACAGTGTCATATAAATACATGTGAAGAAACAAAACCTGGTGTGATTACTACAATTTTCAGAGTATATACAGTATACAGTGGAATACACCTTAAACTGTAATACCCTGCAGAAGTCAGTGACATAAAGCTATACTGTAGTTTCAGAAACTGTGGGTGCCCATTGTGGGAATTGTACTGTTATTATTATAATGTGGTCAGGTGGTGTGGTCCATGTCCTTGAGTGCAAATATTTTACTGTTTTCTCCATGCAGGAATACATCAAGGCATTGCAACTATATAGCAGGTGGGACACAAGCTACAGAAGGCCATAAAGCCCACGGTCACCACATAGCACCATAACAAGCTGACTACAATATTCAGTGAAACCGGGCACGTGGTTAGGCTGCCAGCTGCTGGTCATACTATTGTTTTGTCGTTTTCATCGACCCTGACGGGAACAGTCGGTTTATTCTGCAGCTATTCCACTGAGAATAGACATCTGGCTTTGTGTAAGCATAGCTAAGGTCAGACTTGTGGTCGGAGCAAGTTGGTGTAGGCGACTGTAAAGTGATTAGTCACAACACTTTCCATCGATTCCCTCCCGAACAACATGCAACAGCTTTGAATTAGGATTACGTACATTGACTAAACCGTATCAGACTATATTTACTGGACTATCAAGCAGACAGACCTGCTGCTCGCTGCTGCAGGATGACCATTAATGGAAACACTGCAGAGCTTAATCTCTCTTCTAAAACAATTCCTCTGTTTTTCAAAAGTGCAAACAAACACCAGAATGAGTGTCTGCAGACAGCGTAGAGACAGACTGGCTGTGTCTGCTTGTTGTCTCCATATTGCCAGGGAAGAATAACTTTGATCCACATCCAGTCTTGACCTCTCTCAATGTGGAGCTACAGCCCTAATCCTGACCGAAATCAAGACCTACTCAACAATTTGCAGATGACTACCAGATGATGACCATAATAGCTGCAAATACTCTTGTGTAATTGCTGTTGTTTTGCAAGCAGGACATTTGTGGTAAATACACTTTAAACTCACTTGAACTAGAATGTTTAGCTTGTAATTAAGGACTATGAGGGCCTATAGTTGGTAAGACCCCACACAGAGTGTTGATCGTACACTGCCTTGATGATGCAGAGAGTTTTTGGCTGTTAAAGTGCTCCTGAATACAACAGACTGTAGCCTAATGGAGAAGTTGCAGTGGAGCAAAGCGCCTGAAATGGAAATAAACCAAACCCAATCTTGGACAACTGGTAATGAACAATTACAATGATGCACTGAGTTACAGTGAAGGAGGTCGAGTGAAAATTTTGACAAATTTGTCCAACCAGTTTGCACACAGTGAGGTGATCAAGGCTAAATACAGCCATTCACATTGTTCACAGACCTCACACAACACAAGTTACTGCATGTGCTTTTGTGAAGAGGCAACATGGATTAGGGAAACAAGATGGAGAGATACAAAGAGGAAATTGTGCGGGCGATCAGCTGAATGAAGAGAAAAGGCTCAGACAGCCAGAAAACTTTAGTGCGGAAAATGACTGTGGGAGAGACTTAAGGGTGAGGAGACATGTCAAAAGAAAGAAGGTTTGATAGAAAGAAAGACAGAGGAGCTAGGCGCTACCGCTGCTGCTGCAGGGGTTCAGCTGGTCAGACTTCACACAGACGCACAGACAGAGGCCATTTGGTCCCTTGTGGGTATCTCTGCACCTGTGTGTGTGTGTGTCATGTTTCTAGGTCAAGTGGGTCCCTGAAATCTAAGATGAGCCACAGCAGTTACATTCTCCTTCTGTCACTGACATTGTATTCTTTTAACACCTCTTCTCTCTACCCCCCATTCATTTTCCAACACATGTACACTTGTCACCCCTACTCATCTCTTCTTTGTACCAATAATGAATTGAAACAGGGGGATTGGGATGACATACAGCTGATTCATGCGTACACACACACACGGACACAGATACACACCCCAACACACACATTTACTCTTTCCAAATCTGGGTCAGTGGTGCCCTTTCTTGGTCACCCCTGGTGGAGCCCTCCAGATGGAGGGGGCGGAGAGGGAGCATAGAGACCTTGGGTCTCAGGGAGCTGATTACTTCTGATCAGAAGTACACGATCTGTAACCAAACAATCACTAATCACACCCTGGTCTTACTACTAGACTGTGTGTTACTCTCAAACACTTTGCTGATTTTGTACTTTGTTAATTTAGATATTTTTACTCTTTTAGTGATTGTGAATTTTTTGCTTTCCCCTCATCCTCATCTCCTCCCATCCACTCTAACATCTGAAGTGGCTTTAATCTGGGTGCAGTGACGTGCACAGCATCATGGGATGGACATGAAGTCTCAGGGAACATGGACATGCTGCCAGCTGGTCAGCTCTGACTTGGCATGTTCAGCTGAGCAGTGTGCATTGAGTTTTAATTGGGCTTCGTGTGCAAAACCATCATAAACACATCATGTCATTAAGATCTTAATGGTCTGGTGTGTTAATCTTTCACTGCAGGGGTTTTAAAACATACTGTTGTTCTCGGCCCTGCTTATGAACCATTGCATAACCCAAAGATAAAGAGACCATCCCCCAAATCTGTGACCCATTACACATCAGTTACTGCTTATGAAAAGAGCTAATCAAAAAGTGCTTAATATCTGTGATGAGTGTTGTTTCTAAGAATATAAGCTGAGGTAGCACAACCAGGAGTCACTCTCAAACAGAGTAACACTGCCAGGAAATGCCTTTTTCTGTTTAGCCAGTCTGGCCTGTGTGTATTTTATTTTGGACATTTCCTGCTAACATTCTCTGGCTTCTCTGTAATTTACTGAAAATATCTTTGCACCACTAAGTTAAGAGTCTGGCTAGCGTTGAGGGTCAAAATTACTCGAGATTTCTAAAAATGTTTCCTCCTACAGCAGAGTATGGTCTTTGGAAGCCAGTTCTCACAAACAGGAAGCCCTTTGGCTGAACAAAACAAGAGAGGAACATTTAATATTATATATTTAATATAGCAGCAAGGTAAACAATGATTAAAGAGAAAGAAAACATACATTCCCCAAATTTACAAAATACACATTTCCTACTTACCCTTTAACCCTCAACCATGCAGATACATTTGGTTTTATTTGTCCAGGTTTTGAAATATTAGTCTCTCAGTCAGACATGTACCTCCACTCCAGTGAAACGGAGATGAATGATATTTTATTTGTGGTAGTTAGAGCCTTGATTTAAAAGACTGTTCACGGCATTGTTCTATGTGACAGTACACCCACACCAATGCGCCCACTTGCGTTTTAAAAAAAAATTATTTCTATTTTAAGTCTGAACACTCGCTTAGACACCTACAATGTTCCTAGTGAGTTTGAGGCAGGAAACTTCGTCATAGGTCATCACCCTCTCTCTTTGTTTACTGTCTCTCTACTGTCATACTCCTAAAATAAAGGCAAACACAACCTATATAATGTACAAGAAGATCTCAAAATCTAGAAAAACAGGGTTAGGGTTAGGGAAAAACAGTGACAGAGAAATAGAGAAGGCAGAGATAGAGACAACTGGGTCAGGCTGATGACCCCAACACAGTGAGCTCAGATAAAGACAAGCACTTCAAACACCACTGATAAGCCTCACAGTGAAGGACACAGAGCAGCTTCTTTGGCAACACAAGAGAGATAGGCCTGACAAAGCCCAGCCTGAAAGGTGAGAATTAGCATTAAACTGATAGACATCACCACGTTTTTCATATTGTATTTACAAGAGTCACACATTTCTTATTGTTATGTTAAATAAATGTTGTTAAAACAGTGTTGTTTTATAACTGCTTCAGCCTAATGTGACAGACAAGCTATGATCATGTTAGCTGTCTGTGGGATTTGTGTGTGTTTTTATTCCCATCTCAACAGCCCTGTAATGACAGTTTAACAACTCATGTAGTGCTCACCTGTGTCAACGTCAAGTGACTGAGTTAATTATTGTCCTCCAGACGTCTGCAAGGCCTCGGAGAGACAGAGGGATTACAGAGGACAAACTGAAGATTAGATAAACAGGGAAGCTACTTTTTTTTCCAGCTGCAATACTAATCGATCTGAGGATTAAAGTTCCATTCTGTTGTTTAAATATCACAGATAAGCAAAAGCATCAACGCTGTTATTCGCGCTTGTTTAAGATAATGCTCATAAATTACTTTTCGGTTCATGCCAGATGTGTGCCCCCCTTGCTAGGGAGGTAGATGATTCCACCCTCCCCAACCAACAACAACACTCCAATGTTAGGCTAACCTCCTGGTGACTTTAACGCAGCATCTGGCAAATGTTAGGCTTCACCTGAACCCAGTCTTTATGCTGTAATCTGAGCAGTGCTCTTACAGATGCAGCCTCAGCAGGGCAAAGCTTGTTCTGTGTGTGTGTGTGTGTGTCATCATGTATGTCCTCCTGCATCTGTGTGCTCTCTGGGCGCAGCTCTGTTCGCAGGGTTTTAAAAAGACAATTGCTCTGTTCAGGATGGGAACCAAAGGAGCCGGTGCAGACACAGCAGGGGAGCTCTTTTCACAGAGTGCACAATAACCACCCATCCACAGAGAGCACAGTGCCTGGCTTGCCTTGTGAGCGCACAGCAGTGACAGTGTGCCGCACGTGGTTGAGATGGATCTATGTGCCCTTTTGTTAGTAGTGACTGATAAGTGAAAAAAAAACACAGACAAGACCTATAAGACAATAATACCACACTCCCTGCACAGCTGGCATATTTTCTGAGAAGCTATTTCCTGTAAAAATTCTGACACAGGAATAATGATGGCTTTGATTGGGCCCCAGTTAACGGGAGGCACTTCCTGTTCCTTTGTATTGGTTTCATTGTGAAGCGATGGGGTGGTAGGGGGAGGAGTGGGCGAGGCAGGGTTTGAGGGAAACAGCTGCTGGAGATGACACAGTCAAGAACATCCCTGTGACCCTCCACAAATGCATGCACGCAGATACACATACGTTAACACACTACTACTACATCTACTAGTTGATGTGCTTAGTGTTCGATGTTAACCAAATTTTCCAACTGGTGACTCAGGCATTTCTCTTTAACTACCAATATGACATATCAATATATCATTATTACAGGTCAGAATACGATCGTGAGACTTTACTCTCAGTTCCCAGGAGAAATGTTAGTCAGCGATTAGCTTTCAAGCCATCTTAGCATCTTAAAGCTTAAAAACAAGACACTTAAATCAGTCACTGTGGTCTATCATCTCAGACAACAGAGGGATTGCCCAAAATACATTTCCAAATAATTATGTGCATTTCTCTTAAACTAAATGACAAGATGGTTGGGGTGTTCTCAACAGCAGCAATGAGTTCAAGTTGAACTCATTATTAGACTAAGGATTTCCTGTCATGTCAAGTAAATCTGTTTGTGTCTCAAATTTGACATCTGAGAAGCAAATGCAAAACTAAGCCAAACTTTTATGAGCACAATATAACCCTAAAGCAACACTGTAATAATCTGGATAATTACACAGAGAATGAAAAGGCAGTAGAGATGATTTTTTAAATCTTATATAAAATCCATTGCGAAACCAAATATAGCTCAACTAAAAAAAACAGTTACAAAATGTTGTGAAAAGGTTAGGGTTTGTGATCTTGTCTGTTGTTTGCACATTTCTAAGGGAAGTCTCACTTGTTATCTGCAAACGAAAGCCTGTGGTTCTCGAGTTAATTTTTGCAAAACCAGATGTTCGTTGCATTTACACTTGTATCAGAAAACCATTCTGTACGCATACTTTGCTTTGTGTAACGTTTGGAATAATTATCATTTCAACTATTTGCAGGGCACCCACTCACATGAAGGTATTCATGTGATTGTACTCACATAAACACACAGTTGTGTTTTTGTGCATAGACACCCCTCATTTTTTTTTTATCTGAGTGAGGTTTTCCATTAGTGTTTTTGCAGAGATCACAGGTTGTTCTATTTCCTGCCACACAGAGTTTCGCCACAGAAGCTAACCAGTGTTCTTGCTTTCTCTGCTCTGCATTGAAAACGATCACTGGAAAATCATCAGCGCAACACACACACAAGTGCACACACCTACCACAAACACAGATGTATGAACACAAACACAGTTATTGTTCAGCTCTACAGTGCACTGTCTTATCAGGAAAAGAAGAATATATGAGTTGTCTTTTTAGGAAAAAAACAAAACACATTTTCAGTATTTTATCATAATCATACTTTTCTTTTTCTTTATCCTCTCTTATATATTTTTTTTCTTCCTTCTGACTCTCTTACTGCCTTATTTTTTATGTCTGTAGTGTTCTTTTTTTCTTTTCTCTTTTCCCCCTTCCATCCCTCTCTCTAGCAGTGCCAGTCTCTGAGGAGGACTGATGTGAGCTCCAGATGTTGAAGTAGACTGGCTGGAGACAGAGAGGGCAGAGGGCTTTCCCATACCTCCTTCCTCTCATCCTACAGTTTCTTTCCTCAAGCCTATATTATCTAAAATGTTTGTGTTTTTTGTTATTCTCAGCGTCTGTGGTCTTAGGCAGTGGCTTACGTTTGGCTAATTATACGACTACAGGGTTTTTTATGAAGATACATATATGTTTAAAGGAAAAGTTTGACATTTGAGGGAGAATGTCAAAATTAACATAAATGCATTTCAGTGTATCCTCCAAGCTCTCATTGTCTATGTATGACAGCATGTTTGTTTTCCATGAGGTCTTCATATACTGATGTCAATTTTGTTTATGTAGTTGTTGATCATTCTGCTTTTAAAAAGAGAAGAGCGTTTTATTGTATTTATTTGTACTTTTGAAAGGGTTCCTTGGTTTGTCTAAACTATGGAATCAGTTCAATTCAGTTTGCTCTTCAGTGATTATGTTTAAGACTTGTCTTACGTATAATTGTGAAATGTTAGTTAGTAAAACTTGAATTACAGAAAATATTCCTACCTCAAAAATCGACTATACAGACATCTAACACTTAAAAAAAATATGTAATCTGTGTTGTTTTGTTTAGGTGCTAAATATTAATGTACATTTGTCTCAGTACAACCTAATAATAAAGTAACAATGGCACATCATCATTGACTACATTCTTATTATGATTAGTTGAAGGAATATACAGTATAGTGCTACATATTGTGTTGACACAGTTAAATACAATATTTATATCATTATATACTGTATATAAAAATAGGAATTCTTGTAGAAATGTCTATAGGTAAAGAGAAGAAATAAGAATAAAAGTACAAGATTAAGAAGAAGATCAGTGCCACTGTTTAGCTGTTGTTGAGGCTGGTCTCTCCTTCACACACATGTACATCTCTCTCTCAGTTTCTGATGTTGAAGTTGGGGTCTTCAAATAAAACCTAATAGGTTGGGTCATGCGTCACGTAGCCTCTAAAGATACTATCTCTGTATGTGAGCATTAATCACTGTGGGTTCAGTGCCACCTTCTTCACCTCTGCAATACTGCAGCTCTCCTCTTCCTCCTCACCCCTGCTCTCTCTCTTAATCATCCTGCATTCGCTCACCCATTCTCCCGCTTCCACCAGACAGACAGACACTTCTAACGACACATTTAAGGCAGTTGTACCGGTTTCTCTGTGTGAAATGTGTCTGTGGAACAGCAGGGGTCACACCGTGAAATTAGGCTAGATGCCTGGGCTAATTGAACTCAGGGGTCACTAACGTGCATCGTTGACCAACTGCATTACTTAGCATATCTTAAGGTACTGATAAGATGCGTGCTTACAAGTAAAAACAACAGACTCAACAACAGGGTAGCTGCTATGTGAGTTGAGGGAAGATGAGTGCAAAGTGTTGTTGCTTTATGTTACGGGAAAAGACTGCAGCTTTCACAGTTTGCTGTCATGAAAACCACTGAAACATGTTGATTTGATTTAAGCAGACAAAAGCATGTTCACTGATTGTTGCTGGTGATTTTCATTAAACAAGTTCCATCTTATAGTATATATCTTAATATGGAACTGCTAAGCATTATTCAGTTGTTGTCAGCTAGAGAAGTCTAATAAAAAACTTCACAAACATCAAGACTGCCCTCTGGCAGCTTTCCTCTTCATGTCCTGAGTGTTTTACTCCCAACAATGTCACATACTTGTCACTTTCAAAATAGGCTTTCAATATTATCTTTACAGCAGCATGAAGAAATACAGTGCCAACAACTAGTCCATTTGGTGCCCACATGCACACACAAATGTCTATCCTTTCAAAGGTCACATTAGGTAGTGATTTGGCATAACTGCTAAATCTACCTTGCTGTAATTAGAACATTTACCAGCTGACCAATGTGTAATGCAGTAGTGTAATAATTTATAGGAAAGATTGTTTCTCTTCACCTGTTGTGACCCAACATCTCTTAAATATTATTAAAAAGCAGCTATTGTAGATTTCTAATGAGAATTCAAAAACAACAGAGAATAAGGTTTTATGAAGAATTTACATGCTAATCAAATGACAGGATGTGAGGTTGCTGAACATCAGCTATGAAGTGACAACTATTGCATAATGGTGAATGTTTAAATATAATTTAACAGTAGCACAAGTAAAACAGAAAATGGACTTATATCAAATGTTTGCTAAGATTAGTTGCCTGAAGTTCACCTCAAGATTTCAACATTACAATCTACTAAATATCAGAAGAACATTTAACGTTGACATTTTATACTATACATCTAAACTCCAAACGACTGAGTCGTGATTTTCTGCCTGACTTCTTATCAAATCATCCCAACTCTGATTGGTTGATATAAGTGTCTGTCCAGCCCTTTTTTTACAAACCAAACTGCCTCCATATACAAACACAGAGACACGACAGACTGACAAACAGACATTCTCTGCCTCCTTTCCTAATCTGGAGCAAAGTTTCAAGCATTGCAAAAGTGTTGATGATGGCTCTAATACATGTGTGTGTGAGGGTGAGTATGTGTGTGCAAGGTGTGCTTGATGCCCTCATTCTCCCCCTTCTTTTGCTGTAGTTCTCTGTGGCCTGACCTTTGACCTGACCATTTGACCTTTCCAGTGCTGACCACTTTTTGGCCGTCCAGCTGTGAAATAGGCTGTGTGCATGTGTGTGAGCGAACACATCTGTGCTCCGGTTACATCCTGAAGGAGCTGTGTGTACTTTAAATTAAAATGCCTGATGAACACATTTGTTTGTTTCCTCTTAGTGTGGGTTCCTAGGTGGTTTCCTCTTATCGTTGGCCTATTTGCTCTCACTTTATATCTGCACGGAAAGATCTTTGTACTCTATCACTGTCGTTCCACTCTGTTCCCAGATTCCTTGCACCCTCTGCAGAGGACCCGGGGAACTGCATTGTAGATAGAACAGATTGATGCGATTTTCATTACTCTAACTGAGACTCAAATAGACAGAGGAGATTAGGCAGGGTAACCACAATTGTCCTAAATATGTGAATCTGTCTCATTTAAGCAAAAATAGAATCATTTAGGTTTTAAATGTTCAGTCAGTACTTCAAGTCAATGACCATCTTGGTGAAACACATCTGTGCAGGTTGTGTTTCTCATGCAGTTTAACATGAGCAATGAGTAATGACACTCGGATCCTATTAATAGGACTCTAAAATATACACAGGAACAATTTATTTTATTAAGTGGAATATTTAAAATTATTGTCAAACCTTTACCGGTGAGAAGAAGCAGAACACACTGGTTTCTGTCACAAACGATGTGGCTGCTGCAGAAACTTACAAACCTTTAACTGATCCTCATAAATACAATATCTTATTTTAAAAGGGCTATTCTAGCAAATTTTGAAGCTTGTGGATATAGTGTAGCTTATGAAGGCTTAGATACTGTGATTGCTTTAAAATTAAGTCCCCGTAATTCTTCCCACATCTTTTTTTTTTCTATTTGAACTTGTCGGGTCCCCAGTACAGCACACAGGGCCCCCTTTTCGTCTCCTCCCATCCTTCTCTATTTCTCTCCCTCCCCCCTGCTAGGATCCCCACAGCTGCGTGGACCAGGTGCGTTCCGCCCTGACACACACACACACACACATATACACGCGTGCACAAACACACACCCCCTTACACCCGCCAACGAACGCAGCAGGAAATGCCTAATACCAGTTTTAGAATGATGCCACTATGCCAGCTTGACAAGGAGGCTGCAGGATCTGTCACGAGAGAAGGCAACAGAGAGACTGAGAGAGAAAGTGAGACAGAGAGTAGTATTTCACCAAAAAAAGTAGAAACTGAAAGAAAGAAACAACTGCTTTGTCCAAGAATGCTATGTTCTAGTTTTTGAGTTTGCAAAACTTTACATTTCTCAGCTCATGAAGAGCATCTAAACATGGTTTCACTCCTTATGGAAGTCCATTTCAAGCACAGGATATCAAAACACACAATCTCTACTGGCACAGCCAAAATTGATCCAACTACTCCTCTCTCCAGGGATCCTCAGGTAAAAGGGCCTTCTGAGTGTGTGAATGTGCGGCTGCACACGCATGTGTGACTTTGTGTGTGGGTGGATGCACATGTGTTTTTATAAAAAAGTACCAGTTATTTTGGTCTGTGGCTCACCACAGCTCACACTCTCCCCTGTCTTGTACTCATCTCACAAGGCCCCAAGAGAAGAATGGGTAAAGAGTGTGACAGACAGAGAAGCGAGTGAGCAAGACAAAGACAGATAAGTAAAAGTATAAGGGATGGAGAAGAGGAGGAAGACACATTTGTCATCAAAGTTTATATATGACATTATAAATATGACATTTCACAGAGCACATGTAAGATTTATAGGTATTGATATGTAGGCAGCACAGTGTCTACTCATGCTTTATCACCCCCATATATACTTCATTAGTCAATTTTTTCTCAAATATACTTAATATACTATACCATAGCTCCTTAATG
The DNA here is from genome assembly GCA_034779795.1 of Ctenopoma multispine. Classification (NCBI taxonomy): domain Eukaryota; kingdom Metazoa; phylum Chordata; class Actinopteri; order Anabantiformes; family Anabantidae; genus Ctenopoma; species Ctenopoma multispine. Next base: position 9,046,107 of record JAUYWH010000014.1, on the reverse strand, counting down.
TTTTTCAAAATCAAATAATCTCACGACAACTGGATATTAAAGATGCTGACAACACGCACAAGATAGTAGTTCATTCTCTAAGTAATAAAGTGAAATTATATTAACGTATAATTACCTCTCTAACAAAAAAAATCCTTCCATTACCTTCACGTAAAGATTCTTTTTTTTATTATCAATTTCTGAAAATGTTCAATTGATTGATTGGTTGTTTTGTCAAGAGCATGTTTGAACATGGCAAAGTCACAAATCACAATTTCTTAAAGCCCATTGTGATGTCACATTAGAGCAACCTCTCAAAATCCCCCAAAATATTACTGTTCACTGTCTCTCTTAGAGTAGATCAAACTTTCCATTATTAACTGAAAATTTTAAAGAAATCCATTTGTGTTGCAAATGGTTCATTTTTGTGTTTCCAGGTTTTTAATATCACCCAATTTATAGCCCTGACAAAAACATGCTGCGGGTCAGAATAGGACAATTATATTAACAAACACCCTTCATACTTTAATTTATTTTTTAACTTGTTCTGCAATATGCCTCAATAACAGCAATCCAGTCTCAACCGGCAGCACTGCAATGTAATGGTTTGTCACACAGTTTTGGTGCTAAACACGTGCTGTTGCCCAATTATTACAGAGCATGAAACAGATGTACTGTATCCTTCCTCAGTACCAAGAACCAGCGGCATATGAATAACAACACAGAGGAGGAGCCTCCAGTCATCAGTATTTCCCAATCAAATGTTGACATCTCAGTATATCTTACATCTTACACATGCAAATAACAATTCTCAACATATTTTATTATAACTTTAGCAAGATTCTGAATTACTGATGATAATATTTTCACTATGTACTTGCTTACATGCATTTGCAGTAAGGTTAAAAGCAAAGAAAAGGGCTTTTTCTATTGAAAAAGAAAAAGCCCTTTGCCTTTCATTGTGATGGAAACTTAAAAAGGCCGCCAAACACATACAGACATTCACACATACACAATTGTACACCCGGCTGACATGCCTCAGTGTGGCCACATTCTCACCTCAAACCTTTCCATTCACTCACCGTCAGGCCAGTGTTTCCACCAGCGGATGTTTTTTGAGGCCAGCATTTCTTTGAAAAGATGCAGTAGGACCCAGGCAGGCAGGAGGAACCTACTTCAGCTATTTTAGACTGTCTCTTCTGCAGGATACTAAATAAGTAACCTTATGCGTATTGTGTAATACAATGGTAAACTAATTCTATTTTATTCTTTTGAATATTCAAAAAGTGAAGCCGATTGCATAGTATGGCTTTTGTGTAAATCTATACACAAAAAGTAAACACACACTCCAACAGGAAGAGTGTGGGTGTTTGGGAGCAGCTGCATGGAGAAGCATCAGACCCAGCTTCCTCCTGGTGCAGCCAGCACACTCTCTCCTCCCTTCTTTTTCTCTCCCTTTATCTACTCATTTCCTTTACATCTATTTCTTCTCATTCTTTTGTTTCTCTCTCTTACTCTCTCTCTCTCTCTCTCTCTCTCTTACTCAGACAGAAACGTATATTCAGTCAGAAACAGACAATACCACCATCATCAGTACCATCATCTCACATTGGTCTTATCAAAAACTGAATACAAGATTCAATCTGCACCATTTGCAGAAATTATCTGGCTGTGGTAAGCATACAGAAAACACAGTTTGTGCATGTTGCAACACAAATGGTGTGTGTGTGTGTCCTGTTTCTGTCCTCTTTCCCCGGAATGGTGACACATCAGCACATCACCACCTGAAAGCCCAAATGTTGCACAACACTTTCCTGTTTTGAGTTCTAATCGAGGGCTTGCTGGTAGCATTCAAACTTGACTCCCCTCTCACACCTGTGTGAGGTGAGGCTCAGATGACTCAAGGCACAGATGGACAGAGGAGATAAAGCCAGAAAATGAGAGAGGAAGAAGAGAGAGAGAGAGCTGTTTTGGAAATGTAACTGTTACATCAGTGCCTCAGCTGTAAAATGTCAAACTTTGATTATGGCGCAATCATCTTTGTAGTGGTTTGATTATAACAACGACTTGATACACTACATGTCAGGAAAAATCTAAATGCACCATACAGCTGAACACAGTGTCTGAATCAAGGCTGGTGGAATCTTCCTCTAACCCAAGATTGCACAGGTGCAACTGCCTTAGCATTTTACCATTTCACTTCTTTTTCAGTTTTCTATTCTTACTCCCTAATGCTATCACGCAGTGCCATTCCAACCTGTATTCCTCAGTCTTCTACTTCCCTTTAACCCTTTTCCTCAACCCTTTTCTGTCACCAGCACACCCCCAGTAAGTGGTTACTGTGCTGAAGACACTCAGCAGTTATTTCTGTGTTTCCTGTGTGTCATGTGGTGGTAGTTTAAGCTAGCTAGCACGGCTGACAACACACAGGCTCCCAGGTGCAGAGTGTCACAGTGTGGGCTGTCAGCCAGAAAGCCAGTGGGCCAGTTAGCAAGCCAACTAGGCCCTGCAGCACGTGCCGCCCTCCACCCCCACCCTAATCCATTACTATTCCCAGTGGAAAGGAAGAACAGGCTTGTGACATTTTCGCTTTTGAAAGAACACATGCCTGTGCACTGTTTGTATGAGCATGCCAGAACTAGTCTTTTTTAAATAATACATTGTTGCTACACCAAATGAACCTGAGCTTGAGGATAGCTTATCTAAATGTTCTAACATGTAAACAACCAGTACATGATACAGAAGCTTCTCTAGTAATGTGGAGATCTATTATATTTCAAATAAGCTTGTATTTTTTCAGAATTCGGGGGTCACACTCCCTGACTGAGAAGACCTCAAGTGAAACCAGCATGCAGGGGCACCAGGGTTCACCCTCTTCCCCCTGCTCCCCCGCAGGCCACAGATGCACTGACCCAGACAAGGCTGCACTTCTCTGGGCAGGACAGAGAGACTGCTGTGCTCTGGTTCCTGGAGCCCTGATGCTCTGATTGAGACCCTGCGCCCATGCAGGAACCAGAGGGAGGGGAATGGAGAGCAAGGGAGGGGATGCGAACACATCTGGCATCTGCAAACCCCTGCACACACTCTCATATGATCATGAGAGAAATGTAAAGGTCATGTAGAAAATTGCCAGCTCTATTTTACCTCTGCAGAAGATATCCAAGCCCACACACACATCCAATTGTGTGACTACTACTTCTACAATTTAGAAAAGTAATTATAGCATGATGCGGGATAAGAAAGCACCACAATTCTCCAGATGGCAGGACATCACCAGAATGCACCACACTGCTACTCCTCCACCAAACAATGGTGCCCTACAAAAACAAATGAATTTTCTGCCTAGGGTGGCATATAAAAAGGGAGACTGTATAAAACAACACTATCACCAAACAGGGTACTGTACTTTATATACATAAGGTAAGATCTATTGAAGCTGTCATGGGGAAGATAAATGAAAAGCTGAGAAAAGAGGACACAATAGAGAGCGTATCAGAGTGCAAAAAATTTGTGTGGGTGCACATCTCTGCAAGGTGTCTTTTTGGTGTGTTTGTTTCTTTTGCGTGGGTGCTGCCTTTTGCATTAGGCGGCAGTACAGGACGAAGTTAGAGGTAGTGGTTGGGACGTGTGTTTATATATGTGTGTGTACATGTGTGGGTAAGAGTGCAGAGTACTTCTGATAAACAACCAGCACCTCTCTTTGTTTCAGCCCACTCTTCCACAATGCCACACATTTTTGCAAACCTATTCTTTTCTTCAAATGGTGAGGTGATGGTTTCTCTCTTGCAGCAAATTAAGACAAAAGTACACAACGTGCTTGTAGGAGTAAAATAAAATATCAAGAATATGGTGGTGCTCATGTGTCTGTGGTTATAGACCAATGAGAGGCATAGGAGCAATCTGGAGCGGTATGCTCTTTGTGGCCAGCTGTGGGGCCATTAAAGGCCCATCTGCAGACAATAGGCTCTGTCTGAAGGGCACACACAGCCTGGTTCCTGTCCTACCCAGCCTTAGTGTGTTTGTGTATGGATGCGTATATGAGAGTACCATGAATTTCCATGCCCCATTTTCATCTATTACAAAGGAATACACAGAAAACATACACTTACTCATACAACTACCATCTAAACGTCATTCTTACGGGTCTGCATTAAACCTTTCCACAGCAAATCTCTTCCTACTTATAATCTGTTCATCATTTTAGTTTGTGATAATGCCTGTGCTGTAATGTGGCAGAAATAAACAGAATCATTTCATGCTTCATGGAGGCATCTTTTGTTGAAGTCAAACATCATTGCAGAGGGTGGAAAAAACTGATTTCACTGTGCGATTAAAGCCTTCACGCCATCCTCTGAGGAAATGAACAGCACTTTATTAAAAGGTTATCTCTTCTCGCACACTTGACATAACACAACAACATGCAAAAATATAGGCAGGCACTGGAAAACAGCTAGCTGGCCCAACCACATACCACTCAGCGCGGTTCGATCAAGCAAGCCACAGCTTCACATGCCCCAACACACTCTCACACACACACACACACACACACACACACACACACACACACACACACACACACACACACACACACAC
>JAUYWH010000014.1:8901107-9041435 GCA_034779795.1 Ctenopoma multispine | reverse complement strand
CACACACACACACACACACACACACACACACACACACACACACACACACACACACACACACACACACACACACGCCTGCTGCATGCAGACACATGCAAAAATATCTGTCCCAATACTAAAATAGGCCCTGAGAGGTTGCACCTGCACCTGTGCCCTGGTCCACACCTACACACAGGTGTCAGGATGTGACACATACACACAGACAGAGAAAGAAAGATAGCAGAGAGGGAGGGGAAAAACGAGAGCGGGGTGAATCACACTACTGCGGTCGACCAAAAAGCTTTTTCTAGATATCATCTCTGTATTTTGGAGTGTAACCATGAGTGTGATTTTCATTTTTAGATAGACTTTCAGGTTGATGTGTTTAATTATAAAAGGCACTGTACACAATGCTTATTGACTAACTGCTCGGTGCTCTATGATATGTAATTATATGGTGTATAATAGGGCTATTTATTCATAATTATATGTTTGGGGGAGTGGAGTGAGGGTTTAGGCAAAGTGTGTATCATATTGCATACATGAGTGCCTCAAGTGTTTCATTCTGTGATTCAGTATGAGTGGTCTCTGAATATGTATGCATGTGTCACAGTGAGTCATACCCATTTTATCATTGGTGTGGTATGCCCCTACTTAAATGGGGGAAAATAATCTGAGCAGTGGCTTATCTTTAATACATATTTAAATATTGTGTATAAACATAGATTTGAAGGAATATAATTTATAATTCCAAAGTAAGACAGTGTCTGCCAAGTCTGTCTGTAAAATGAAATGAATGAATGAACGTGTTCACATTCAAGTAGGTAATATTGTGTTTACATTTTACTAAGCTACTGATGCTATTAAATACTCATTAAAGAAAACAGAAACATTGATAATCTGACAGTAAATTCTGAGTGCTGTCATAGGGTGATATGACTTTGGCTTGAAAAGTTATTAATATACAATCAACCAACTGTGGAAGTCAAAGGTTTTACATAGTTTCTTGATTAAAGTATGTCACTGTAAAAACAATTCTGCGGGAGGTACTGTGTTTTTTGAGAAACACTGCCACCGTATGGAGGATGATGGTTGCTGCGAACCAACAGACTGCTACAGCTGCACTACAACTTACACGTTTGTTCTGATCCTTTTACCTAATTTTATTTTCCTTTCTTCCATCCATCCATTTCCTTAACCGCTTATCCTCACAAGGGTCACGGGGGTTTTTCCTTTCTTATTATCACTAAACTTTTGTTTTTTGATTATATAACAATATATATAACAATATATATATATATATATATATATATAAATAAATTATACCTTTGTTTTTAGTCATATTTAAGGTTTGAATTTTAAAAATCCTAAAAATGCTTAGTAATGCATTTAATATTTTATTATGTTAAACATGCGAGGGTCAGGTACACTGAAAATACAAAGATTTTAACAGCAAATCACAGAACATTAATACCTACAAAAATCCTCAGCTGTCATCTGCTCTCAGACCACCACACAACTCTCACAGTTCATCTTTCTCAGCTCCAATGGAACAAGAGACCCCGGTGCCTTTGAGGCCACAATAGCCTTTAGGTTTCTTCTTCAGGTACTGTTGGTGATAGTCCTCAGCATAGTAAAAATGCTGCCCCTCCAGGATCTCTGTGGTGATGGGGCCGTACCCTTTTTTAGCCAGTTCCTAGGGACAAAAATACACACATACATCAGATGAATTACAAGTAGAACAAAGACCTATTTGTTTATTCTCATTAAAAAGCATGCATTTTACAGTAAATATATGCAGTTATGTTATTAAAAATAATCAGATTATTAACCAGATAAATTGGTATGTGACTAAATAGGCAGACAAGGATGTTTCTTTAAAATGTTCACCCTTCAAGCTGTATAAATCATAGTACGTATATACACTAAAGATTTAAAATTAATATTGCAACAGTTATTAAATAATCTCCTTATGGACCCCCGGGAATATATTTGATTTCTTCTGTGCATAATATATTAAAACTATTTTTCTACGCACTTTTATTCACTGACAATGACAATGGGGTTAAAGCCTCCCATCTTTGACTTGTAACAATACTCAAGGTTGTATTACTAAGACAGATCTGTCAATGAGGAAAAGATGCCTAGTATTCAGCAGTTTCACGTGTTCTGTAGCCTGTTTCCATCACCAAAGTCATGACACAGATTCCGCTCTACTTTCTGCGATTGGTGTAACTTTCTCGAAAAGATCACGCCTCTTAAATGGTTGTTTTATTCTGCAGTGTATTGGATGTGAACTTTCAATACCTCTAACTAATGTAGTAAAGAGTTCTTGCTCCTCAACTAGAAAGCAGGGTGATTGAGTGACAGAAGAAAGGAACATCTTTTTCTTTTTGCAGTACAGCTTGCCTCTGTGGCTCTCTCTGTGGGACAAAGCATCAAAGAGTATCCGCTCTCTTTGAGAACTCCTTAAGACACTTTCACACTTACACTTTTCTAAACACCTTCAAACATACTAAAAAGCACACAGACACATACACACACTAAACACCTCTGACAGATATATCAAAGGTTTACCTGCTGTGCTGAGTGGTTTTCTCTATCTAATAATAAAAGCATTCAGTTCTCTCTAGATCAGTGCTCCTGAGAGCTGACAAAACAACAAGTTCGAGGTGTACTGGGACTGTCTGTGGGCAACAAGTAGCTTGCATGTAGCGGTGCTACACCTCAGAACACTGTGCAATGTGCAGCTCTTAGGAGCTTTGTTTTGTGGGGGCGTCAATTGGCAGGGTTAAACAAGCACCATGAAACATAAGCAGAATACATTCCATCCAGACTCAATCGGTTCTTATCAGCTTCCCCATATGTCCTGTCTCTCTGAATGAATAATATAAATGGATATTACTGTTTAAGGAAGGGCAGGTCCCATTCATCTCAAGGTGATACAACAGGTAAATTAAAGTTTGTAGCTTTTCAGAGACAGCAGTCAGCTTGGGTTTGCAGGAAAAAAGGAGAGATATGTCTTTTTCTCAAATGGGTTGTGCAGCACTGTCACATTGCTGAACGGCATGTCTTTCATGTTTCAAAGAATAATTTTGCCAAAAAATGGCACAATACCCATTTAAATCAATGATGTAGACAATGTAGAGCTCGTCAGATGGTACACATGCCGAGATGTAAGTGCCACTTTAGGGCAGCAATAATCAACATTTTTATGTTCTCAAATTATGCATGTGAAAGGTGCTGCTTTCAGAGATGAACCCATAGAGAGTAATCACCCGACTTTTCAATCCTCCACAATAGGTTGTAGCTCATTGTTTTGATTTTGTGAACTGTGTTAATGCTTTGCTTCCCTCTCGCTGCCCTCATTAACTTACCCCTCTAATCTTTGCCAGCACAAAAGCTCCAATAAACCAACTACACAATACCTGCTCAGCAGCAGACAGGAAATGTTAGGGACTAACAGGTGAATACAGTTCAACATTTAGAAGTAAAAAAAGGCAGATATTTCCAACAAAGGTTGAGGTATGCTGGTCTTATTGCTTTACAAATATGTTTCTTTACTAATAACTGATTCAATCATGTGTCTGTAAGAGTTTTACTGCCCCCAAGTGCTCAGATTTAAAAAAAATAATTTTCTACAGCTTTGCATGAAAAATAGTGAAATATACATGTATGCCTTCAATGCACCTTGCCACTTATTTGACAAGTCTCTGAAATGTGACTGGAGGATTAAACGCTGTTCTCATGAGAGATATTCCCTCATTTAGTGTTGATGGTGTTGGTGAGTGGACACAGGTTCAGAATCTCCCAAATGGAGTTTATCTGGGTTCAGATCTGGTGACTGTAAAGCAGAAAGCAAACAATTCATGCTTTCATATTCAAGGTGTCTATTGTTAGAAATAAAAATAAGAAAATAAATAATGTCCCATGCATTTATTAAGATTTTTGTCTGAAAGTAAACCAACATGCGAAATGCTAGAATCCCTCACTTTAAAATGCCCTCTCTACAAAAATGCCTCCAGGTTGATGAAACCCACAGAAAACATACCATGCATTCGACCTTAGTATCTTCAACAATATCTGTCACTTGTTTGTAATCATCTGGAGTTATATGTTTCTCCACTCATTTAAGTTTGTTCCTTTTCTCATTTGTCCATTTCACTATTTATTCTGAACTTTCCATTTACGGAGAAGCTCATAAAGAAAAATACGTTGTTTCCTGCTCCTGAAACCAACAAAACCAAGCAATGCTACACTCTACACCCTGTGATTTACTTACAAATATTTCACCATTCATTAAGAGGAAGTCAAGTCAGACAGAGGCAGCAGGGCAAATGTGTAGTTTTGTCCACATGGAGGCAGTGTGGTACCAGCTGTGTTTGTGTTTGTGTATGTGTGTATGTGTGAGAGAGCGTTGGATGTGATGCAGTGGAGTCAGTAAATCAAAGCTCCGTGCCCAACAGAGAGGCTGAGGCAGCAGCTGACCTCTAAGTCCTCAGTGGCGACCACTACAATGTGAAGACTCTAATCTCCCTGCAGGAATGACCCAATGTCCACAAACCAAAACTACAGCACAACATGGCTCCCAGACCGTTCACTTGCCTATATCCAACAACACTGTGGTATAACAGCCGACACAAGCATGGGGCTTTGTACATCATGGCCTAATTAATCAGTCACCACCACCAAACCACGGTAGTAGTGAACCCTCCAGGGTGGAGGACACTTCATTTGAGGAGAACACAATGTCTAAGAAAAGGTCTGCTATTCCAAGCAAACATACACCCCCACACCGCTCCCTCACTCTCCATCCAGCAGTCACAACATAGCGGCCATTTTAGATCTATAAATCAGAATGCATGGCGTCACGCCGCTGTGTATAACCTTATGGGCCGTCGTTTTCTCTCTCTCTCTCCCTCTCTCTCGCTGCAACTGCAGCAGAAGAATGGAGGGATAAAGTGGAGGGCAAAAATGATAACGACTGAGGACAGAAAATTCTAGAAAAACAATATAGATGTCCTCAAGTTGAGCATTTTGACACTACTGATGATGCTCAAACTGTGGCTACATTGAGAGTCAAATTAGTGCAAATATATATATGTATATAGATATATATATATATATATATATGTATATATCTGTAAGGCGAAGCTTTAAATTTCAGGGTTAGGGCATGGATTATGGTAAGGGTTAGCATCGGCATGGTGCGTTCATAGTTAATGTTTGGTTAAATCTTGGAGGATGGGATATAAGTCAATACAATGTCCTCGCAAGTGACAAAAACATGTTTGTGTGTCCAGTGCTGAGCTCACTCAGCCCAGTCAGCCCTTCTTTTCTTCACGCCTGTCGGAAAGACTCCCCTGTCAAAGACATGGCTGAACGGCTGCATTTCTCTCTCTCTCTCTCTCTCTCTCTCTCCCCATCTCCCTCCATGGCTGATTCTCTCTCCCATGTGAGCCACCATCGCTTCGTGCTACCAAGTCCTCCCTGCTCTCCAGCCAAGCGAGAGAGCCCCTTTGCCATCGCCATTGCCAGAGAGATGGCCCCGGGACACAAATAGGACGTGACACCCCAAGTTTGGGTGGAGGTGGAGAAAGAAGTAGAGGAGGAGCAGGAGGAGGAAAATGTACTCTCTCCTCTCTTCTTTATCTTACTGTCTTCTCTCGCTGTCGTTATCCCTCAGAAAGCCTAGGGGCTGCAGAGTGGTGGGCAAGAGACACACACTGACATAGAGTTTGTGACACTCGATGACTCATGGTTAAGACATTTGAAGAGGGATATGACCTCAATTCAGTGATTTATGTAATCACCCTGCAATACATTTCTGTTACTGATGTGTGGTCTATCACTGTTTTTCATTTAGTCACCTCTATTGTTTTTCTCGATAAGCTCATCTCAGTCTTGATTTAATTTCAAAAATCAAATTTGCTTAATTGGCATGACCATAATTTAACAATGTCAGTGCATGCTGTGCTAGTGTTAAAATGCACATACAGTAATTCCACAGTGGTAGAAGACGCACTGAGATCTACAAAATGGCACATTGTGAAAAAAAAAGTACAAAAATATAAGCTGCTACATGTGCTTAAACGAACAAACAAACTAAAAATACTAATTATGCAGTTGAATAGATTATTATTGCTTTCACACTACTACATATGCAGCATTTTAATGTTAACTATTTTATACATTATCGGTCGGTAGTTTGACCTATAGCCTAATATTGAACTGTAATATTAAGAGATTGTCACAGATTTTGTATGTGAATACTGGTTTTTAAACTACATTTATAGATAATAAATTCATAATCTTTATTTGTCACTGATTGTGTATAATAGAAATCCACTATGTTGCTCTTTTCTGCACACGCAACATCTACTGCATGTCTGTCCATCTTGGAAAAGGGATCCCTCCTCCGTTGCGCTTCCTGAGGATTCTTCCTCTTCTTCTTCCTTTTTTTTTTGTTAGTTTCTTTGTGAGTTTTTGTTATCTAATTAGCAAGTATGATTATGAAATAGTATTGAATGAAAATAGTACAAAATATGTACAAATACTCTGTGAACTTAAAGCACTATAATTCATAGCATAAAGATAAAGATAACAAATGGTTTTAACAGCAATGCACGCGCATTGCTCTTTCGCTCAGATCGAAAACTGATTCACCGCAGCTGCAAACATTAATACTGCTGCACAGAAAACCCTTCAACATCCTAAAAATGTAAATATGCTTTGTGTACTGCCAAGCTGCTCTGTGGTACAGTGCTGGATAAATAGACTGTGGCTCTGCCTGAAAACACATGAAATAGTCTGACATGATACTTATCGACTAGTCCGCAGCACAACGCTTGCCCTCAATGACTTCAGTGAGACAGGAACAGAGTGGTAGGGAGGAAGAAAGGACGAAGAAGAAACACAGGCAAAAGAAAAAGACACGGAGATGGTGCAGAGACATGCAGAGATAGATAGAGTAAAGTAAAGAAAGAGCACAGATCACTGGGAGGCTAACTGAATGAAAACACACTAGTGAAGCAGTGAAAAAAAACACAACACAAAACATCTAGCCTGAAAATAAAAAAAGTAAAGAATGAAAGAGAGAAAAAAAAAACTGAAAGAGTACATTATAGGTCTTGTTACTGTGAGGTTCTGTGAAATCCAATATACGCACCATATTCATGTGCATCACTGTGTCTGTATGTCTGTGTGAGAAAAAGGATGTGTATTCCCTGTGTGCGTTTGTCTATGAGTTGTTCTTTTTTTTTTCCTGCCCTGTTCTGTTCATCTCTCTTTCTCTCTCTCAGTGCGGGTCAGGCATCCATTTTAGCTGGGCTCTAATCTTTAGTGAGCGCTCCTACATTTTGTGAGCGAGAAAGCCAACACTCCTACATTTTGAGAGAGAAAGGGATGCACGCACTTCAGTCTCTGAGCTAAAGTGGTGCAGACTCCGATGTTTTTTTTATTCTTTCTCTGAAGGCAGACAACAAGTAGCTCAACATTTGAAGAATGAAAAATCAGAAGATCATCCCTGCATTGTTGTAAAAATCGGCTTTTAATATTTCAGCTGGAATGCGCTCGACAATATCTCACTCACGCGTGGACATTTGCCTTCTGGCGATTAAAAAAAGTTATTTGTGAAGAATATACCAAGTTTTTTTTTCTGTTATTCTCTTTCATCTGAGCAGATACTGTTTTATAGCTACATAAGCAAGATGTCTCATCCCTATCGATCAGTTTAGCAGACAGCCAAAAGATTTTTATGTAAAGCACAGAGAGACTATAAAATGTGAGAGCTTGGCAATAGTTGGGATAAATCGGACTTTTGAAGACTTTCCAAAATGAGAGACGTGAGCTTGTATGCCTTGAAGCCCGATTACAAAACCTGCCGATGATGTGCCCCATTTTAACAACCCCCGGGCTTCTCCCCAAGACTTCTAGCCCTAAATGATTCCCCCTTTTTTTTCCATCCATCATCTGAACCGCCCCACCCCACATCCCCCTTTCAAGCTCATTAAGTTAGGATGCCTTATCAGAGGGCACACTCACCCCTCCAAGGCCCTACACACAAGCATGTGCATGCACACACAATATTCGAGCTGGCTTGATAAAACCTATTGTTCATACATGCGCGCGCACACACACTCACACACACACACACACACTGTTCTTCCATATTTCTCTCCAAACCCTAACCCATCTCTAACCCACCCCACCACCACTGCCGTGCACTCTCCTCCTAATCAACTCAACTCTTCCCATCCTTTCTCTCTCACCCTCTCCTCACCCCCACCCTCTCATCCAGTTCTAGAGATACACATTTTAACAGGAGAGAGAGAGAGAGAGAGAGAGAGAAGGGGAGAAGGGGAAAAAGAGAGTGAGAGACGGGGGAGACAGAGGGAGAGAAAGGGTTGCACTCTTCCTTTCTGCTCTGCTGCCACAGCGGCTTGGCTACAGAAGCCTTTGATGTTCTGCAAATTTCAAATTTCATTATAGAGAACCCCCTTCTCCTCTCCTCTTTCCTTCCCTCCCCCCTCTCCTCCCCCTCTCTGCTCTCGCGCTTAAACAAGCTTTTCTGCCTTACTCTCCTCCTACCCCCAACCACCCAATGCTGAAGTTAAGAAACTGAAAGCCCTGCAGAAGAGACTCTTCGTATGGGTTAATTATTCATTGGGTTGTGAGTATATGTGCCAAATGTATGTCTGTGTGTGTCTATGTGTGTGTGTGTGCCTGTACGCACATGAGTGTGTGTGAGTCACGGGGCTGGCAGTGGGGTTGAATCTGGATTTCGTGAAGCCTGTCTTATCTCTGGTTGTCTTAGATCGCCTCCACCCACTCTCTCTTGTCACTCTAACATGCACTCACTTCTCCCGATGGAGAGCATCGGCCTTTTACAATAAACCGCACGCTCACATGTGGCGTTCATGAGACTCAGCATCGATGTGGCAATGCAACCATTTCAGGGCAGGAAGCTGCCATTTTGGTTCAGAGTGTGTCAGCTGCTTTGAGAAGATGTATGTCCCAGTGGCCCTCAGATGAAACCGAGGTGGCACTGAAGTAGTTGACAGATCGGTTGTGTCAGCAGCATTGGTGAAGAGTCTCACTGCTGTTTCTCCTCTGGATTTTTGCAAATGTGGGTTTTGAAAGTGCCTGCTGTGAACTGGTTAAAATTCTCTGCTTTTGCCTGGCATGAAGCGAAAAAAAAAAGGTCAGCTTGACATAATAGTCTTTATCATGCTGTAATATTAACTTGATAAATCGTGGCAAATTTTTTTCTTGGCCATTTCTCTGCTTATGGAACAGTGATTTCATATCTTAGCTAAGCACATTATATGTTATTTTCAGAATAAATAAGTCAGATTTGCTGGTGAAGGGTGCAGTGTGAAAGTATGCACCTAAAAAAACGTTTGATAGAATTGTAGTTTTTTTTTGCCTGTATCTGAATGTTTATAGTAAAAATCTGAATGAATACCTAGAGGAGAGAATATTTTTTTGTTTTGGTTTTCTTTTGGTTAATTGCTGTTCGCAAGGTCAATAGAAATGAAATTCAACTTTTTTCAGGGCAACATAAATTAAACGTTTTTAATAATGGTCACAAAAACACAAAAAAATTACAACTGCTATTGTCTGCAATTAATGTACTTTGGCCGTTCAGCTCTCATAGAAATTTGAGATACATATCTGACATTTAAGCATTTTTAACATATACAAAAAAACACCATAACTGTTATGCTTCTCATCCTGCTGGTCCATGCCAGTTGTGATTTTGTCTTTCTAAACACATGCGTGGCTTCTGTGCCTGGATGTGCATGTGTGGGGTCACGGGCAGTTGACAGCCTGTCTGTCATGACCTGATCTGATTGCCTCCCTGTCCTCTCTACCTTTCCTGGTCCCAGCTGCTACTCCACTCTTACCACTGACCCCAGCCCAAGGTCAAGGTTGGAAGGTTGTAGTCATGGCAACATGACTACCTCTATGGCCTGTGATTACTGACCCCAGGAGTCCTAAGTAACCATGACAATTGTAATTTGCTCCCCTCTGCCCCCTGCCAGAGTATAATTCAAAGAGAGAAGAGGTGAACAAGTCAAACTGATGGAGGGATCAACGGCTGGATGGACGGAGGGACAGACAGATGGATGGAAGAACAAAAGAGGGACGCGTGCGCCAGTGAAAGGAAAAGATTTGGAAATGAGTTTCGATGACCTATCGACCCGCTTCCTCTCTTTCAGCTTCACAGAGAGGGTGTCACTGATTGGATGTAGATGGAGATCAACTCGACAGAGGTGGCATTGCTTAACTAAACGGCATCCAACTCTAAGGGGTCACCACTCCGGAGACTGGCTTCTAATTATGTTATTCAAATAACTGCATCAACTTCATGCTACTGCATCAATCCAAAGAAGTTACTGGAAATTATGACAAAACGATGTTTTCTTCAGTCGAAAAATCTGCTACTACTGATTTGTTTGCAAACACTTGGTTTGGTTATGTGCAACACAATGTCTGAGCATCATAATCAAATCTTATGATGCATGTGTGGGTATTATACCTATTATATTATACCTGCTGGAAGGCCACTTTGGTCTTCAAAGCAAGCTCCAGTTGAGTGGGACTGGATGTGTAAACAGCTGAACGATACTGAGTGCCATGGTCATTCTGCTGCCTCATACCTGCAAAAACACACACAAAGAGAAAATAAGACACAAATAAGGATAAATACCAGGAATCACCGCAGACACAATGTCATTTGCATTTAAAAGGTTTTCACAATTATGTCATCATTCTGCATCTTTGAATTCAAAGATAACTGCAGATCGAGGCTTTCATTAAGAAGGCCTGCGGTGTGTGGGCTCATGTAGGTGGGTGCATTTTTTCCTTCTTCTTTGTTATCTATGTGGCATTGTCAACATTTTCATCAGCTTTACATCAGTGTGTTTGGAGGAGGCCCAAGCCTGGTGTACCTTGATTGGGAGGCCAAATAGCTGCCATCAATTCTATGATTTTCAGATGCTACGATCCTGAGCAGGCCTGGCATCCATGTACTTCTCTATGGCAGCTTTCTCTCTGCCTTCATCTCTTAATATCTCCCACTCAGTCTTTGTTGCTTCTTGTTACTGAAGAGCACCATTCTTTGCTCATGCATCTTTTCACATCCTTGTCTTTCTCAATCTTTGGTCCTCTGTTATGGGCTGGGCTGAGTGACGTGCGTGTCTGCAGCTTCACCTTTTGGTCCACTGACAGTGAGTTGCACATCTTTCCTGTAGCTGTCCTTTGGTCAGTGATTTCCAATCAGGATGACGGGTCAAAGGTCAGTGGTACACAGACTGACTTAAAGTATTTTAAAGAACATTCACTTTTTGGACACTGTTATCACCTTACTGAACTATTACCTTATATAGCTGATATACAGTCCTAAAAGAGCAAAGACTGTATATCTATACTAGAGGAAATATATAGTTTTTGTTGTCTATCTTCCTCCAAGTCATGTTTTGTGCTTTTCTGCAGTGATGTACAAATGTAAGCTTGCTGGAGTCCTTCTGAAGTCCTGCATTTGTGAGAGGACTTTTGGTGACTGACTTTTACAGGAAGCAAATGTTACCATGGATAAAGCATTGTTGTTGGTTTGTTTTTTACATATGGCAACAGCTAGTCTGCTGTTAGCTACTAGTCCTGCAAAACATAAGGGAGACCTGAAATCCAATGGAAATAATCCAGAAGACATGGTGGAGGTGTGGAGCAGCAGGGGAGAAGCACTGAGAAAAGTTACTGGGACGAATCATCCGCACTGATCCACGGACCAGAACATGACATGGCTGAAAGAACTCAGTGACAATGACAGTTTTCAGCTCGTGAGGTCATCTGTCAAGTCACCTGTCAGTTCAGTGCTGTTGTTGTTCATGTGGACTCACAAACTTTGTTATCTACTGAATCTCACCTCCCAAATTGTACTGTATGTCACTGGACACATTAGCATTTGTGTGGAGTCATGTCTGTGCCCATCCGACAAACAGAATTCAAGCATTCACTCTCTTCTTAGCGCTGGTTTCTCTCCACCAACTCAGAGGATTTACCTGGCTATGTTCACCAGCTAGCTGCTAATTTCAGGAGAGAATCTCCAGCTGAGAATTTATTCTTGGCTCAGTGAGTACAGTGGACAGTGATCTGATAGAACTTTCTCTGCTAATATCAGATGAAACAAGCTGTCTGTGAATGATGCTGATGAGAGTGGTGAGACTGAAGCTAAACAATAAATATATATATGAGAGAGAGAGAGAGAGAGAGAGAGGTACATATACATGTATAAGCCAATCATGTGTGACCGATGCAATAACTGTACCGGATATAATTTCTACAAGATAAGGTTTGTCAATTTAAGCGTTTCTAAAATATTCAGTTTTACATTTTTTTTCAAACCACCTATTGTAAATTGCTCCCATTAATGTCTCATATTTTGTGTTTCATTGTTATGACTGAATGTGCAAACAAGCTGTAGCCACAAGTTGCCGACATCTCTCAGACACAGTGATCTGCATCTCTTATTCTTTTTAGATTAAATTTTACCTTACATCATAGTGTCACAACCTATCCGTGACACAGTCTGTTCACATATAATGGCAGTAAGTGTTGATCTGGTCTTCATTCAAATCAGAGCAGACACGCAGACGTCGCCTGCTCTCCGACACACACTGAATAAACTCTCTATAACTAATGTTGCTGCCTCAGAGAATTTGCTTCTCTGAAAATTTCTTCAACAGTATTAAATGCTTGTGCGGTTCCAAATATGATTAAAAAAAAGTGTGTGGTACAGATTACCCCGTTGAACAAAATGTGTGAATAGCATCAGTCTCAGTGCTTATTCCCTTTAAATAATTTCTACATCAGATGTACACAAGATGCATTATAAAAAATATACTCAGCAATAGCAGCCATGAGTTAAGCAAAGAGACATGTTTGCAGATATATTTAGGTAGTTTACAGTTCACCACAGAACAACGCTTGTTAACCTCTCATACAGCCTATGCATCTCAACTGGTGCTGCTGTTATGGCCTGTTAGTACCTGGTAAATCACAAGGTGTAGTGGTAATTAGATTCCATAGACTCAACCACAGTGACAATGAGGTTTTGCAGAAATAATTTTTCTCATACCATCTTTAAGTTGGTGTGTTAGCATTGCTGTTGTTAATGTTTGACCATAAGCACCTAACAAGATTAGTAGACTTGAGTTTTAGAAGCAATGTATAAATGTGTTTATCAAATGATGGGACAATGCACCAAACAGCTGTTGGAAAAACTCATTATTGTACTGTTTATCATTCAATACTGTATAATAATAATATATTTTTCTCTCTCTATTTGCATCCATCTCTACACTCAATGTCTTTCTCTCCAATTCTGCAGTACTGGACGTCGGCAATCTTACCCCCAGCGCTGTTGTTCAGAGACAAGGCTGATGGTGCGGCCTCTCCATCAAAAGCCACCAAGCTACTTTAACACTGGCTGTACAGCAGAGCCTTTACTCTGACTGGCTCACAGGGGTCTTGAAGCTTTGTTGCTCCCCCTAACCTTGCCTGTTGACCTTCAAGGTTCTGACCAGCCCAGCCACACACACACGCACAAGATTGTGTATAGAAAAAATATTTATCACAAAACTCCTGACGTGAATGCTGACTTTGAATAAAGCTTTTTTACAACAGAACATTGCATTCATCTTTCACTTCCACATAAAAAAAGGAGAGCTTTCATATCCCATAAAAACTAAAGATAGCAAATAATTTCACGTAAAGATGTCTAAAGATGTGGAATAAAAGAGAAAAACACAGTTGAGTACTAATAGCTGTTTCCGACTCAAAAATTATTAAGATTCATGGCGTCGTCTTAGATCTTTTCACCATCAGACGAGTAGTTACTTCCTAATCAAAATATTAACACCATTCAAAACATCAGTCTAGCATTTAGTCATACTAACTCCAAATCAACCTTATACGCAACCTGTCTTCAAAAAATTACAACAGCGAGAAATACCACCCAAAAACTATGGTTCTCCCTCCCACCTCCACCGCTTCTCTCCCACTCTCCATTTTTAACAGCCCCCTTCGTTATTTTCTCCATCCATCAAAGGCGGCAGTAATTATTAATGAGAGCCTCCCTGTTCTCTCTGCATTATGCATGAGAGCCTTGCCTCTGAAAGTAGAGGGTAATGGGGGGTGGGCAGAAGGGGAGGGGCTATGGGTCACACAAACGCACAAACACAGCCTCTCAGGGTCATTGACCTACACCCACAAAGCCAAAGATATTAATTAATGGCCTCCCTGAATCAGAAAATTTAAAAGCAGCCCCCTCAACACAAATGAAACAGGGAAAAACAGGGAAAGTGGGAGAGTGGTAGGGTATCTGAAGTCTCTGAGGGAGTAGCTACTATCTCCATCAGATATTCATGCACAAACCTGACTACACAAACACACATGCATACACTTTTTCGGGGGCTTGTGTTTAAACCTGCTGAGATTTCTGTAAAATCTCTTCTAGTGTTTACATGAAAAAATGTCTCCACTCAGCATGTCCCTGCCGGTGTTGTGGATAAAAACTTCCTATTTCTACCACTTCTATCTTCGCCTTTTGTCCTTCCTTCTGCAATTCATGCTCATTCAGTTTCATTCTCTGGCACCCCCCCCCCTTCTTCCACAACGCCACCTCCACCATCATCAATTTTCTCATACAGCATCCATTGTATGTTTGTGTGTATAAAAGGAAGGGGACACAAACAAAGAATAGCAAAAAAAAATTAAACAGTAAGAAAGTAATCAGATTAAATGGGATGCTGGCTGCTGTGAAAAAAACTGGTAAGGAGGTAGGAGAGAAGAGGGGAAAGAAAGTGATGTAGAAATTACAGGTCGGAAAAAAAGAGTGAGGGCACCGTACTGATGCGTGTCGCGCCTTAAATGTGTCCCTATCTTCTTGCCGTGTAAGGCACCGGTGGCCTGACCCCAAACTATTCTCCCCTGGTGTCTTTTACACAACGATCCTTCATCCGTTAACAACTGTAAAAGCTGAGATGAGACTCACCTCTCCACCTCTTTATGTACTGTCCCTCCCTCCCTTCTGTCTTTTTCAGCTCCCTCAGTCCCTCTGTGTTTCAGAAGGGCAGTCAGCACTCAAATAGATGTAAAACAAGAAAAGATTGCAAATGAGAGGGGAAAGAAATTATTTAATTATACAGATGAAAGAATAACATTCTAACAAACATTTCAGCAGTCAAGCTATTGTCAGTATCTGCAATTAAGAAATGTTTCTGCATAATTGGTGACTTTTGGCATTGTTCTGAGTGTGGAGGGAAAAAATTGAATTGGACCCAGAATTATTGCATTTGGCAGTGTGTACCAAATAGACTTATCACTAATTAATAATCTAAAGTAGTTTTTCTCATTATTTTCCCCCTTTTCCTACCTGTACTTCCACCTCACTGCACTTATTCAGTACAATGCTAACTTCACCCACATCAAACAAAGAGATATAGACAGAGATTATTTGGCATTTTGGACCATTTGGTGAGTCTGAGGAGCCATCACCATTTCTACTTTTCTGAGAAAAAGTACACTGCAGATAAAAAAAGAAGTATAATTCCTGATGCAGTTTCCCCCCTGTGTGTGTACGTGTGTGTGCGTGATAGTATTCAGGGTTGTGCTGTGCCCTGCAGTCCCGTTACAACTGTGTGCGTGCCAGCAGAGCCCTCTCCTCCTCTCCTCTCTCAGCTGCTATTTTTGCCCTGTTCTTATGTAAGCCGCTCTTGACGCGCTAGAGACAGAGGCAGAGTACAGAGCTGGGATGGTGAGAGCATCCCCAGTGGACACACACATACACTTGTGAGCACGTGTAAACATGTGCATGCACACACACAAACGCACACTATATGTATATGTAATATACAAAGCAAAACAGGAAGTGATACTGATACATACTGAGGCAACCAACAGGAAACTGTGTACACCTCAGCAATAATACTGTGCATGTGGGCATGCAAATCTAAAGTGTATGTTCACATTGTGTTTTTTTCTTGCAGTAACTTCCATCTATTTTCTCTACTGATGTAGTGGTCTAACTTGATCACTTCATGGTTCTCGATGTCAAAGCATTGTAACTCTGGGCCTTGTGCTTTTTTTATTTCTTGGTGTATAAATTTCAGTACTATACTTGCAACATCTTTAATTCTCTATCCACAATAAAGACGGTTTCACATTTCTGCAGGCAATATAATCAATCTTTAGACAGAGCAAAAGTCTCCATATGTGATGATTAAAATTAAGTTAATTTTTTATGACATCAAATTGAAATTAACATGGAAAATGTTTTGGTTCTGCACACATGTGCAAATCACAGGTCAGGTTAGGATCCTGTGTTTTTTGAAATTGTAACCATTTGTTTTCTTCCTTATTACTACTTATTCTATTACCATTCATCTCCCTTATTTCTTTTGTTTTTGTTTTTCTTCCATATTATTTCATATGTATGTGCGAGAATTTATTTCTATGCAAGTTGAACTAGTGCATATAAATGATGAGAATTTGTCTCATAAACAAAATAAGACCTAATAATAAGTCAGAAAACTTAATATAATTAAATGAACACACAGACGCCACACCAACCCCACCCCCATGCTGCACACACGTGCCACAATCTCCATAAATTAGAGCTGTCAGTGTGTGTGAGGGTTTATTAACTGACACCTGGTAATGAGCAAGCCAACCAGCAGAGAGGGAATGAGATGGGTTAGAAGTGGGGGGGTGGCAGAGGTCACAAGTCAGGGGTCAGGGTCAGCTCCTATGGGCTTTAGCTTTAGACGTTAGGGGCACCCCTAAATTGAGGGATGTGGTGACACGGGGGGACAGTGGGGTACCCCAACAGGGAATTGGCGTGTGTCGCAGCCAGCTGGGCTGAAGATATTATATAAAAGGAATATTCATGCTCAGTAACTGCCACCAGCATGACTTAGCAGATGGAAGACTACTTGATTTATGTCTATTTTGTGTTCTGAATCTGTCCACGTGTACTAAATGTGAGATCATTTCTGCAGATTAAGATGGAGAATATACTGTATGCAGTGGCTACAAAATGCAGCTTACAAATAACAAAAAAGAAAAAGTTAATAAATCAAATTAATAAAAATAACTATCAAAGATTTTTTTAATTTCACTTCCCTGCTTGATAAACCTATAATATATATATATATATATATATATATATATATTTTTTTTTTTTTTTACTGTGTGACTCCAGTGTCTGTATGTACATGCACACATTATCAAATGACTGCCGCGTCGGCCATCTTACTTGTGCATTTGTGTCTATCAGCGTATGCCTGTGATGCCTGTTCACTGACGCAGCATCAGCAGTACACACCATGAATACTGCATGGTCTCAAAAAAATAGAGGATGCAGGGAACAAGGGAAGAGGAAGGAAAAGAAGGGAGGAGAAAACAAAGAGTAGTGGAATAGCTTAGGTTGTTAAGACGAAGGGAGGCAGAGTGGAAGAGGGGAACTGAAGAAAATATGGGAGAGCACAGAAGAAAGGGGAAAGGGAGGATGAGGAGCAGAGTGACTAAGAGATAAAAGAGGACTGAGTAGATGCAAGTGTGTTTGTGTGATGGGTGGACGGCCTTGGGGAGCGGTCGAGTCACTGCACTGCTCTGCGGATGTGCTGACGGGCTCCAGGCCGTTTGCTCACTCATTCTCCTCTCCGCTCCACTCACTGCAAAGAGGACAGGGGTGGGGGTGCAGGTGAAAATGGTGAGATAAAGATTTGAGACAGATGAAAGCGGGAAACTGGGAAAGGTTGGGGAAAAATGGATGAAGGAAAGAAGAGAGGGGTTGGGAAAAAAATTGCAAAAAAACTAATCAGAGGAACAGATATATTTGAATAGATTAAGTTGTGGTGGATTTTGGTTGTAAACATAAATAGAAAACACACAGGACAAGTTGATGAGTTGACATGTTAGCAAAATAAAGAAATGGCCAGATAAAATGCTGCAATCCTCAGTTGGTGCTTAGGGGATGGGGGATATAGTGAAAGAAATGTGGCCTCTTGTCACAAGGCAGTATTCAGTCAACAATCTGCCATTGGTGCAGCTGTGTGCAGCCAGTGCACATCCTGTGTGTGTGTTTTGCCTACTCACATGTATGCACAAATGGAGTATGGAGTTTGTGAGTAGGCATAATGAGAACTTGTGCATAATGTGATGTGAACAGTATGCTTGTGTATGGAAATGTGCACGCAATTGTTCTTCATTGTATGAAAGAACAGCAAGATGTGTTTGCAGTGATCATTTGAAATACATCAAGTCGTGTTTTCAACCATCACGATGAAACAGAGCTGATGTTGCCCTCTGACATGCACATGTCACTTGATGTTGAGAATTTGTCTGTGCTCAAAAATGTCCATGCCCTCATGTGTGATGGTATGTTACTGATGAGTTGTCATAACACAGACATTAGAAACTTATAATATGGGAGTGTGTAGAATGGGGGGGTCTTTATGCAACATCCCAGAGAAGCCAGCAGATTGAGACTAGTGTTGCTGAATATGGAAAGAGGGCACACAGCAAAGGCTGCTGGGAGTTTCTGATTGGCTGCTAATGTTGCTATCCAGGCCAGGATTGGTGGAACTGACGCAGCCCGACATCACGTTGTCGGGACTAAACCCTTTTGAACTGAGGCAACGCAGAGAGGCACAGATCTCAAAACACACACACACGTGCATAAACACACTTGGAGATACACACCCACATACACACATTAAAAGGAGGTATTGCATGCAACTGAATATGCATCTATACTTGATAGTTCCACATGCACTCCAACACAATTTATATATGAATCAGGATTAGCTCTGTGTTCATACTTGTCAGGAGAAAACAGCATATTCCTGGGCTTGTCGCCATATGTGATGATCTCTAGTGAACCTGTGCAGTTAAAAGGGAAGGGAGAAAACTTCCTTAATTTATCCATTCTCTTTTAAGCCTAGCTCTAAGGTGGACAGAATAAATTGGAGCTTAAGCATGCGTGAAGGCACAGCCAGCGGGCCCCTTTCCACCACTCCACGCCACATTTGTCAAATCAGAGGAATTTCTGCTGCACGTGAACTCAGAATTGGAGAAGAGAGAGACGACAGAGATTCACATTTAAGTCACGCGCACAATCCCTGCCCCTCAAAAAAAAAATTCTGTACATTAAAGTTTATAGTTATTTCAGAATATGTTGTTTGGTCTTAAAAAAACAACTAGTGGAGTGCGTAGACAATAAGCTGCATGCTATTAATAATACATGAGATGAGACAAGGCAGTGAGTCAGGGGAAATGCATGACTACTCTTTTGGCCTCACTGCCTTTGCCCCATGGCGCGTCGGCTCGACTTTGCCTGTGCCTTTGCCGGTAGTAAGACATGTCTCTGCCATTGGCTATGATAAAGAGGAGAAGAATCTCTTCTGATAGGGATGATGTGATTCTCAGATGAACCTCAATAAATAGCTTCTCCTACCTCTGCCTCCTTTTGTGAGCCCTACTCTCACTGAACAGGTAATGTGAAACACTTGGTTTACGAACACATACATCTGATCTGCCAGATTATATATTTTGCTCGTAGTAGTTGTGGAAGATACACAAACATGGCTGGAATTTTAGTTTATTTAGGTCACAGAGCGATCATGACAGATGCAAAAGAGATGACAGAACTGACACGGGCAACGTCACAGAGCCCGTTTTAAGACTGAAGGTCGGGCCTATGAATCTTTGATCCATCTCTGCCCAACTTGTCATGCCCCTCCCTACATTCAATATGAGTGAGCAGAGTACCTCTTTGCCTGTCCTTTTTCTCTCACACATACATGCACACACACCCTCCCTGTGCCCTCCCGATGCATTAATGTTCTTACATCACCTCCTCCAGTGAGCAGAGAAAACAAGAGAGCAAGAGACTTGAAAAGCTGAGAGATGGGTCATGGGGGATGGGAGCAGAGTAGACAGGTCGGG
Organism: Ctenopoma multispine; assembly: GCA_034779795.1. Classification (NCBI taxonomy): domain Eukaryota; kingdom Metazoa; phylum Chordata; class Actinopteri; order Anabantiformes; family Anabantidae; genus Ctenopoma; species Ctenopoma multispine. The sequence continues at coordinate 9,021,443 of JAUYWH010000014.1, read as the reverse complement.
AAGAAACGTGTGCCATTAAAGATGAGAGGTAAATAGACTAAATGCTATGAAGTTAAACACCCAGTATGCGGCATGTATAGAATATGTAGTGTAGAAATATGGATCAGATCCCAACCACAACCCTGTTAAGTGTTTAATTTAATTAGGTAAAATGCACACTATCACAGGCAATTCCTGTGATATACAGTTTCAACTTCAAAATTACCATTAAGGGAATAAACCCACCAATGAAGAAAACAAAAATTCACAGTCACGTAACATGAATGACAAAGCTGGTTCATGTTAGACAAAGTACATGCGATGCACATGCTCTAACACACTGAGGTTTTTTTTGCAGTTGGGGCTTGAACATGCACCACACTGGTGTGTCTTACCATGGATGGCTGGATCTCAGACACATTAACAGTGTCTGGCGTTGACCTACACCCATGAGACCTCCCCCACCACAACGCACACGTAGGAACACACGTCTGGGCATCATCCTTCTGCTCTAATACACCCCGTGCCCCTTGGGTCGGTCTGATTTGAGGGCGACTTTCGGGTTTGTGCAAATGTGTGTGTAAAGCCGCTACCTTGTGTAGGATCATGGTTCTCCCAAAAGTGTTTGAGCAGTTCTTCGGGGCTGATGTCTTTAGGGGTGAAGACCACTCTCACCACCTCAGTGTGACCTGTCAGACCTAAGGGAGAAACAAACTTTCATAAATCGCAATTAAGTTGTTTTCTTTTTATGTTTATGATGTCTAGTTTTCCTCACTCCTGTCCTTCCCCTCCCCCTACATTTCATTACAAATGCTGGAAACACCAGTAATGAAGCCTGCATGTATATTTTTATGGTGAAACACTGCCCAGTTCAAAATTGCAAAGTGGAGCTTATGAATAGCATGCATGTACGTGTCATTGAGTGTATGCGCCACAGGCAGAGGACATTCAGGTTGAATACACACAGAGTTCTGTTATTGCTTATGGCACAATGGCACAAGAGAGAAGGAGGGAGAGATGACAGAGTAAGGTTTAGATGGAGAGAGAGAGAGAAGGCACTGTAAAGGTTGGAGCTTATGGTGGAGGTTGCCAAAAGCACACAGACACTCGCTCCCGTCTGCAGCTGCCAGGACCCCAAAGCTTCAACAAGCTGCCTACAGGCATTCTCAAACTGGAGGCTGCTTTTGGTCACACATGCAGGTGTATACACACACACACACACACACACACACACACACACACGAGCAGAAGTATACTTGTGTCAAAAGTAGCCATTCCCTTGTTTTATTTACATGTACAGGTGTAGACGCATCAATCCACACATCCAGACATACACACAGATACATCAGGTGCCTCTGAGACAATAGTGGAAATGCTGCCAAATTCATGCATCTGGCCTGAGATCCACTTTCTGTCTCTAACTGACACTCAACACACCCAGAGGATCACCTTGTGCCAAATGAACATGGACGACCTCACCTGTTTAAACAGTTGTTTTCCAAATCAGAATGGGCACACTTTTCGGGGCATATTAATGGTTTCATAAGTATACACTCCAGCAACAAATAACCTTTGCTAGAGTCATTTGCCTGTTAAAAATTAGAAAACAAAAAACATAATAGGGAACTGTTACAGTTCATCATTGTATGCTTGCATGTGATCGTATGTCTTATATGTACATACATCCAGTCTCTCACCATATAGATGTACTTTTGCTGTGGTTAAAGTCAGTAGTTGAAGGCTAGCAGCCACAGCACAGGAAAGTCAACAATAATAGAAAAAACTAAAAATACAGTCACAATATAAGTGGCAGTCAAGGTTTGTTGAAAAAAGGTGACTATGCTCCACAGTTTTCCATACTTGCTGCCGACCAGCATCGTTAAAGCTGCTAGAAATTCAGTGTTTTGCTGAAGGACACTTTAGCAGGGTGAATGGCCTCCTGGGTGATGACTGCCTCCCAAATCAACAATTTTTTGGAGAGTCATACGGGTTGGGATTGACACTGACAAATAAGCAAGCTACTTTTGATTGATTTAACCTCATGCAGCAATGCAGAAGACTACCAAAACAGGTTGTACCAGCAAATCTTGAATCTGTATTGCAAAATGGACTGTAAGGTAAATTAGTTAAGGTAAAACATGCCACTTGCTAATGCTTGCTCTTAGTTGTATTGTTTGTCCTTCCAAGAAAACTTTGACTGCACCTGGACCTCTCCTACTGCTGTCTCTCAGACGCCTATCTGCCTGTCCTTCCATCCTTCCCTCGGTCTGCTGACAGTTCCATCATCCCCTTCTTTCTGTCCATCCGTCTGTCTGGCCAGCTGTCTGTCCTGTCCTGGCTGTGTTGACAGCTCCTTGGTCTCATGCCGTCGTAGTGTTCTGCTCCGTCATGGCCACTGGAGCGACACCTGCCCTCTCTCAGTCGATGGACAGGCAACCATTCTTTCTCACAGTTCTGTTCGAAATTTCTTTCCCTTCAAAAGTTTATTTTACTCATTCCCTCGCCTGCTGCAGCTCAATATCCCTGTCATCTTTCTCCATCTCCATCCTCCTCCATAGCTGACCATCTTGTTGCTTGGCAGCTGACAGAAAGAAAGACTGAAAGGCTGATAGATAGGAAACATACAATCCCTTGAAGGGTTCTGCTCAGAAAGTCTGCCAGCAAAGCCCAAAGCATATTTCCCCTCATCTCCATGTCCCTCATGCTGTGCCTGCACCTAGACTCCACGTTTCTCTGCAATGATGTACCCTCACGACTCCTAAAGTGCAAGAGAGCCTAGACATCTTCATTTGAATTATATATCAACAGCCTACATGATCTATTTGAATCTCATGAAGAGGAAAACAGAATGAAAGAACTTGAGAGACACAGACAGTTGGCCAAACATTTTAAAATGCCTTTGATAGCAAATACACAGAATTTAAGCTTGTATCTTCAACATCATGTTTGCCAAAACCTAGTCTCGAGGAAAGAAGCCCATTTATGGAGCTTCATGCACAGTAACCTCTGTTGGCAAAAACGCTGCAGTACAGCACAGTACAGAGCCCAATCCTTACAAGTAGGTCATGGTAGGGTGGGGATGGGGGAGGTGCAGCCCATCTGGAGCAGTGCATTCTGAGTAGATGACTGCAGATGAAGGGAAGGTGGCAAGAAGATGAGAGTGCTGTACTTAAAACACCCTTTCTGGCTATGTTTCGCTTTCTTTTCTCTCTTGAACCTTGACTCATTTCACAGAGAAATGTCCTGCCAACTCAGTTCACCTCCTCATATGAAGGCAGCATGATTGTGTAACATAATTCCATGTGTAGCAGGTGCAAATATACAAAAATGTGCAAAGCATAATACCTGCGCAGACCTCGTGATATGTGGGGTTCGGGGTAAAGCCACCAGCGTAGCCCACTTGTGTGGAGAAGACCCCTGGAAGTCGCCAGAACAGTCTCTCTGCTCCCCAGAAGCAGCCCATACCTGAACATAAAGACAAAATGTAAACACAAACAACCACAGTATTAGTTTTTCTGTACCATGATAACCATCCATAGAAAGACCTTTCATCAAATTGTGTCTCTGATAGCAAACCATAAATAGAATTCCTACTGGGTTATTTCAGATTTTTTTTTAAATCTGTGATTGTGTGGTCTTACCAAACATGATTGTCTCCATGCCTTCTGGAAAAGGCTCCACAGTGGGATTCCCATTGACTGCATGTTTGTCTGTGAAGCGAAACAGTGCACAAATATGGTATCACCTCACAACACAGTGTTTCAACAGTACAAATTACAGTATGCAAGTAAAGAGACCTATTAGCTGCTTTAACTAGGCCTCATAGGTTTGCACTTCGTTACAGGATGACCCAGGCCAGCGGATCAGTGCCAGAGGCTTCTGTGTTGGAAGACATTTAAGAGATTACATGGCTTTGACTGCTGTTCTGTCCCTGCTCTCCTCTCTTCAATACCCACAATTAAACTCAATCACACAGCAATTTTCTGATCTCTCTCTTACTTTATGTCTTCGATTAGAGAGTATGAAGTGCTAAGCTTGGCACCCACGAAGTGTGCCAGTGACGATATGTTAGGGGCACACGCTTGCCTAACCTCACATGCAGGGAAGGGCCTCTCAAGCTCTCCTAATCTTTGCTGTGTTAAAAATACCCAATAAGTAAAACAAACTGGAGTGCTGAGAGGTGGCAGGGGGGTGGCACTCTACTGCCAACTGTGCTGCATGGAATTAAAGCGCTAAAAAGGAAGTGTGTGTGTGTAGTCCACAGATGCATGAGGAGGATTAGGGTTTAAGAAGACTGAGGTGACTTAGCGTGCAAATCTCCACTAAGCAAGGCTGGTTTTTACTGCAACCACTAATATTAGTCTACAGATAAACAGGCCAAGGGATACACTAAGAGCTTAGACACAAACCAATAATGGATGCCTGCACAAAGTTCAATGCAAAGAATCCGATTGCACTCCGACCACTAAGAGATCTAATGTGTGACATTGACCTGAATAAAAACAATCTCTAATCGGATACAGACAAAATTGTTCATTTTCTACATAGGCCTAAGATGATCTCTAACTGTGACAACAGGCCAAAGACCAGCAGTTACCTGTGGTTTATTTCAGATTTTAAGTGATTACTGTAATACCACAGAGTACTGAAGCACTGAAAAGAAACTGTTTTGCCATGCCGGGACCCCAAAGATTAACAAGTGTTTTGAAGAATGTAAGAAGCAAAAGAAGCACCACAACACTTGAGCTGATAACGGCTGTGTTGGTGTGCCACCTTAAGGGCATTTTTTGATATTAGACAAAATTGTTTGTTTTTTTCTGTGCAGTAACAGATTGCAGAAGCATAAAGGACTGAAATGTCACAGAGGCCTGGCTGCCCTCAGGCAGTCACTTCCTGCCCTCCTGTTGTGCAATGGTTCTGTCTTTTAACAGCAGGTTGTTTGGCACGACTAGGTCATGTACATGGGCACAGTCAGCTGCAATCAAAGTGTATCTGTGTCAGCGACTGTACTGGCTAAATATCTTCAGTCCATGGGGGTGACTCAATGTGGGGGAAGACGGGAGAAAACTTCATCCATTTTCTGTGAATTTCTCTGTTCGTTCTTGCCCTTTTGATCTCCGTTTCTGGCCACAGAGATAAAAAAGTACTGAAGTTGTCAAAAGGCAGAAACTGTAAATGAGAAAGTCACAGAGAGACAAGTGTGTGATGGAGGAGGAGTGGGAGGAGGAGGGACAGCCTGCCAAAACAATAAAAGGAGTAAATAGCCAGTGAGATGCAACAGATGAGGGTAGCAGAGAGGCAGTGAAGGATTATTTTGGCTTTCAGACCACCATGCCTTTGGGCACTATATAAAAAGCCCAAGCACTTCATCCAAGAGAGAAAACAAACAAGCAAACAAATAAACAAACAAAAAAAGAGAGGTATAAATGAAGACAGCCAAGAACACGCTGAAACAGCACTGTCCAGAGAAGCCAACTCAGAGCCAAACTTCCCCACTCGTCTTTCTCTGCTGCTCTCCATATTCACTTCACACTCTCTTCCTAACACCACCTTCCCATCATCCCTCACTCTCCTCTTACAAACATGTGCGCACCCGCAAGAATGCAATCAGCCATACAATCGCTCGCACACCAACCTCTGCTGTGGGTATTTCTCCTATGGAGCAGCTGGCAGAGGTCCAGGCAGTGCCAGCCTGGCTCCTTTCACTGTGGCTATCCCAGCATTCCCCCCTGCCAGCCCAGCGCCCACACCCCATTCTGCCAGAATTACCCCACCTAACACACACACACACACAGAAAGAACTGGCTGAATACTCTCACTACGCTGCTTCACTACGCCAGCAAAAGAAAGAACAGAGGACGACAAAAAACAAGCAGGGAGGGTGACTGACTGTGGTTACAAAAGACGAAAACAGGCTGAATATGGGAAAAGGATTCATGAAAAGGATTTTTTTCTCTAACTTGGAAGAGATATGGGCGTAATTTCTTTTGTGCGGCTTTGTTTTTGAGGATATCTGAAAAGCGCAGTGCAAGCTATACAGTACAGCACAACCGAAGTGGAATACTTTGGTCAGCTTTTGTTGCTATTAGCTTGGTGGCTGTAGGCGGCTGGACAAGAACCAAACATCGGACACGGCGCCCTGCCACTCTGCTTGTTTCATGGTTACCATCAGTCGAGAAAACAACAATCTGTTGCTTAGCGGATAATAACATCTTCTTTTAGTGGGCATTTAGTGTGCTACCTTCTGGTTCTGCCAGTGGTACTGTGTTTCTCACCCGTAAAACTGAAGTCCAAGTGCTGCTGCCCCCTCGTGCAGAGACACGGGTGAGGTTCTATCCATGGATGCCAAAACTAGCGACGGAAAGGTCGATTTCCAGGCTGCACTGTTTGTTTCTTTCCAAAACTCAATTTTTCTTTTTCCCTCTCTGTTCCTTTTCCCTCCCTGTCGCTATTCCTCTTTCTAGCTTCACACAGGTTGGCAGAGAGTCAGGCACGAGTCGTCGGAGGAGGTTGGAGCTTTATACTGGTGCCAACTACCCTCTGCTGTATGGGAGGATGGGTAGGGGTGAGAAGGAGTGGGGCAAAGGAGGGAAAGGGAGGGGAGAAAACAGGCAAGGCTGGTGGGATGTGGTCCAGTTTTAACAACTGTAAAAGCTAAGTAAAGGAAATGATTCTGCTCTGGCCTTAAACATTCAGCCCACGTTGGTAATGTGACATACATACATATGAAGCTGTCTCTGTTCAGTGTGAAGAAACTGTCTAAACGCTGCAGTATACAGTTTCAAGCCATCCATACATTCCATACATACTGTATCCTAGCAATGGAAACAGTTGCTATGGAAAAGACTACTATAGCACGGGCTTCATTACCTCACTGCAGCTAGATGGAGTCACATCCTGCTGGGGCCTGCTTGAATGACTATCTCAAAAGCTGACTGATTTAAAAGGGGGTTGACATCCAACTGGTCAGCATGGAGAAATTTTACTTTCACACTCTCCCTTTGTATACATACCAGAGAAAATCCATCCATTTCTGTATGGCTTTCTCTCTTCAGGGTCACAGGGAACTATAAGAGCAGGCACTGGGCAAGGTGCAAGGTACACTAATCAGGGTCTCCCAATTCCACTGACTGAGATGGAAGGAAATCTGTACAGGCCTGGGCACAATGTACAAACTCCACATTTAAAGTTGGGTGCAAACAAAAAATGTTTATTCATTGAGGTAGCGGTACTAATCACGGAGCTTCCTATGAGAAAATAGCTCTCATTTATTTATCTAATGTTCATATACTTAATTTGCATGTTATCCCAGTTACGTACATATTTTTCCTTTGTAATAGTCAAAAAAGCAAGGGCATTTGGAGACAGCAAAGATGAGAAAACAACAGAGAAATAATGCCAGGAATATATCTTCGCCATGAACCTGCTTTTAAGAGTTATAGTGAAGCATGTAACAGAGATTGATTCTGGTCAGCTGACCTCCCTCCTCCTGTTTGGAAGAAATATTGGCAGTATACCCTGCACTGACTCAAAATAATAGCTACTATGCCCCTACCATGTAGCAATCTGCCACTGGATCATCCTTGCCAAGGTCACAGAGTACATTATACAGACTGTAGCGGGGAAGGAAATGGAGGATCACCTGGGCATCTGAACAATGAACAAGGAGCTTCTTTAAATTGTGTCTGAAACAAGTTTTAGTGATCTTCATTCTATGGGGGTGACAAATGTGGGAAGTGAAACACAAGGCTGAGGCTGCACAGGGCATATATGAAAACAGTCCTTGTAATGCCTAAATTACTCATGCTCACTGGCCCACATTGATAAACAGAAGCATGCTAGTCCAACACACATACACAGTAAAACCACTGCGTCTCCACCTAAGCTGCCCCCCATGGTGAAAGGGGAGGAACAGATTTCTGCCATGCGGAGTCTCCGAGCTGCTTCGACAGACGGAGCAGGAACTTACGACGGGGCGGAGCCTTCATGCGCATAATGCCCAGATGGGCCCCTGGACGCTGCAGCACTGCTTCCTCGTATGAACTCACACCCAGTTCCCACAATGCAATTTGGGGATGCTCATATCTGAGTAGGTGATGACTGGAAGCACCAGGTTCAGATTGCATCATGTTTCTCGCATATGCCATCTCCTGTCCCAAAATAGTGACATAAGAAGGTGAATAAATGGTCAAGACAGAATGAAGTGTGAGACAGAGCTTCGACTAGGTGCTACAAATCAAATATTACATTATGAAAAGGTAAGCAAATGTAGCAGTCTAATGTGTTTATTTCATGAACTGAAACTGGGAAAATATTAATGACAACAAAACCTCAATCTACACTAACAGCTTTTAACATTTTAAAAACAACAGCAACTCAAACATCATATTTTCTCTGAGCGCTACCATATCTCTGACAGTGCTGAGAACATGATCCACAAAGATTTGTTTTATCCTAGTTTAATCATCAACTATTTGTAACACAATCCCACCATACGTCCCAGCAGGCTTTTGCTGAGTTTGTGGCTGAATTATAGATTTCATTACTGTGCCCTAACAGACTGAAAAGTAGCTTAGCAAATGTCTTGGACATGCTTGGTTTATACAGTTTACACAGTTAAATATGCTATATCAGTTTCCCAACAGCCAAAGCTCAAAAGGAGGAAAATCTCTATTGATAAAAGAAGTAAATTTACACTGTGTGAAAATATTCTCTTAAGAGTACATAATCCAATATTCACAGTAACAAAGTCTGGTTGTTGGCATTTTAACACTTTCTATATTCTAAGTACACCAACAAAAAGCAGGCAGGTGTCCAACAAGAGTCATAATACTTCATTCACAAATGTTTGCTTAGGGGGGTTTGTGAAGCAAGAACCATACAGACCTCAAAAATGTATAGGTTATAGTACAGTGCAGTACATACACTGTGCTGTAAAGCTGCACAATGTGCGTTCATTCTGAAATACATGCACATTTGAGTTTCTTCAACTTCCTATAAAATTGGACAAGCAACTATAGACATATGCTGGGATTATTATTTCAGCCAATTTGAAATGTTGTTTCTCTTACAGTACCACAAAGCAAGTTCAACTTTTCTGGCTCTCTTGGGGTAATCTGGCTTCTCAGAGCCTAATACTGGTTGTCCTGGATAATTGGTACCACAAAGCTGCTTACTGAAGCCTGGACTTTCCTATCCAACTACTAGCATGTTCACGTAAAAGACTTTGAAATATGGGATGACACAAACATTTCTGCATGTTAGATTTGTTTATAGAAGGAGCAAAATGTGATATTCTGCTAGGTGAACTGCAAACAACTAATCACATAACTAGATGTCAGGGTCCTGTGGTAATGAGGAATCTTTTTCTGTGATAGGGAGGTTGATCAGATCTTCTAAAGTTAACCTGCTCCAGATCAGCTTAGCCATCTTTAAGACATCCATGAAACAGGTTACCATTGTGATCTAGTTCGGTTAAAAGTTACCCAGCTTCATAGTACTGGAAAACCAGCATTATACCCAAAGACAGATCAATAACCCACTAATCTTGCTTCATGGTCGAGATCCTTGGACGCATCTAACAGGCAACTAGATGTTTGGCGTTTATTCACGCCAAACGTGTATAAAAATGGACTGACTGTTGGGTGTTTTCATGTCAAGTTTTGTTTGCGTTTTCTGCAGAATGGAAGGACTAGAAAGGCTCGAGCCTGTGATTATTCATCTATAACTGTCCTTTTTAAGATGCAGACCCCATGACGTCACACAGATTTAGGTAGACCTAAAATATATTTCAATATATTTTTGAGAAAGTAATAAAATCAAGTGTTGTTTTATAACACAGTAGTTAGTAAACTGGCCTACTGGTTACAGGTCCAGGGGCCCAACTGTCCAGAAGTCTCAATATGAAGTGACTGTTTGTGTTTCTGGTTTTAAAGTCACAAAGCTCAATTAAAAGACACAACATGATGATAAAACTGCTGAAAATATCCTTAAAGATGATGAGATGAGAAAAGACACAAAATGACCAAAAATGCTAATAAAATGACCAAAAAAATATAAAAAATATGACACACTGGCCAAAAAGAGACACCAGCCACTGCAAATGACATGACAATATCATGCGTAGTAAGTCTGTGAAACTTCAGTCTAGGAGTCATGCAGCACACTGTGGGTGGGGTAGGAGGCCTTTCACCTGTCTGTGCCCAGGAGTCCCTTTTCTCATAATCCGCCCGCGTCAATAACAACTGCAGATCTGAACATTGAACTCCACTGCAATTGCAATTGCAATTAAACTATATCCCTTAATATAACAACAGGAGACAACATTATTTTTTTATGAACTGTTGTGAGGTCACCCCCGTGCGTTGAGGTGACATACCGTGCAACTTCCATTATTTTGGTCACTACTTGTCACCATTTTTACCTGCCACGACCATTTTCTCCTCTCTTCCTTTCAGAGCGCGGTCTCTTCTTGGCATCTGAATCTTATCTGCCATTACGACGCAGAAGCTGGAGTGATCCAAACGGTGTGCGTTTGTGTTTGGGAGAACAACTATGGAAAAGACTGAGTCTTCCGGAATACCTCCGTGGCACCACGCTGTTGCATTTTACAGCGGGGACGGATGAGGAAGAGCGAGGGGTGGAGAGACGGCGGCGAAAACGCCATCCGTATGAATATTCATCGTGCGTGGGCAACGCGTGCACTGCATATTAACTAGTCAAGGGGTTAATATGACTTTGGCACAAAAGCCTACAGTGCACCGTGTGCGGGAACGAAATTAAATTTAAATAAATATCCACGCCGTTCAGCATGCAAATGAGCTCTAGCCAATTATTCTGTAGGAGGTGCTTCTGGTATATCAGTGTGGAGTATGGATACAGGGATGGCAAGGTTTCTTTTTGTGGTTCATTTTACATGAAGGAACGCGTGTTTGGGGTTAATCTGCATGAGTAACAATTTGAGGGGTCCGTTAGTGTTATCCTGAATCATCTGTTTTACAAAGCACCTGTAAAGAAAATGGTCATGTTTCTATAGGCTGGAGATAGTTCCAGTATTAGTGAAGATGATTGACATAAAACCCCACAGGAAGTGTTTAAATTTAAACTATTCTGGTAATTACAATATGTCATTGAATATTTACACCTGACTCCGTGTTCAGTTTTTAAAAAAATCTCTTTTCTAATTTAAACCTGGAAACTGTTTTTTAAATGTATCAAATCTCATGTGAAGACAACTTTTTTTTACACTCTCCTCTTTTAAAGTTATAATCAAATGATCTGCTAAGAGATGCTAATGTCATAGACTTAATCATGACACAATTAAACAGCTCACTTTCCTTCAACTTCAACAGGTTCTGAACGTCATCCTTGTTGTAGTTTAGATGTGCAGAAATTGCTGATCAAACATCCTTGAATTCCAGCTTTTCTGTTTTGGTGATTTGCTGCTTTTGTTTGGTTTTTAACTGTAAATTGAAAATACTCAATAATAATGGATACTGTATTAATCCCTTTACCCAGGGTTCAGAGTGTTGTCCAGGGAGACTTCAACACGTGGCCAGGAATCTCCACAATCATGAAATTAATTGTTAATAGACGAGAGTCACTAGGAGTGTGGAATCATGCTAGACACGCTATGTATCATAAACTACAATGTCCTTGTTTGACAAGCAACAAAGGTGCATGTCATCCATAAATAATCTTGAGGGTTACTGGCCAGGTCGTAGTCAGAAGTCATTCTACTGCTTTTCCTGGTATTTCTGTTACAGCCTGACCAAGTGACTTGATAGTAATGAGGACGATTATTTATATGTGAGAACTAGAACTTCGTGCACATGCTTTAAACTAAGCAATCTACCAGTAACAAAGCATCCAGGGCATTGTTCCTATATCCTGCAAACCAGAATAACATCACACCATGCTGCAATTCCCCTTTCCTCTCTCTCTTCCTCTTTCTCTCTCTCTTATCTGCTGGGGAAATGAAGCTCAATCACCTGCAGAGGAGCTGAGGGCGGCACAGGGGACTTTGCAATGCAAATGCCAGGTAATTACCCGAAAGCTAGGAGAGTGGTAGCACACAGATGAAAACAGAGCAGGCAAAGAGTGAGAGAGGAAGAGAGACAGAGGGAGAGAAAGAGATGAACCAAACACTGGTTTCACATGCCTGTTGATGCAGGATGATTGGGGTGTTTTGAAAGTGTGTGGGGATGTAGGAGGAGGAAAGGGGAGATGGAAGGAGGGGACGAAAAGGTGATGAGAGTTACATACATGCATACAAAGATCCCACGGTGTGTGTTAGTTTCCTCCACATGCATGTGTCTGTATGCTTTCCTCTTACAAATGATCAATAAATTTAATATTTTCCTGACCCTGCTCTATCCCATGATGGAGGAAGGATCTAGTTTTAATTCAGAAGAATGGCAGAGTAAAATAAAACCATTTTTTTTTGCATGAGTGCAGCAGTAGTTGAGTAGAAGTACGTGTGTACACTTCCATCTAAGTGTTTGCGCCTGGGTGCGCGTAGGCATGTTTGTATATGAGCCTGCGTTCAACATTGTGTATGTGCTCTCTAATGGGCACTTGTGTGTGTGTGGTGGGTGCATGCGTATGTTTGTGTGTGTCATTCGTGTGTTGTACCGGAGGATTTAGTGAGTATGCCAGCTTGCAGCTGTTTGATTGTCAGTGAGTGAGTATCAAAGAGATTATGAAATGACCTGGCATTAAATACCGCAGTAGATTTGAACTGGGTATCCTGGCACGTAAATGAATGAGAGATGGTTGGAAATCTGTATGTTATATACTTATTGTAGACAGTTTAATGTAATTTTATTTAATAAGTTAAATTGCTTATTTGTAATTCAGCACAGGACTCTAGAATTTGTTTGTTTGATTGTTTGTATGTTTGTGGAAGATATTACCAAGCAATAGTGTGACTCACAAGCAGTTTGCAACTCGGCTCAATAGCTGCCTCTGATTAACATCTGAACAGAACAGGAGCCAGCCAACCAGAAAACTGTTTTGGCGATTTAGTGTAATTGTGGCTTTGCTAAAGTCTCACTTTGCCTAATTAGAATAATAAATCATGCCGCCTCGTTGTTTTCAAAGGGCCCTCCATCGTCGCGCCGAAGCAGGTGGGATTGTAGGATGGTGTGAAAAAACAAAGGGGTTGATTGCTCGGCTGAAGATACAGTCAGTTAAAAGCAATGTGCTGCTCTCCGGGGATTCATATTCAAAACTAAACTGTATCAATTCGAAGATGTGAGTGGGAAAAGTCAACTTGACATATTTTGATTCATACAGTACACTGACCAATCATTGGCTTCACTTGACACAAATCACTTGGTTCACTGAAAAACTGGATGGAGATTTGTTAAAATCTGAGGTGAGATTTTATGGTACCTTTCCAACCTAGGTTAGGTCGCTTTTCAGTTGCTTTCAACACAAAGGTAAATACATTCACATGCTTTACTGGTCATAATTCGTTAATAAAATTATTTTGTCCGACAACAGAGCAAAATGCAAATACTAGAATATTTGCATATGCATAAAAACTAACTTCAGCATCAGGTTATTATCAAAGTCATTGCAAATTAGTTTTCTGTCGACCAAATGTGCAGTTATTCTTCTATCATTTCAAAGAAATGTATATCTTGTAATCTAATCTCAAGTCTATAATATGTGATAGTAAAACAGAAAATACAATATCAGAGAATATTGATGCATTACGTTAAACAGCATTACAGTTTAAAATGGACGTGCATTTCTTTCTCCTGTTCTTTCATCCTGTTCTTCAGTGATTGTAAACTGTCCACAGTGATTAGGCAGCCATGTCTTCTTGCGTATTGTCTCATTTGACTTTCACTTAGTCTGTACTCAGTTGGGATGTGCCTCAGCTTCAGAAAAGATAGTCTGCCAAATTGTAGTCTCTTATTATAGCCATGTACCATATTGTTTAACTGTGAATTTTGAATTTGTTATTTCAGTGGTTCAAATAATTAGATTTAATTTGTTCAGTGATTCTGGTTCATTGTAAAATGTTTGTAGTGTAAGTGGTGCTTGTGTTGTGATTCTGGAGGGCCCCTGCTACTGGAGTGTTTTACTGGAGTATTGCAGGGGTTGTTAGGGACTTGATTTTAAATTTAATAGACCTTTTTCAATATTGATCATGGGTGGGAGGAGACGCTCTACTCTAGACATAAATTACTTGGGACATTTTGTCTTTTTCTGGATCCTTCCCTGCACACATATTGAATCTCTGTTGGACGTTTGTTCCTTTAATAAAATGAACTTGCTAAGGCCTACACTATAATTTCATATATACAGTAGTTTTGTAGTTGGGGATATACATGGCCTTTATTGTATTCCAAATATTTGTATGACTTAGTATTATCAAACTTAAGAAATATCTTATACTGTTTGTTTGTTCGGGGGCATTCACTTTTGTTTGAAGTTTTCTGTAGATAATCTGAGGATGTTGTAAACAATTACAATGCTGACTGCTCAATAAAAAACACAATATTACACTGTTCAAGTATTTAATTACAGGTGAAAGTGTAGTAAAATATTTACTTTAAAAACTACAGATGTATCAGGAACAAAATAATCTCCCAAGCATCAAACATATTCAGTATTATATATAATTGTGTAGTTGGATGATGATTATAAGTGTGCTGACCCCTGCCTTTGTAAACTGGGTCTAGGGACATGAAATGTCACCTTACTGTTGTGGAAGGAGCCAAAGATGTAGCTGGACCTCCATCCGTGCACAGCACTGGCTCTGGAACCAAACTCCTACAGAGGGGCTGGACTCTCATTCACTGCTGGTGTCTACCATCCAAAGACTCAGGGGGGGAAAACAGGGCTTGGTCCAGGGCGTGTTTTGCAGGGGAAAAGACCTGCTGACTCTGACTTGGGATATCACTAGGCGGTGGAAGGAACTTTTTGAAAACTCCTGAACCTCACTGACATGTCCCCTGAGGAGGAGGCAGAGTGTGAAGTGTATCCTTGGCAGAGGTCTCTGAAGTAGTAAAAAAACTCCTCAGTGGCAAGGTGCTAGGAGTGGATGAGATTCGTTGTGAGATGCTGAAACCTCTGGACATTGTCGGGCTGTCATAGTGGACTTGTCTCTTTAATGTTGCATGGAAGATGGTGACAGTAACTCTGGACTGGCAATCTGGGGTGGTGGTTCCCAAATTTAAAGAAGAGGGGTATGTGCTCCAATAATAAGGGTATCACACTACTCAGCCTCCCTGGGAAAGCTTAAGCCAAGGTGCTAGAAATGAGGCTCGACTGACTGTTGAACCTCATATCAGAACAGTGCAGATTCTGTCCTGGCTGTGGAACAGTTGAACAACTTTTTACTTTTGCAAAGCTACTATGGGAGTTTGCCAATCCAATCTATATGTGTTTTGTATATTTAAAGAAGGCTTACGACCAAGTCCCTCACAGTGTCACACAAATGTTTGTTGGCCTCCATTTGGTTGTCTTAATTGATGCAGTATCAGCAGTAATGTGAACACTGCACCCGACCATTGTGGTGAAGAGGGAGCTGAGCTGAAAAGCAAAGCTCTTAATGTGTTAGTTGGTTTATCTTCCAACCCTTACCTATGGTCAACAACTCTGGGTTGTGACCAAAGAATGAGATTGTAAATACAGGTGGCAGAAATGTGCTTTATTAAAACGGTGTTTTGGTTTAGCCATCGAGATAGGGTAAGGTGTTTGGACACACAGATGAAGTTTAGAGTAGAGCCATTGCTCCTTCATATTGAAAGGAGTCAAAGCCCCCTGGGGGAGTTGGAGAACGTGGCTGGGGATGTCTGTGACTTACCTTACTGAACCTGCTATTACAGTGACCCAACTTTGGATAGTGTCTAGATGGATGACTATTATGAATTTATTTACATACAAGTAACTTTAAGGTTGTATAGTTGCATGTAAAATCTTATTCTGAAGAGTAACTGATAACTGTCAGCTAAATAGTGTTAAAAATACAGGATATCCTTCTGAAGCTTAGTGGGATTGAACTAGCACAAAATGAAAACACTTGAGTACAAATATTTCTAAAGTACTTGAGTAAATGTTCCTTTCCACCATAAAAAGACACTTGTATTTAGTGTACTTATTTTCCAATTAGATATAATATAGATATAGGTAGATAGAATATGATCCCCTCTTATGTTAATTATTATACAACAATATATTTTATTTCACACATGCAGCATTGCAGATTTCTCTCTTCTGTTTTTTGTTCTTCCATGTCTTTGCACATGAATGAATTAATGACCAGGAGGGATATTTCATAGAACATAAAGGGAAAGCAAAGAGACATGGCATACAGAAAGTAAGAGGTGATTCAACTTAGCAGAATGAAGCTATATAACACCAGTCCACTTCCTCTCCCCCTAGCTCTGGCACTCCACCCGTGCTAAGAGTGGCTAGGCTAAGCCACTCTTGCCCTACATACAGCCTAAACAGCAGATTACTGACTGTCCCTCTAATCCCATGCACCAGGGCATGTGTCACTGTCACCATGCACCAACCACCCAATCACCCTGCAGCCACCATCATGGGGCCTTGTGTTCCACTAGCTCCATGGTTTCCATTGCTCCTGTTTTTGATTGGTAATTTTGGATTTTCTAAATTTCAAATATTCAATTAGACCATGCTGGAAGTGGCGATATCAAAATACTTCACTCACACATCTCTCTCTCTCTCACAGTCTTCCCTAGCAACACCCTGTCCCATCCTCATCCTCCCAGTGCCCCCCACCCTCTCCTAGTTTTAACCTTCTCATGACCACCTGGCATGGGATAGTTTCCTCCAGTCCCTCAGCCTCACCTAAACCACCAGGCCTGAGATTAGGGTTAATCTGGAACTTGTGTTATCCTGTATCTATCCACCACCCCCACAGCCCCATTCTTCCTTCCCTCCCTCCTCTTTACCAAAGAGGCTTTGGTTTAAAATCCTTTTTTGTGAACCCCCACCTTCCAGTGTCTTTCTGCCTGCTGCCAACTGCAACTTTTCCTCCCGCGCCATATCCTCAGCCAATCCTTAAACAGTTACTGCTAGAACCTGTCCCCAAGCTATGTTGGTGAAGCGATGTGAGCAAAGGATTTTTGCATTGTCCTCCTTTTTAGAATAAATTTAGGATTAGGCAAGAGCTGTTAAAATTTTCAAATACACGATGCTAAATTGAAATGCTTGGTTGGAATATTTGTATATAGGCATGCAGATATATGACTATATGTTGTAAGTGTGCAAACATTAGTCAATGTAATAGTGTATGTGTGCATCATCAAGAGAATTCATCGTTCACTCTTCTGTCCCGGTCAACCGACCCCCACTGCACTTAGCCAACCATGCTCTTCCTGTCCCTCAGCCCAAGGGCAGAGTGAAGGCATGGAGGCCTGAGTTGGATGAAGAGACTCCACAATGGTGCAGAGAGCAAAGATGCGTAGAGAATGAAGACAAAAAGGAGAAGGACACAAAGTGCTAAAGCCCCTTTTCATTTTTTGTCTCCAGAAATAAATGGCAAATTCTCCCTCAAGCAAAGTCTCCTTTCTTGACTTGAAAAGCCACAAAAAAACCATCTGGTAGACAGAAACTGTTAGAATGGAGAGGAAGGAAGGCAGAAAGAGATGTGGGCCAGCAATAAAGTGCTTTATCGTGAGGGGCAAAGGGATCATATCATATATGTATCAGGGCTGTGTAGGACAGGATGCTAAAGGTCTTCTAAATATATTAGCAATATGGAATCTCAGTATCTTGAGCAAAACAACGAAACAGTCACTGGTAGAGTGAGGGTGACTAAATCGGAGAGAGCGACAGGATGTGCTGAGAAAGGAAAAAGTGAGGCGAGAAACGAAGAATGTTCAAAGTGATCGTGAGAGAGTGCAAAATGTCCGCAGAGAGCAAGAAAGAGAGAGTGAGCAATGTAGTTAATGGATGTAAATTAATTGCTGTCATGTGAATTCTGATCCCAGTAAATCAGGGTCAGTGTGTTCTCCAGAGCCATCTCTGCATGGCTGGGAAAAGGCAGGAGGCAGTCTTGATCTGATAGACACACATTGCCAGACACACAAACATACACACACCTTGTTATCAAAATGCCACAAAACAAGTAAATATCAAAATGTTGAACAAGCAATATAAGAAATATTTTTAAAAGTGATAATTGTCCAATATGTGAAAGGGATGTCGCTTTGTGCATGAGCTTCTAACAATTGTGACTAAATATGTTGTATGAAATAAAATCTGTGGAATCAGTAAAACTTGTGTAATATATAAAATTGTATGTAAATAAAAGTATTGCAACTCAAAATGTGAGTTACTGCAGTACTCAACACTTACTGATGTATAATCTGCCCACATATAATATTTGGGATCCAGCATGCTGCGCCATAAGATCCCCTTCACCACAAGGAGATTTTTAAAAATGCACCTCAAGTCCAAACAGAATACTGGATGCCAACTAGTGCAGACCTAACTGGGTTAAAAATGCAATGTGGTCCAATGAATTAGCCATGCTTGTTACTGAAAATTACCACTGTGCTTTCTGCTTAACTAGGCTGCAAAATTGATTTACCTTATTTCCCCAGCCTATGACCATCACAAAGACATCCTGTTATTATGAAGACTATGAGTATTATTGTGTGTGTTAATCAGAATATACGTGAACCATATATTTTAATTACAAATCATACAAGGGCAATTTTGAAGACAAGAGCCTTAAATACAAACACTCTTAATGCGTTGCCCACGCGTTAAAAGAAGGTACAGCAACACCAAATCTTGTCAGTGCTGATGTTAGGTGTCTCCATATTTTTAAACAAACACATTTCATTCATTACACTTAACAGTAGAGTATATGGCCTATATTATATACACCATGTTTTCTTTGATACAGTATGCCCCAAAGCAAATCACTCATGTTCAAACAATAATATGTGAACATGAGAGAAATGGTGCAAAATGGGAAGTAGGTCACATAGCAATTTATTTGACAAAAAGGGGTGGGGGTGGGGAACTGGAGCATGGTGTATGCAGAGGCAGCAGCAAAAAGGGAAGATTTTGGGAACACAGATCAGATAGTGTGTTTGCATGTGTGTAAAAGTGACTGATTGTGCATTCGTTGAGCCTTGAATTATAGTTACCAGCTTTTAAGAAATATTCAGAAAATGCTTCTTCAGTGTGGAATTTCAAAAAAGTCAACGTTCATTTCTTTTTTTTTGGTATTTAAAAAATATTACAAGTCACACACACACACACACACACACACACACACACACACACACACACACACACACTCACTCACTCACTCACTCACTCACTTACCATTGCCCACTCTAGTGAAATTGAAACTGATATCGCAGTCAGTGGAGCATATCAGCACATCTGACACAGAGTGTCAGCAGCATTGATCAGCTGTCAATGAACTGCCCAGCGACCCCCAGCCCTGACACAAATAAAAACACACACACACACACAGTTGAGTTGTGTATATCAAAACTCATATTTACAGAGTAAATACCCAAAATCAACATAGCCTACTGTAACTAGATGCATTCCCCTGCACAGACACCCACGCACACATAAGCTTTCTGGTTTCCTCCAGATCCTGTTTAAATCCCATCAACAGTGAAAATCACAATTTTATGATTTGCAAGTGCATGAAGGCCGTACACCTATTCACCACCGACCTACAACACAAACTAGCTAGACAGTTGCCTTGAGGTTCACCTACCTCTAGGCCAAATTTTGTGTATGATTCCTGAAATCTAAGGTGAAGTTAGAATATGTTGACAAAAAGCTTTAAATAAAAATTCAAAGTAGGATTTTACATAAAGAAAAATTAATATGATACTATAGGTACGGAATGGATGAAATGAACAGACGTATACATAAATATTAGCTGTTTTGTGAGAGTCTAGGATAAACATAAAGTGCTGAGTCAACTAAAACAAAACATAAAATTGGATTTGTATTGATTAGTTTCACTCATGCAAGGAACATTTCTGTGTGATACATTTCAGTTGTGCAATAAAGCTTTGCAGTGTGGACGTTCATCAAGTTGAAAAGAAAGATTTTTTTTAAATGCTCTTTTTTTTATTAAAACAGGAAACTTAGAAAAATAGATAAATATAATGTTTTAAAGAATTAAAAATTCTAAAAATGAGCAGCTCAGCTACAAAGATATGTGTATTTCATATGGCACATAAATAATGCGTGTGCATACAAACAAATCATGCTGTGGAGCATTAGGTTCATGTGGCCCTATTTACATGAAAGGCTACTGTATATAGTCACAGCACAATCTAGACTATCTGCACAGACTGCGCTGAGGATCTCTAAAGCCACATTAACACATGAGAGAGGCTCTGGAGCACCAGTCTTTTCTAATGACTTGATAATCCGACCCAAATGCTGCCTGCTTGCTAATCTCTCCATCAGATTAACAAACTAGGGACGAGCACTGTCTATTTGTCTCGGACTGTCTCTCTGTCTTCCTGCCTGTCTGCCTCTCCCAGCTTTTCTTTTTTTTTTTTTTTTTTGTAACTGCTTGCTTCTTCCTAATTTTCTGTATGATGAAAAAAAATGTTTGCTTCTCTGTGATCTTTCTAGCAGTCTTCTGGTTGAGTTGCATGCTTGTTCGCCCGCTTTCATCCTCCCATGTACAAGTAAAATGGAGGACGGGGTAGTAGGACATAAAAATGCAGTCACAAATCCCTTTCTCTTTATGCTAAAAATTCACAGGGTAATATGTGTAACACAAACATATAAATGCACACAGTAAAATATGTTTTAAATGTATGACATTATGTAATTTATGGTATAAAAGATTTTTAGAATATGTGGTATATTGCAATATATTGTATTTTGTTCATACTTTCATTCAAACCATCTTCATTCACATTCATTTTTAAAATCTGTCCCTCCAAACGTCGCAAATGGAAGGCCAAGCTGTCCCTACCGTTCCACCACAAAGCTCTGCTTCACTGTTATTGTGCTTTTTATGTAAAGAGATCTAAACTATTTGTTGCACATCAACCATGTCTGACTCTATATATCTACCATAGAACACCGCTGCTGTTTTCTGCCTGCTAGGCCCTGCAACATGTCTCTTTGATTTTACAGAACTCACTCTATGTCTGCCTCTGTGTGTGTGTATCTGTGTTGCGTTGCATGTGTATTCATGTGTTTGTGTGTTTATGTGTGTGTGTGTGTTTGGACTGAGCTTTGTTTCTGTCTTATATACTGTAGCTCAAACGGTTGTTGACAGTCTGCAAAACATTTTGACATTTATCTTTTCAATAAATAACACTTGATGTTGCTAAAACTAACCGAACATGTCTCTGAATTATCCCAATATAGCTGGCAGCTTGTTCAGATTTAGGGACAGCTAGAAACATGAAACATGCAAATTTCCATGAAAAATTATATATCAAATTCTATGATACTTTATCCCATTACGGTATGTAGTTCTGCATGATACTGAAATAGATATTTTGCGGTTTTACCAAAATGGAGATAAAGGGTGTAAATGTGTGTCAAAACGCTATTGGGAAAACATGCAAATGTTTAACCTACATGGTTTTTTTAATGTCTAACAAATATCACAACGGTGACAGAACTACACAATTCTACTCTGCTTGTATTACAGGTAAAAAAAACCTGAGAAAGTAAATACAGTCAACATGAAATATATATTAAAAACAGTGCTGCTAGTGCTTTTGTAATCACCTCAGTAGTCAGGATATTTACTCTAAAATATTGTTTTGAGTTTCCATGATCATAAAACAATAACAGTAGTTATTGTAGTTGTTATAAAAGTCCTCAGTAAATTTGCAGGCTACTACACTGTAGCACAAAATACGATAGTATTGTGGCATAGGTGTAAACAAAGAATCACAGTCAATATAAGCAGAAATTCTTGAATACAATGTGATAAAAAAAAATATATAGTTGGATAGAATCTATCTCTTCCTGTGTAGATATGGCAGTTGTAGATGCTGACACATTTCAAAATAATGAGAGAGGTTAGGAGCGAAGATATCGGGATGAGCTAAGTGGTGAAGTGAGGCATGAGACAGCAAAGAGCAATGGAGGGCTGGAGGGAGCGAGAGATGGAAAAGGATTGGTGAAAAAAAAAAAACAGTTGAGGTAGGCCTCCGTTGATTCAGGGCTGTTAGTGGTCGAGTGCGAGTGTGTGTTGAAGAAAGAGCAGGGGATGGTGGTTTACTGCCGCTGTCCATTTCCCGGGATCAACTGATGGCCGCGGATGATGGAGCAGAGAGGGGTCAAGGGTCAAAGCCTTGCATTGTCAGTGTAGCCCCGCTCTCCCGTGGGGTTCCCTCCCTCTTTTGGCCCCCTCCTCCACCTATTCTCGCTGCCTGCTGCACATTTACATACATTTATCAACACGCCGTGTGCCGTCGTGGATCGATGGGTGAGACGATGCACCGCATGCATTACTGCGTGGCTACCCCTGCAGTCTGCATCGCTGCAGCCCATGCATTCACAGTAAAGCCGCATTTGAAAGCATTTTATATTGTGTTCAGGCACTGATGCATGATACATGATGTTCATTTGCATGAAATGTGTTTGTGATATTGCTGTATATGTGAATGGATGTGTTAGTTTCTACATGCACATCTGTGTGTGTGTGTGTGTGTGTGTGTGTGTGTGTGCAGGACTAGACAGGGCCTCCCATCCCCCCAGCATTGGGCCTACCCTCCTCACCCCTTGTGCACCCTCCCATTCCCACCCCCCCCACACACACACCTCCCCCACTTTGCCTGTGTAATCCCTGCCAGCTGGCCCCGTTGGCTAATCCCTCTGCACTGATCAGCTGGGCCACGCATCCAGTACGGGACAGGACAGGGACAGGGGCAGATAGGGGCGGGACGCTCGCTGTGTGTGTCTGCATATGTGTGTGTGTGTGTGCGCGTGTGTGTGAGGTGGGGGGTGGTGTCGACCAGAAAGCATAAATTGAAGCCTGTGCCTTTGCCTCGGCGCAGTGTGTCTGTGTGTGAGCCAGTTGCCTGTTCCTCCTCGTCCGTCCATCCCTTATCTCTCTCCTTCTCCTTCTCCCTTGGATCCTTATACATATATACCTACCTGGCTTATATATGTATATTTTACATCTTGGGCTTTTTGTCTTCCTTCTTGGTTTTGTCTTGAACAGATCCAAATGGAATTTTCTAATGGTGGTGACTGGGTATAATTTAGCTGAGTTTTTTTTTCCTGCAACCCTATCTCCTTTTTCCCTTGACTGCATGCCTGACACCTGCCTGCCTCCCATCCCTTCAGCCCCCTTGTCCGCCATCCCACCACCCCTGTGTGCCTGCTCCCCTGCTCTCCCAACCCACAAGGACCTTCACAGGATGGAGCTGCGCAGTCAAAGCTACAACTACAGCAACAACAATAACAAAACCAGGACCAAGGACCTGAAGGAGGAAATACTCTGCAGCTCATCTGCTATTTTTTGCCTCGTCGTTAGAGAGGAAGGATATATTTTTATCTGAACTGAACAAACCTATTCTGCTTATGTTATAGTAGTATTCTCTAGGCAAATATAGTGAGGAATGAAGCGCAGTGGTCAAGTATTAAAAAAAAAAAGAGATTGATTGTTAAATGTAACAGTTGCAGCTTTTCTGGATGTGAGAGTCTTGCGTAGTGGGAAAGAAGCTGAACTCTTCCTCTTCTGATGTTTTTTTTTGTTGCACATCAGTATTTAACCTTATTTTTAATTTGCATATGTAGTTTTTAATCAGAGAGTGGAGGCTTGTTATTTATATATATAGTTTTCCAGTCTGTACATGGCTGTAGTTACATGCGCAGAGTGCACACATAGAGAGAGAGAACAGTAGAGAAGAGATGGAGAGTAGGCGGGAAGAGGGAGGGCAAGGGGGAGATAACGACACAGCTTTACCAACTGTAATGAAGAACTGCTTGGTCTCTTTAACCGTACCAAGCTCTTAACCAGAAACAGCAGAGACAGTGCTCTGGTGAGGATAAGGCATAGCGGCGCATCGATGTGTGTACTCATAAATATCTAGTCGTCATCCTTTGTTTTGCTCGGAGGGGAAGATGGTCTGCAGGAATGGTAGCAGTCAGGTAGCTGGGCTGCTTCTCTCTGGTGCAACAAAGGTAGCTTTGCTCGCTTGCTGTATCTCACTCCCTGTTTCTCTGTACTCTCTTCTCTCTGTGGTGCTTTTTAATGATGCGATGTGTATGTATGTGTACACTGAATGCCTTAGAGGCATGAATGCTGCTTTGACAATCACCAGGTGTATTTTTTTCACATTTTATTGCTGGAAATTCATTCTTGCACATCCACAAATGCATGCAGGTATTTACACACTGTGAGCTGTCGAATCAGTGGAATTACGGTTTCATTGGTTTGCATCATATATGTTTTTTCTGTATTGTCTGTAAAGAAAACTGATTTTCATTACAAAAGGGACAATGTGTGTTGGTGTAGGATTAGCATACAATGTACTTTGTGTGTGAAATGACTGCATAGCTGCCTCTGAGCCCACAGGGAAGAGAGATCACAGGTGAGAAAAAATAAATAAGAAAGCCAAACAGGAATGGAGTGACTAAAAACTTTTGAGCTCAACAAAGCAATTACCAAATACAGTGCATTGCAAAAAATGCTTGAGAAAATAAATGTAAGGAGAGCTAAGAGCAGGGGAGAACAGGATGTAAAAAGGACCGAGGAACGTTTTGGGAAGTTTGGGTTTGAGCTCTTTGTGTTCACAGTGGACCTTGATTTAATTTCAATACAATTAAGGCACGCGGTGAATGCCAAGAGAGAAGCCACAGTCTTCGCTCACCTGAGAGAACCCCATAAACCCGCCATGCAGGACAGGAGGTTCACCACAATCCTATGAGATGAACAAGCAACGACATTAATAGTAACAGAGTAGCAAAAGAAGAACTATTTGGCGAAACTACTTAATGCTGGTCTGAGATAGATACACCTCTGTCAATGCAAGCAGTAGAAATCTAGAATAAGTATTATTGAGATGTATGGGGGGGGGGACACATGGAAATATACTATAATAACCAGGCACAACTCTAAGATACTGGTTTCCATAATATCAGAACAGACAGAGCCGTAGGCAGCCTACCAGTGTTAGTCTTGTGGCCAAATGGACAGAGGGATCACACCAGGGGGATTTGCCATGTGGTGACAGAGGGCCACTTCAAAGGTCTGTGTGATTACGCATGAGCGTACGCCTGCCTGTAGATGAAAATACGGGGTGAGAAAGCTGTAAGAACATGATGTGTTGTTGTAGGAGATTATTGTTTTTATTTAAGTCTTCCATTACGCTGTCATACAGGGCAACAACCTCCTGAAACATCCTCACATGCTGATTTAGTTTATAATAATGGAGCATATTTCTCTGACCATTCGTACTTTGAAATATCATTTGCATTTTATTTAAAACAATTTTTCTGTTTATAAGTTGTTTCACAATCACTTTGCGTTTTTGTTCTGCAAAAATCTCAATAAAGAAGTAATTACATGGACTACATTTCTATTTGTACTATCGAGTATTTCTTTTCAAAATAAAAAGGCCCCAAAGACACGAGAAATTTAAATAATGAGTTACATTTTTACTCCTATAATAACAAGAGCTGCATCAAATGATTCCAGCTGTAAAGTGCTGTAGGCGATAGAGATGTGAGTTGACCTACATTGCAGATGATGGAGGCAGAACATGCAAAATAAATAAATAAATACATAAATACATTTGCTAATTTAGTCAAAACATCATTTGTAAGAACAATGAATAAAGCACAAAAAAATCACATATTATAGTAAAGTAATAAAAAATAGGCTACTGAGATTAACATTATAAGAACCTTCCTACAAAACATCCTGCATCTATATTAGGCCTGTGGTTTTTTTTATACATATATATATATTGCAAGACAGCATTTCATTAGTGCCTGTCATCTCCACACAATTAAAGCATGCAGAGGGCAGAAGTGTGCCACATATGTTGAGACAGAGGTCATCAACTGTTTTCAGGCCCCTACGCCTGTCTACACATTATGCATTTTCAAAACTTTCAATAGAATTGGGACACTAGGAGAAATGAGGGAGTAACACTCAGTGTGTCAACAGTGCAGGACCCCTCACAATGGAGAGCAGGTGACTGCATATAGAACCCCCTCACATGATAAAAACATTCATCATCATGACATATTCTTATTCCTAAACAGCCTACAGTTTTTTTTAGGAGCTACTGCTGTTAGATTATATGATAAACTGAAGGCAGGTGTAAGACTAATAAGAAAGGGACATTTTATTTTCCACATTAAAAGCTAAAACTGTAGTTTAACATCAGATCAAATACTTTGCCACATATAGGGAACCTATTTGTTTTAAGAGTGACTGCAAATGGCAAATAATCAAGCTCCAATAACATTAGTTTTTTATAAAATGAAGAAATCCAGAACTATTGTGTTGCAGCGTTAAGATTTAATCCCATTTATTTTTTTTCTTTTAGATCAGGCTTTTCAAAACAAAATGCACAGAAAGACAGAAGAAATCTAATTTAGTCATGTAAATAGAGGTCGGGTTGGCGACATGGTGAAGCGTCACTAATGGAAGAAAGAGATTGATGCTTTATGATAATGAGGGGAAAATAAAGCAGAACCATGACCTTGCAGAGCAACATGGACTCACAGCATTTAACTAACATACATATTTTTTTTTGCTTTGAAAAATGTATTGTTATTCCTTTAAATTGTGTCTGTTTTACAGGGGAGTGAAGTCTGCAGTGTCTGTGTATTTAGTCAGTAATGTCCCAGCGCATCGCAGGATGTGTCTTTGAATCAGACTGTGCACATGTAAACACACACGCTGCAGCCACCGTAACCCTGCGGAATCGATCCTTTTACTACTCATGGTAGATCCAACTTTTGTTTCTCCATCTCATCCATGCATTTTGCTTCTTGCGCTCAGAGATGAGAGTGCTGGCCTCCTCCCCTCCTCTTCCTCGCCTTCAATAACCCCCCCAGTCCCCTCCCAACCTCATCCTCCTCCACTTTCTCCCCATGGTCCAATTTCCCTTTCTTCTCCTCCATCGTCTCGGTCTCGATGGCTGTATCTGCCTCTCTTTTATGGCCGTTCATTTGCATCCCGGGAAGGTCTAAAAGGCGTCCCCAGAGACGCGCAGATAAGGGTCACAGGAGATCCCCTCGAGGCAGCGTGGATGCCACGCACCCACAGCGCAGACACGACACGTGCCGTCGACCCCCATCTCAACAGCCGACACTCAAGCCCCCGTACTTCCCAAAGACCTACTCCTCTGTCACAAAAAAGCTGAGTGATGCTCGTCCGTTATCGCCTCAGACTTCCTTTTCCCAGTTTAAGCAGTGGGCTATAAATAAACAGCAAATATATACAGAGGGCTTTTCTCAATTCTGTCGTTTGAAACAAAATATATTATGAGGATATTATTCTAATCGTTGTTGTAGGATGGTTATCCTTCATCTAGAGGTAAAGGGGCAGTGACAGTTTATACTTAAAATAGCCTATTAAAGATGTAAGTTGTGAACCTCGTCTTGGGGCAGTACCTCCCTTTCAAAAAATTCAATACAAAAAAATAATAAGTTACCAAGTATACTTCGTGTAGTTAGTATACTAATGGAAATGTACTTGTAGTATACTTTTTGGACTTAATTGGCCCACTTTTTAGTTTGCCAAAAGTACACTTTGAGTGTACTACAAAAAAAACATTTATACCGTTAGTTTACAGGGGATGCACTAACACTATACTAGTATTATTTTTATATTCTATAAAAGTATACTTCTAAATACAAATACTGAGCCTACAGATGCACTATGTTTCTTGTAGTATGCTTTTATCCTACGTTTGAGTTGACCAGGTGTTTGAAATATGGTTGAAGCGTGTGTTAAAATTCAAAATTTTAATGTCTTATTTTATCTTATGTCACTGGGCTGTTAAAAGACTGTGACAACAACCACAGTGCTTCAGTTGTATAGAAGAAATGTATTTAGTAGTCTGATAAGCGATTGTGAAGGCCCATCCACTGTATGTAGTAAAGGTTATAAGTTTATGAAACAACTGCTACCTACCATACTTACTCTCATCCTCAGTCGTTCGTTTACAGCTTTCCTGTATACTTGTCTTTATACTCCAAGTTTAATTTGTGTCTATATCTCAGATAAGTACATACAAAATAAACTGAAAGTATAAATGCTTATTTTTAGTTTAAATGAAATATACTAATGGTATACTTGAATAAACATCTTTTGCATAAGGGCTACTTTAGTGCCTCTACGTGTAAAAAATTAAATCTGTGCTGATAACATGTAGGCCCGAAAATCATTGATAAAACTGAATCAACAAGATGGTCAGATATTAAAATCTCACATATGAATTCAAGTGTGTCTGCAGATAATCCTTTTTCTGGTTTAGGTCCTATTGGTTTAAAATGTTTGCAAATAGTACAAACAAATTTAACATGAAGACTGAGCATAGCTAGAGCAAAACATGTATATTAAATTGAAATATTTGTGACTTGTAGGCATTATTCTTTTTGATTGTAGAAGTAATTTATTTTGCTCTTGTCCTGTAATTTTATGGCTGTGGTAAATTTAGTCAATTTCAGCAGCGTGCAGCTTCTCTACCATTAGGCCACATAAAACCATTAAGCCTCATTATAGGAACTAGTGTATACTACAGCACTAAACTCACTTAAGTGTTATTCTAAAAAAAAAAACTTTTTGCTTGATTGTAGACTGACTTTAGAGTACGGAAAAATAAAATAGAGACTGAAGGCGGCCTTAATGCTGAGTCCGGTCTGTAAACCAGTTAACCCCGTATGAAGAAGCGGTCTTCTACTCAGCACATGAACAGCAGTAAACAATGCTGTGTCGCCCTCTTGCGGCCGCCACGCTAAGTACAACTGCACCGACCAACAGAAAATGGCGGATTGCAGATCACCGGTAAAATCATCTGCAACAACATTAACGTAATTTGAAATGAACCACGTGAAAAGGCAACTTGCATCCATGAACACAATATTCAAGAGTGTCAACTATCACCTCTTACCTTTCATGGATGAATTGGGCCTTAAAAAAACAAACAAAAAAAACAATCATATCCCTGATTAATTTGTGAGCAAACTTGATATCGACTCCTAAATATTAACACACAAAAAGGACAACTTTCACAGATTTACATAGTGCTACATAATTAGAATTCAGCACAACAGGCCACCCACATGACTAAAGGTTAAAACAAACAAAAAAGCTAATGATGAGAGAAACCCCGAACATGACTTTGTGAAGCATCTTTATTATGCCACAAATAAAGCCAGTAGTTCTGAAAGAGGACCTTGCGTTTTTTTGTTTTGTTTTTTTAAACTCACCCACAATGACATTCTGAAAATGGTGGAAGCTAGTTGTGATATTATAGTATGTATGGTTGGCAGAACATTCAGAAGTGGGATGACAGGACTGTGGCAGACAAGGTGCATTTGCAAAGCAGAGAGGTAAGAAATTCATGGTACAGTGGTGAAGACTGTAAAGTCAGGGCAGGGAGTGGACGGGATGAGTATGGTCAGCAGAAAAAACAAAAACCATTTAACGTGGGAAAAGAAAAACATGAAATGAATGCACAGACGCTGCATTACAAAACTGCTTTACACAAACAAGGGGAATGCACACCAGTTCTGCTGAATATACCACATTTATTACTTTTGAACTGATTAATAGAAAGAGTGGGGGCAAGGCCACTCGCATCACTGTCTTTAGAAAAAAAAAAAAGAACTGAGGACAAACAAAACAAGAAAGCAGCCAATAGCAACAATGACTTACTTTGTCCAAGAGAAAGGAAAAAAAGGAGGGTAAATAAAGTCCAATGAAGACTGTTAACAGAGGGCCCCTTTTTCAGACCATAAAAATTATACACTGAGCAAGGCTCATCAACTTAACATTTCTTCTTCTTTCACACTCTTAACCCCCCCTTCCCTACTCTTCCTCTTCAGATCCTCCCTTGCCCCCCACACAAAAACAAAATAGAGGGTCATTCTGAACATCTGCAGTCCTCTCGACCAAAAAAAACATGGCAAGCACGTACACTAAAGGTTTGGAGTGAGCGTAGTCGACACCTGCCTATGATGAAAATCCACCGAGGAGGAAACTCCACTGGGTCCTGGTTGAAAATGTGAGCATCCTCGGAAGACGGGGGCGGATTGGGGGGGTGGGTGTACAAATAAAATGAGACAAACTTCCCATTCTTGACTTTAGGAAACTATAAGCCAACCCTAGAAGTTTCTATTAGATTTGTGGGTCACCATTACAGACTTGCTCTTGGACCATAAAAACAGAGGATGAACGTTTCATAAAAAATAAAAAAAAACAAAGGAAAAAGCAGCATACGAGGGAAAAAGCATATGTAGTGGAATGGGGTGGGGCAAAAAATGTTTCACCTAAGGATGCTATGCATTTAGTCGCAGTCCTATGAATAATCGTTTCCTTTTCTTTTTACTACAAGTTCGAAGTAAGTCTTTAAAGTCAAAAGAAATCAAGAAAGTCTTCATTAAGTTTTTTGTCCTTGGTTAATTCTTCACCCCTATTAGAATTTCTTAGAGATCTGGATGTAATGATGTAATGGGGTGGATGGGGCTTTGGGGGGGGGCATTGCAGTCTTTAGACCAAAGCACCAGCTGTTACTTGACTCTTCCTTGGCGCTCCTGGAACCAAAAATACAGAAAATTATAAACAATACCATAATACAAATACATATAATTATACTTTTAAGCTACAGTTGACATCACATACTGACAAGTTTTCCTACTTCATTTCTCTGGTGAAATGATGTGTGCACATCCTCACTAACTTCCATTCTAGTTACACTTCACTTTGAACAGGAGTTATTGGACAGTTCAGTTACATACAGTTCCAGGTTTTAGCAGAAAAAATACATAAAATAGCTAAAAAAGGTATACATATTGTTGCTAGTATGTTGAAACCTTGAGTTGCTGAAAGACCTTAAGTCCATCATTTATTAAAACTTGCAAAATGCTTCCAAATACAGGTGGCAGATGAAGCGTGTTACCTGAAGCCTGTAATGACTCCTGTTGCTTGGGTTGCTGGGATATGGCTCGCTGCCTTGGACCTCCACCTGTCACACAGAGGGATGAAAACTGAGCAAAACTGGAACAATTTAAAATCAACACAGACAAATAAGTTTGCTTAAATCTGTTCTTTGTATTAAATTTGAGCAGAAAGTACCCATAAGCAGTAAGTCTACATTAAGAATGTATTAATCAAAACAAAGCCAAAATCCAAAGTAAAACTGCTGCCAAGTATAACCTAGATAAACTATTTGTGCTCTGGATCCCACATCATCACTGTATCAACTAACCAACAAGCATAATTTAACAGGCTAACAAAACTGATGAGGTTTTATTTTGTTAATAGATAAGTCTGATAACCGTTGAAGATGCAAGTAATATCCCCATGGGGGTAAATAAAGTTTGTCATTAGTCACCACCCTTTGAGCAATACGTGGAAAGAACAGTTTAAAACTGTAAAATAATTAGGTACCGGTGTTTTTCTTTTTCTTTTTTAAGTGTCAGAAAACACCAGATGTCGATTTGTACACAATATCATCATTTGTGGATTTAGCTTCCCACTTGCCTTAAATTACAGTTAATATAAAGATCAATCTAAGACAACAGTTCTTGGCCTGGTTTCTCTTATCTCCTGCATGAAACTGCAGATTTGACATCTAATAGCAAGCAGACAAATAAAGGCATGTAACTAAAAGTTATACTGTTATGTTGTCTTTGAATACTTTGGGTCCACCTGTAAAAAGATTACAAAACATGCAAGACAGCTTTGCAAAACACCATCATCCCAGTATTAAATTCAAATCAATAAATGCAAACAACTGTTTATTTTATAAGCTGCAATACACAATTGAGCTTACTATTGTTACTTACGTTGATGCTAATAGTTCCAACACAGTAGACTAAACAGATTTATTAAATGTGTTTTAAGACAGGATAAAAAAAAAAAAAAGTTACACAGCTTTAGAATGCTGCACAAATGTGTACTGTAACATTGTAAACAAGGAATAGATGCCACTGATAAAGCTTCAACTACAACACAAACCAATCGATTCAAATTAAAAAAAGTGTTCTCATGTAATATTAGCTTTGAGTTAATATCACCAATTTAAATGATTTCTGATGTTTGTTGTTCTGTGCCAGTTACTAATTTGTATAGCAGAGCATTTCATGCAAGTAAAAAACAAAAACATAACACTACAGTGAAGAACAGGAGAAAGAAAAATCACAAAATATCCTACTGTGTACAATCACATCAATTTCTCAGTCCAACAGTAAATCCTTGAGATGTTCCTGTACTCCTTTGTGATGCAAAGAATGTACACACACAGTCACACTGATTTCATTTACTACAATTTTTTTAACAGCCAACACTCTTGTCATTCATCTGTTATCACTTTATTTAACAGTAGCTATGTTACCTTTTTCACACACTCTTCCTCCTCCTGACGCTTCTCATAGTGAGAAAAGTCATCAAAGATGGAGGTGGTGTGTTTGTATCCAGCGATGATCTTTAGAACCTGCCTGGCCTTGTCCAGAGGTACCTCCTGTGTGTCCCGAGAGTTGGTCACTGGCTTATTTTCGTTGTTCTCCAGTCGAATGTGCCTCAGCTGACTGTTGGGAACGTCCTTAACAAAGATCCAGCGCACATCAAAACGACCCTTCCACTTGTCCTGCGACCACACTCCAGCAGATGTGTTGTAGTCCACGGGTGAGCGCATCTCTGCTACGCCACAGAAGTGACCACTCCCATTGACGCTGAACAGAAGATAAAGTGGCCCTTTGCCACCCAATGAACGATAGGCAGCGTCAAGCCTCTTGTTGCCATGCTCCGTGCTGCACCAGATGTTATACTTGATGGAACGGTGGATGTCGTCTTCAGAGTAACTCTTAATGATAAACACCCGGCCCTGCTTGGGATTCCAGTCAAAGTCCTTGGGGTTGTAATTGTTGACCATACGCAACTTCTCCAAGACTGGATGAGGCTCAGAGGGGACCCCAGGAACCACACCCACACCAGAAGAGGTTGGAGGTGACTGGCCTGAACCAGTCCCACTGGCATCCCCAAATCCATTGGCCCGGTTCCGTGGAGGGACCCAACGAGTAGGCTGAGCAGGTTGCTGCTGTTGGCTTGAAGGAGGAGGACCCTGGGAGAGAGGAAGCTGAGGAACTGGAGCCATACCTGGCTGCCCAGTGGGTGGAAGCTGATGTTGCCCCATTTGGGAAACAGTCGGTACCAGCTGTCCATTGCTGAGGGGCATTTGAGGGTTCCCTACAGCAGTAGCTCCAGGCTGTGGGGAGGCCTGATTGGGTGGTTGCCCATTGCTGGGAATAGGAGGCACCTGCTGAGGGGTGGCAGCTTTAGGCATGGTACCCTTGTTGTCCCAAGTGCCAATGTCCATGTTGTGTTTAATGGGCGGAGGAGGCAAGTTGGCACCAGCCATGCCACCCTTGGTTTTGAGCTTGGGCTGGGGCTTGGCTGGCTTGCTGGCAATGTCGGCCCAGGAGGCAGGTTTGGCAGGGGCAACTGAGACAGGAGGCATGCTTGGAGGTCCTACAGACGACACAGGACCAAGGGCACCCCCACCAGGCAAGCCAGAGCCAACAACCTTAGGAGCCATGTCCCCATTACCACCAGGAGCAGCACCGCCAATCTTAAGCCCTGCCATGCCCTGGTCAAGGCTGTTCATACCAGGTGCCTTGTTAAGAGGCTCATTGGCAGCAGGTGCGAACGGGGACTGTCCATCAATCATAGCACCCCCAAGAGAGCTTGGAGCATAGGCATAGCTGCTGCTGTAGCCAGAGCTCTGCGGTGTCCCCGACTGTCCCTGAGAGCTGCTATTTCCCCATGCTGAGAAGTCGATGCCACTGGGAAAGAAGTTGAAACCGTGCTGGCCCAGGAAAGGGTTGCTTCCCAATGGGCCTGGCTGTCCAAACATAGCGTCCGGGAGGTAATGGGGCTCCCCATTGCTCAGCTGTCCATAGGAGGCCAGGTAAGGCATAGGAGGGTCCCCACCTGTGGACCATGCTGCCTCATTTAGGGAGTAGGAAAATCCTATGGAGGGGCTGTAGTAGCTGGGCATGTACGAGTCCGACATGGCCGTATAGGCATTGCTCTAAATAGAAAAAGATTTAGTTTTAGTGACAAGTTATAATAGAAAGCAAGTACTAAAAAGAACAAACTTAATTAACGAAACAATATCAGCTTTACCTGCTAACACAAACTGTTTGATAATTGTATACCTGATTCTTGTGGAGCCAAAAAAAAAAAGCCAGATCAATATGAAAGATGAGCAAAATGTCTAAATTATTTTCATCATATACCAAAATACAACATCTAAGTATCTGAAACAATCCAACTTTTGTAGTATCCCTCCTCCTGTCCTTTGATCTGTTAATGCATATAACTGAATATTGTTTCTTTTCTGGATTATTTATAGTATCTTGGACAAAAAGAAACATGCATTCTTCTGACTAGAGGAAAATACCAGCTCTATTCTTTTCCTCTACAGCCCACTTCACAGGCAGTCTGTTACTACACAAGGGGAACTCCATCTACCATAATGTGAAGAGAAATAAGACACTGAAAAGAACAAACAAAAGCTCCCAAATCCAGCTGCAAATCCCTGAACCTGTAATCCATTTTAATGCAAAAAACAAGACATAAAAAGTAAATGAAACTCAACCCCAAAGCCTAGTTGATCTACAAATGTGTATATTAATCTACTTATAGGGACATGTCCTAAAGTCATACATAAATCACAAAAAACAAACTAAGCCTAACTCAGTCAAATTGTCAACAACTGGAAAATTGTACACCATATCCAGTTCAATAAAACCAGGAAAATCAAACCCTTTCAAAAACAATATCAAAGGTTTTTAGAAATAATATCTGAAAGTGTATGTAGTATGAAAGGTAACAAGTGTGCAACTATCAAATAATTGATGATTATTAATGTCTTTCTCTCGTCATTATAGTGGACTATAACATGAACTGCTTACTCTAGAAAATAATGTTTCTCTTTTACTTACAGTGACTGTACTAAAAACAAAACAATCAACATATCCCTGTTACTTGTTATCATAAATGAAAACATTTATAATTAACCTAGAATAAAAAATTAAGTAGGAGTACATAAGTGATTCAGCTGAAAATTTAGTACATGTGGGCAAACTCGTACAAATAAATGCTTACCTGTCTAGCCTGAGTATTCAGGTAAGGCTCAAACTCATCGTCATTCAAAGTATCCTTTTGGGTCACAGCTCCGTTTTGCACTGTAAAGAAAGCAACATTAACAGAACTCATGACTCCAAAGATGAGAGTAGTGAGATACGTTACATTATCTGATCATTTCGCATCTGCATCATCACAACTTGTTACATAACTAAGTAGCTCTGCAATTATTTATGAGTGTCACAGGAAATGCCCCTTAACTGAGCACAAAGGTGTCACAAAGATGACTGCTTAAATGCTTCAGATTACACAGCATATATTTACATAATGAAATAAACCAGGACGTGTGTATTATGAAATGAATGCACGTTTGGCAGTGGTCACATACTGACAAAAAAAAGCAAATTTGCTGGATTGAAATGGAGAGAGAACAGTGGTCCAGGTTTTGTTTTTCCACCCTTGGATTGTTCTCACTCTGTCACCGCTTGTGTTACTTTTCTGAATGCCATGGGATTCTTTAACGTGTCCTGAAACACTCCCAAAGTTCAGTTCAAGCATAAACAAGTTATTAAATGCGCGTTATCCAACAGCACAGTCTGAATGGCATGATGACGGTGAAGTGCGAGGCCCATTTGGACACAAGAAAAGCATGTCGGAAGACGTGTCATTTTGGGTTAACTTAGCAACCAGCTATAGTTAGCACGCTAACTATGTTGTTAGCTGCATGCAGTGCGCAGCGTCTCCATGTTAACGAGCGCCAAGAGTCCTTTCAACATGACGGACTTGGCTAACATTAGCCAAGTGGTCAGCGTGCGAGGATGGCACCTGTAGCTTAACACTGCAATTGGGTTTAAGTTTACTTAAATCGAGATAACTTCAACATTAAGAGGGCATTCTCGCCATTGTCAATGCAGTGAATAGCATTCGTGCACAACCAGGAAAAAGGATGCTAATGTGTATCATGTTGCCATTTAACGCTAGCTAGTCAAGGGACGGCTAATGCCAACTGTGAGCAGCTTACAAGATGATGTTACAGAAAGCGGTGTGTTAAGAGACGAAAAACTTAACGAAACACAGCGTCGTTGTGCGTTTTTCCTCACGTGGCGAGTTAAATGTAAATTCTTAGCGGTTAACACAGACGGGCCTCTTTGCCAAGAGGCTAGGAGACAAGCTATCGCATCCGCGCACGCAAGAATTTCAAAGCGCACGGCACGCAAAAAAAAGCTTCGCATTCACTCAACCCAAGTCGGTAATGCAACGTTGAGGCAATGTGTGTTCTTACCTTTATTAGCTTGGCCTTTCGGTCTCTGGATTGGGTCCAGGTGATTCATGAAGGTTTGATTTATGAGAAGAGAGGAAGGGAAAAATAGATGAAGAGATATATTTTCAGCAGTCAGTTCCTTTAGCAGGTGGACAGGCCTACTGCACTACTGAGCCACAGCCGCTGCCTCTGAGCTAAGCTATCCTCGCTAGCCGTCGCGATGCTGAGAAATTTGGCCCTCGTAAATGTTCAGAAAATACCTCTCTTTACCTGTTCAAGAAGGCTGCTGGCTGACATGTCTTTCCCCCCCGGAGCCTGTGTAACTGTCTTTACTCCTAAATAAAAGCGGCAGGGCGTAGAAATCGTCTAGCTATTGAAGAGTTTCAGCCAAGCGCCCCTATCGCTCTAACAGAGCCTGGTTTCTACACAATGGCGGGCTGCAGTTTGCTTGACAGACTCCTCAACATGGCTGGGCGGCCCTCGTCAACCCACGACGGCATTTATTAACTGCGGACATGCGCCCCCCAGTGGAGCGGAGGGGCTAGGTTTCATCTAATTACACTTTTTGATATAAAAAATTACTAAAATCTAAATAGGAGTTAAGTAAAAAGTATGTACAAATAATGAATAGATTAATAGATAAAAGGAAATGGGAAAGAAGGCTTTTATGCTTTCTGGTCCAGCAACCAGGAAGGTAAAATTACACAATCTGATACCACTGATTGAATTTAAAGTCATTATAAACTATGTAGTGAATGATTCCACTGGAAGCAATTAAGTTTTATTTTTTTAAGGAGCTTGTTCTGTTTTTTGTCTTATATACATCATTATTATGATTTAATAGTATAATTGTATTAACACTGTCACCTTGTACAGGTTACTTAGACTTTAAGTCTTTAATAATCTCACACCTGGGAAAAAAACATGGAAAAATGACCAGTGATTAGAGGTACAAAAAAGTAAATAAAAAGGGAGTGCAGAAAT
The DNA here is from genome assembly GCA_034779795.1 of Ctenopoma multispine. Lineage (NCBI taxonomy): Eukaryota > Metazoa > Chordata > Actinopteri > Anabantiformes > Anabantidae > Ctenopoma > Ctenopoma multispine. The sequence goes on along the minus strand of JAUYWH010000014.1, from coordinate 8,983,926 downwards.
CAATTACATACAATGCAGGTCACCATTAACAAGATATTGTCAACACTATTTCTAAATACAATAAATCACTAAATAATCAAAATGAATACAAAAAACTACTAAAACAGAGCTTCTTAGCATATAACAGGCTTATAATGACATGTCATAATTTCTAATTGTCATGATAAGTGAGTTTCCTGGAGAAAGTATGTAAGTTTACATTAGGTTAGTTTATATAGGTTCAGACATTCAATAGATAGTCTAACAAATGTAGACTACACAATAAAGCAGACAGAAATGACAACAGCAAGAAACATTTAATAATTCCTGCACAATAATCGAAAAGAATCATATTAGATGATTGTGTGCAGTGTTTAGAATAAAACTGATATTACAGTAATATAATCTGCCACCCCTCTACATTAAAGGTATGCCTGCAGTTATGGATATAAATAATTCTTTTCTTTGAAAGGAGAACAAAATGCTGTCAACAACAAAGTGTTCAATTGGTATTTGTGATTGTGAAGTGTAACATATTAGCATCACAATATACTATGCTAAAAGTAAAAATACTCCTGCAAAATGGCTCATTTCAGACCACTGTAAATTATTATTGGATCATTATCATCGTTATCATACATTATTTAATGTGGTAGCTAAAGGGTTATTTATTTTATATAGGGCTGGCATTAAGGAAGTCTTATGAATTAATAATTTTGATCTGTGAGGCAACTTAAATTATTAAATAAATATAGTGGAATAAAAGGTACAGTATCTTTGAAAGATGAAATATAAAAAAAATCTGTGAAAGCAAAGCACTAGTACTTCAAAACTACACACCAGTACTTGGCTAAATGTACTCGTTTGTGTTTTTCACCACTGCTGATAGCCTGACAGTCTGCATTACAAACTCAATTGATATCTGGTGCTGTCTTGCTCTTTTTCACCAATACTGACAATTTGTGCCATTTCATGCTCGTACCACAAGGTGGACCCTAGTCTCTGATATGAATTTGTGAACTGGGTAAGGCAGTAAGGTCAAGATAAAGGTCTGTGTGGTGCAATCATCACATATGACCATTCAGGACTAGTCCTCTTTTGTCAGTCTATGAATTGCAGTTTACGTTATTCACTCACATACGTAGGAGACATAACCCAATTCTTTAGCTAAGAGGCAATATATATGTGAAGTGCTCTTGTTGGTGTCCATTATCTCTGGTGAGTCTGACAAGACTTTATATGATATCTCATTTTGTGAGTCATCTTTTGAGAACTCACCAAGCCTATACATACAATATTCATTCAACCATCTCTCAAGACATAAAATCACTTCTGATTTTGAGACCTTTGTGCAGTTCTATAATTGGGAATATTTTTTGTTTTTCTCAACAATTTTGTGACAGCTTCTCTCTTTAATGAAGGATTTTGCCCTGTATCAACATATTTACACATGCATCTTATATATGTTTACCTAATATTGACCTTATACAAATTCATATAACCTTGCTAGGAAGTTAACAAACATCTCCGGCTACTATACTAATAATATTTAGCAACCAGGGTTGGTCAAATGGCACTTTGCGACACAAAACATAGGGACAGGATTATGCCCACTATTGCAGTCACTGCAGCACTTAAACTGTGCGGGGGATAACAAGAGAGCTCAACATGGCATAGATCCAAAGGTTTTCTCAGTTTTTAATTTATGGGATACACAGTTAGCTGCACTCAGTGTGTGAATAACACAGACAAATAGGGATAGAAAACCAGTAGCAGTGACAAGACATTTGACTTGTGAAACTTGTCTAGTACAGTAGCACGGCATGCATGTATCATATTCTGCCTTTCAACTCATAATCATTTTTGGGTGCTTGACTTTTTTTCCCAGGGGCATGTTGACTGTTGCGGACTGGACAGGTGGCATAGCATGGAGAAGACCTGGCTGTTTACCAGCCAATAAAAATAGCTGCGGTCTCCATGATGTCACCGGTGAGTAAATCATAGTTCCTGACTGTAGAGGGAGAAATAAAATCAGAGAAATAAAAAAGGATCTGACTGTTGTTTATTGTCTTCTTTTTTTTTCTTTTTGCCTTTCTGCATGCCTGTAAAGTTTGCATTTCTGTCTTGTACTCCAAATATGTATATGTATCAGTTTAACGCATGTATTTCTCTGCATGTATGTATATATCTATTCAACCAGGAAGCTGTAAAAGACCCAGACAATTAAAAAACATGTTCCACGTGCCAGTCACCAATAACACTGCCATCTTCAGCCAGTCACATTGCTTGCAGTTGCTAGAAGGGGTGTACAAACTAAAGCCGGAGTCTGATCTCACTCCCATACCTGGCATTCTGAAGCCACAACACCATGTTGCCGATGTGGAACCTGATCAGTCGTAAATCTTCCCCGTTTGACCATGTGACATGCCAAATTTGTGATTCTGCCCTCTGTCCACTCTCTGCATCCCATAATGCCCTCCCCTCTACTGACATACTGAAGCAAGAATGTCAGGCAGGAAGGTGACAATCCCACATGCCCAGATTAATGTTTCTGTGTGCATCTTTCATGTGTTTGTTCCTATTCCTTTTGCTACCTGTGAGTGTGTGAATTTGTGATTGTGTGTGCATAACTCAAGTGACCTAGCGGCAGGATTTTCTCAGTAATAGGATGTTAGGAATGTAGCACTTGTCAGCCTCTCAGAGGATGCTGTTAATTCACATTCTGTCCATTTCAGAGGGTTAGCCTTTAATAAACAGTGTGTATTTATCTTTGTGTTTGTGTGTGTGTGCTGTATAATTCAAAGTATGCAAATTGCTTCCTTGTGTTAATGACATTTGAATTTCTGTTGATGAGTTGTCACTCTGTTTAATTGCACATTTTAACAAACAGCTTGCATCACCTAAAGGTACCACACACAAACCATAACCAGTTAAGCTCTGGAAGCTGTAAACCAGTGTGTGTGCATAATAATATAATTTATTATGCACCATGTACTATATTGCACTATACTGTATATTTTGCAATACTGCTGACCTCTTAAAACAAACTTCAGGTTTTTAGGTTTTGGAAAATGTTTTACTGTTCTAGGAAACTATTGTAGGCTGAAATCTGAATTGCCCAACAGCATTAGAGTAAAAGGCAAACAGATCACAATGGACAGTGTAAAATTACAAGCTAGGGCTGGATGACATTGACATAATGAAATATCAGACTATTTGATATGTGGTGGAAAATATTTCCCAGATATTTGAGAAAAATAACTAACTTTGGTAATGAACATTTAAGAGTATTTTAAAACTGTTTTACATGCTTCAATAGCCGGATGATATCTTCAATCAAAGGTACATGCATTTCTCAGAGGTACAATCAAATGCAATCAACAGCAATAAAGCTATAAAAGCAAACAAAATGTGTTCCGTGATCTCAGTTGCATCTCGTGTCCCTCTGTTCAAACTCTGCCATAAACAGAAACTTATGATTTTCAATTAAGCAGTAAAAATTCATTAATCAATGCAAAAACCAAGGCCTGTGCTGTGGGAAATTTGGGTTGGTAGTAATATAAAGAATATGTCATTTGATAGACCAAAATAATTGTGATCCTAAAAGTGTATGTATATTAATCTTCTTCTGACTTCTAGACTCCAGTCTAAGGATTCCTGTGGTCCTTATGGTCTAGGTGGACAATAGGGGAGTTGTTTTAAGGAAAAAATAGCTGCACAGTTGCACGTTCTATCACATAGGATTTATCACCAACATTTGTGTAGAGGGATGAATGAGCCAGACCTGTCCATATGTGGCCCTTTGTGTGTGTGCATGTTTCTCTTGACACACAGTGATGATTTTGAACAGCTGAGATGAGTTTGTGTGGAACTGGACAACGGAGCAGCTGTACATCTCTGTCTTGGACATATACACTGTCTTTCTCTCTCTCTTTCTCTCTCACACACACACACGCACGCACACACATACACACACATAGACATTTAGGCATATAAACAACGGTGGAATCCTGAGGTCTGACCCCGTTGGGACCAAGCCAGACTGAGACCTTAATAAAGGCCTTGTTGTTTCAGGAGGTAGCTTATACGGTTTCGGGTTCGTATCTCAACAAGCCCCACTTTACAAAGGCTTCTTACTGATCATATATTCCGGATTTGCATTTACATATATGCTTCTTACATTATGGCCCAGTTTAATCAGTATGTTGGAGCCATATTAATGTTCATCAGTTATAACTTAATGGTCATATAAAGGATTGATGTGTGCAACTAAGGTACATGGGTATATCTAGCATAGAATATAAACTATTAATGGTGGTGTTGCAATGTGAATAGTGGTCTAAATAAAACCAGGTTGCCATTACTACCTCAACTGGCCCTGCAACATCTCAGCCAATGAGAGACTTTGCTTGGTCAGACCTCTTTTAAGAAGGGAGGGGCCTAGATGTGCTACAGGGTCACAAGGAGTGATGTAACCTATGTTTATTTTCAGCATATACATGTAAATGTAGACACACGGACACCTCCGCACACACTTGCAGACAGACACACACACAAAGACAAATGTAGACTGTAGCACATACTGTTCTGTACATGCAGAGATTTTCGCGTGCACAGTTCTGTCAAACACAAATGCAATAACTGACTTAGTTTTGGTTTTCAGGATTACTGCCATGTTCCTGCAAGCTGGTTGTCTCGCTTGCCCTCTTCCTAGTTTGGTCACTTGATGACAAGTGTTGCAGTGTGTATGTGTGCATACACTCTCAGTGGCAACACACATAATGACATGTGCACACACGCACATAAATGATGATAGGAGTTCGCTCTTCTATGGGAACACAGGGTGATTAAATAGAAAAAAGGTGTGTGTATCACTAGGGAAGACAAGTGGGAGGGAATGATAGAGACAGAAAGAGAGTCAGACAGAGAGAAATGTAGTCATGGCCATTAATACTAATAGTGGCCTCGCTTCTCTTCCGTCAGCTGCAGCTGTTGATCACGCTGGTGTAACAGTGAGCTTTCTAGCATTGCATCACTCTTTTTCTCCCTGACTCTACTGCTGTCCTGCATTGCCCTGCATGCATATAGATATAGTAGCCCATACTGTATGCCATGCAGCAAAGGTCATGGACTAAATAAAAAAAGACTAGTGCCCAATAATGTTACAACTGCTTTGTTTGAAAAGAAAACTTTGAGATTTAATTTAAAGAAACTTGCAGTCTGTTGATGCTTTACTGACAATACAGTACATGCAATATAATTACAGTACAGTACAGTTTAAATTACTATACTGCAGTACTATGATGTAAATTCAACTTATCAGGACAGTGAGCAAGACTGGAGCAGTCAATATGAGGACTAACGTGCTACATGTCAGCTTTATCCACTGCTATTTACAAGCATGTTCGATTCATTAGCATGCCAATAACCTTCCACATGTTATTCATACCATCTGCAATGTATGCATAGTGAGATGCTGGTCATGTTCTTCATGTAGAGAACGCAGCAGAGGGACGATGTAACTTCCCGAGGAGCTTGTCCAGTAGCATACATCAGAGACATTCCACCTCATCTGACACTCGTCCATGGAATTCAGCAAATTTTCCACACTATTCTCCCAGGCATTCTGAAGTGCCTGTCAAAAAGACTGGCATGTCTAAACATTAGGCACATGTAAACCAGCCAAACAAGAGGAATAGATTACACTTTACAGAAAATGTGGCTAAATTGTTGTTTTTCAGATTTGCTGTTGCCCTTTAGTCTCTTTGTACATGTGTGCATGATGAATTCATTGCTCCTATGATGTTTGCAATGATCATGTGTATGTTTGTGTGTGTGTGTGTGTGTGTGAAAATATATTTTTGTTTGCACTGCTGATTGCTGATAATTTGTCAGAGATTTGTTTAGAGACTTTTTCTCCTGCATGTTGGCACGACTAGTGTATGCAACATATAGCTGACACCTACGTGTCATTCTGGGAAAACACTAAATACTTCAGATGACTTGAAGGTTTACTTGGCAACCGATGGCTGTTTTAAGACCATAGATACACTTTCAGCTTTGACTAAGTGTAAAGTTTTCAAGTGTCTATAAGACATGGAAAGAAATAAAAAGTGTGTGCTCATTGTCATGTGACATATTATAAAGCTCAGTGACTTCATTCAAATCTATTTGTGTAACTAGATGACCTTCTATTTTACTTGTATTTTACCACCAGGATTAAGATGTTGTGGAGCCAGGGTAAGTCAAATGGTGTTTCCAGTCTTTCTAGAAAGTGTTTTTTTTAGAAGTGCAAATGTTTTCTATTTAAATGGAAATTTTGCAATCCCGGATTTTGAAATAATTTACACGTATACTTTTTACAGCTATCATACACTGTACATTTTTACAACTATCTGACAAATTTTAAATATCAAAAGGCAATTATCACCTTGGTCACTTATCTCTAGATGCGATTTGTATGGTAGTGGGAGTGTTTGAGGTGGTGATGTGGGGGGTAGAGGGCTAGCAAACGTGGGAGGGGTTGACACAGTGATGTACAGGACAGGACACCCTCATGCTTGCTCCATAGACCACACCACATTTTGCTGCCGCAGCTGTTGTGGCGCACGCAGGAAGAGGAGAGGTGCGCTCTTTCTTGGGTGACTATATCCAGTGTGGCACAGGCTTTTCCAAATTGATTCACCGAGTTCGTTTCTGTTTGGCAAAACAACGGAATGTTGTCGATCACTCTCTCAGCAAGCTCGGTTTTAACAGAACAGTGAAGACACCGCTCATTTACCATGAGCTGTTTGGATGTTATGTACCCAGCCTATGGACATTACGCACCGTACGCCACGACTCCTTCTGCTTTTATCAATAGCTTACAGGTAGGAAGTGAAATATTCAAATGTTCAAATGTTCGCGATATATTTCTTCTTATATTGAGTCGTTAAATCGTAGGGGTCATTAAGCCGAACAATTATAAAGCTCGTTTTTGATCATGTAGTGTGTGCGTAAAAACAAAACACCTGATTCTTTATGTTTTATATGTTTGTAATTTAAGCATTAGTTTGATTTAATTTGCCATTTACAAATATATAAATTTGCAATACAGCAGTTTATATTTCTTATAAAAGCACCAAACTCATTCTGCACTCACATTCTCTTATCTTTATGCAAGCACACACCTTTACTACCAAACACAAAGGACAACATGATGTCAAAATATTTCATGGACAGCTCCAGAACTGTTGCAACACCTGTCTTAACTCTCTCCATGTTACCCTCATCCCCCACCTCTCTTATAACACCCCTCTGACAGACTCCCACAGGTCTGACCAGTTCTTCTCCTCACTGCCGGGATTTTATGGACACTCCCAGGGGTCCTGAGGGGATGTCTGGGGGCCCAGGCACTGGAGGATCAACTTCCTCCTCATCTTCATCCAGTTCTTCATCTTCCTCCTACACGCCTGCAGCTTCAAGGCCAGAGGAGGGCCCCAAGGAGAAGCAGGAGGCCCCTGAGGCAGAGTACATAACTTCACGATGTGTCCTCTTCACCTACTACCAGGGAGATATCAGCAGCGTGGTGGACGAGCATTTCTCTAGGGCCCTCAGCTCCTACATGGATGGAGAGGGCAAACGGCGGGCGCAAGACCAACAGGGAACAGGTACACCACTTTATTCATGTAAAAAACTTTTTTTAATACTAACAAGGTGCACATCTGTGCTTGCGTGAGTAATATTGTGCAAATGCAGCCATCTAGAACTGTTAAACTTTTAACACACAAAATTACAAGAAACTATGGTGTTAATTAAGGGATTTAACATAACAATACATTGAGGATGGCAATATCAATCACACTCCATGAAGCGATGTAATGATTTGAATTTGAACAAATCCAATGTCCAGTGTGGGAAAGCACTGATGTATTTTATAAAATTATTAATTCATTATTTTTTTCTTAAAAATTATTAGTGACCTAATCTGAATGTTATTACAGTTATTAAGTTACATTATGTTACGTAAATTTTTTCACATTAGTATATTAACTCCATTTGCAGTTTCAGAACTTCTGGTTATTTATGCTAGCACATGTGCTATAGTTTTCTGTTTGGTGTCCTGCTTTTGAGTCTTTTGAAAATACAGTCAGACAGGTGATGTGATAAGGTGACAGGACAGAAGGGCTGCTTGTTGGAGCTGTTGTCCCTGGAGAGGTCAGGGCATAGGGGTTAAAGGTCATGAAGGTCAGGAGCTGTTGGCACTCAAAAGAGACTTCTTTGACTCTAGGGAGGGCAGAGGTTTGAAGAAAAGCAAGAGGAAGCATGTGAACTCTTGTGTATGGTTATATAAGCTTAGGTTTGAAGTTTAGGCATTACATCATCTTTTGTGGTGCCCTGTGGCAAACTTTGTCAGCACAGATACTGTTGGGATTCGTGGTGTGAAATAATAAAGCTTTTCAAATGTTCTTATTAGTACAACAAGCAAACAACATTAAAACATTTGCATGTGTACAATTTGCTAATGATCTTGCACCAAAATGTCATTTGCAAGTCTTCTAAAGACACTTAAATCCCTTTCTACCAGTAGCCTTGGATATCTATGTAGGGCCTATAACCTCGACTCTGTCCCTCTCTCTGCTGTCGGTGTTAGTCTGTTTTCTAGTTCAGTCGGACGTCTTCATTTTGGCTCTAACATACACTTCCTGCCTCACAACAGATGCTATGTTTATACATGGCCGTAAGCGCACAGCCTCGCCGGCGTATCCCCTTCAAACGTCTCCATGGCTGCCATTCTTACTCTCGCTCCAGCTCCTGCCCCACAATGGTTGCTCAGTTAGTTGCCTGCCTCCTGGTCAGATTTATATATGCTGTGGACTATGTGATAGGGGCAGAGGGAAACACTAGCTCGCAGGGTGTCATTTTTCAGAGGAATATCTAAATATAAAAGTATACTGCTAAAAACATATAATGGCTCACTGACATTCTGTCAAGGGCGAGGAGAGGGGGGAGCAGAGAAAACAACAGGTGGGGGTGCAGGAGACAGAAGAGAAGGGTGGTGGGTGCTTGCACAGGGTAAGAGTTGTGTGTGTGTGTGTGTGTACGTGAGTACGTTGTGAGACTTTCAACCGTACCGGGCTGACATGAGAGTGAGAGATGTCACCACAGCAAGTGATTTAAGGCTCTGTGAACACTGGACTCCCTCCAGGTCAGAATGTCTGCCTTATATAGAATTCTAGGATATACTGTAGGGACGCCTCTCTTTCTACCTTTCTCTCTGTCACTCTCTCTCTCCCTCTGTCTGCAAGAACGTTGTTGTGTTTATTTTTGTGTCTTGTTGGGGATAGGGCTGTGTGACAGTATGATCCAATGGGGAAGATATCTGGGCTGAGGGTGTAACAGTCATGTGAGTGACATCTATGTTTTAGCATGGGTTGCTCCTGTTACACAGCTGCAACCTTTCCATTTGTCTCAATAAATCAAGTGAATCACAACACAGTTGTGCAACGGTACGTGACTTAACCTAAATATGATCGCTTTACCCTGCTTCCCTCTCTCTCCCTCTTCCCTCCAGTAGATACCCCTTCACCTAGCAGCCGACGAAGCTTCCCCCCTTCCTTCTGGGACAGTAACTACTCCTCACCTCAAAGCCGTTCCCACTGTGAACCTGGAACGCCCTCCTATTCCATAGACCCATATGCATCAGGGCTACACCCAGGTCTGCCTCATCCACATGCTCATCCTCATCCACACACTCATCCTCACTCCCACCCTCATCCTCCAGAGAGCTGGGGCTACCCCCAGGCCCAAGCCTATGGGCCCCCAAGGCCTCTTCACGAACTATATTCACCTACAGCTTTGGAGCCTCACTACGGGCCCCTGCTGATGCCCTCTGTGAGGCCACCTCATCTCCCTACCTTGCCAAGCCACTATGATGTGGGCAAGCTCGAGCCCACCGCCTCGTGGCCCAGCTTGCTTCCCCCAGGAGACGTCAGCCAGACGCTGGCACTCAACATGGATGCAGGTACCCAGTCAGCTGTATCAAGGCTTTGCAAATCATGTCTGCAAAGTGTTGTTTTTCTTACAGTTCAACTGTTTTAAAAAATTCATAATCAGACCAGATAGGGAAATCTGAAAATGCAAAGACAGTTTCTCATTGCTAAAAAAATCTATTTTTTTCTATATTATACTACACTGTATTAAAGAAGTATACACATCTAGCTAATTTTCCTTTGTTGCTTGTTATGACACTTTTAACATTGCTTTCTTAATTGAACCTGACGTTTAAAAAACCCATCAAATAATATGTGCACTTTAACATCCATTCAAACAAACAGGCATATCCTTCACAACCCTTGTGATACCTTGTGTAATTAACACGTGCACAAATGGATACACTTGTTGAATACCCCAGACTCTTCCACAGACACTCCCACACACAGATAAGCACAATATATAATAATCATTATAGAAGCTCTCTTATTCCCGTTTAAAACAGGATGTTTGGCAGAAGTAGGTTCCATGACAACCTGTGTTCTGTTGTTCACTGTTGTCCTCCTCATTGTTTCCTTGTCCTTTTTTTTCTCAGGCCTCCAGCAGCACAAGAAAGGCAAGGAGCTGTACTGGTTCTAACGAGCCCTTTAGTCACATTGACCAGCCATTACCAGATCCAATTAGTCCCTGGACCTGCTCCGCTATTGAAGCAGCGTGTCCCTTTATCCCCCCACACACTCCATCCCCTCTATCCACCCCCTTCTCTCTGCTCCTGGTCCCCCCTGCCAGTATATAGCCTTGCTCCAGGTCGACATGTATGCACCATGGAGATAAAGCAGAGAGAGGGAGAGAAGAAAGAGGGAGAGTGGCAGAGCATCACTGTCCATAATCTGTGCTGTTGCTCTCTCCTTCTCATCTCTCCTCCACTTCCTCTCCTGTCACTGCTGGTGCAGCGCAGTCTTTGGCAAGGTGTGAGCCACAGTGACCTGTTTGGACTGAGAAAGACAGGATCACAACTGACTTTTGCAGGGTACACAGAGAGACAGAGGGATGAACTGAGGGACAGGGGATGAATATCGGTGAACAGGGATTCCCTCCAATGTCCCTGGTTATCTCTGTTTCATGCTCTTTGTTGGTGCAGTGGTTGTCATCATCCACTTATCTGCATTTCACAAATGCAACATACAGTGGTAAACTGGAGCAGCAATCATGTCAGTTTATGCTTTGTGAAAATCACGATGCCTTTTTTTGGTTGTCAGTATGCTCTATGAAATTAAGTGTTTCTATTTATTAGTGTTTATGTGCATTTCTAAGATGTTTGGTTAGGCCAGTGTTAAACTGAAATTATTGTGTTTCAGTTTATTGTGTTTTATTAAAAAATGATGAATATACCATGTGCTGTTGATAGAGTTCCTCACCTATCTACTAAGAAATCTTTTGTGGAGAAAAAAAATAAATTTTCTAAAAATATAAAACATTGGTTCAGTAATTTGATACTGAACAGTGACAAAATTATGTTCTCTCAAATACATGGTGATGTTCCATTTTGGTTTTTAGATGTTTTGAATTTAGACTTTCTAATTTTTTGGGGATGTTTTTTTTGTGTGTCATTTCTCATTTTTTGTGTCCAAAAAGATTGTGACATCAATAAATATTTTTATGGTAAATGGTCTTATCTCCTAGATGTTTTCCTCACATTTCATGAATATTAAAATTATTTAAAGTGAATTTTAGGAGTAGGTGGACAAAGAGAACTACATACAGAACCAGATGATGAATTAACTAATATTTAACAGAACATGTGGATTTATATATCAGTCTCTGAAGAATACAATGATATTTCAGTAGACGTGTGAATTCAGGAGACAGTAGTAAAACCAGATGTAATCAAGGGCATACTGTGCAACTTGTCTTATTTAAAAGGACTTCCATTTTAATTCTTGTTCGCATTCACACTTTGTCACTAAAGTGGGAACGAGTGGTGAATGCAAGCAATGTGTAACCAGAGAAGAAGCAAGCCATCCCAGCTATGCACCAAATGTTACTCTGTTATTGATCCGATAAAACGATTATGCACTAAAGTATGCCAGACTGAGCCACTATCACAGTTTAGTGGCTGTTATGTGTGACCTCCACTACAGACCAGCCAACTATGTGATTGGCTTTAAGCTGAGGAAATGCGTAAATTAATAAAATTACAAGAGTTTACCAGGGAGGGTTTCCCAAGCCAAGTATCTTACTGCCTTCTCCCACTGGTATTTCCTCCAGGATCTACTCCAGTGTTAGTATGTGACCACAGCTATTGTCACATTATATTAGTTAGTGTAGATGTCAATAAACTCTACATATCATTAATTATAGACATGTTAATCAACAGACATCTGCAGAAAACAGCATTGTTTTACTATTATTATCAGAACAAGCACTGCAGATTAATTGTATTACCCAGACTTTAGCATCAGTTTCAGCGAACCGATACTGTACATGCAGTTTATGAGGTACATCTCTATTTATGAAAGTGTTCAAACTGTTGCAGAGAGGCATTGTTTCAAAGGTCATCTGATATTTGACATGAAGTACTGAATTCAACACATAGATGCTTGTGCCATTTATTTATATCTTCACTGATATTATAGATAAAATAAAAATCCCTGTTTGTATAATGTAACACAATCCAGAAGCCGCCTAACTATACCTACAGGAAGACATTACTTGTTGCTGGAATGTACTGCATCCTCTTTATTAACTATAATCAAAACCTAAGAAATTGCTGCCCTCTACTGGTGTATTTATGAAACTGCCAAAGCTGAATAAAAATGAAAAAATAAAAATTTATCAAAACTCACTCCAATTACCAGTTGTGATGAAAGGAACACATACGGTGTTTTCATAGTAACACTTATTTGTAGAGTTAAAAAAAAGAACATCCACAAACATCTATCGCTTATATGAACTGTAACATGACTGTAATATGGATTTATTGATTGACATCAGACAAGATGTTGATTGACAGTTTCCTCACAGAACAAGGAACAAATGCATATAACCATTTTATCAATTTAGTCTAGTAGAGGAGAGAAGTACTAAGTCTCTTTCTGCTGTAAAATAGAGTTTTTTTTCCTCTTGACTGCCACCTAGTGTTTGCTCAAGGGCGATTTTTTGCGTTTCCTATTTAATTCTGTAATGTTTTAACTTAACAGTGTAAAGTGTCTTTGCAGCTATATAAATATACAAAACTGAATTAAATTTAAAAATTTAATAAAATAAAATAAAATTTTACATTTGCATGACTTAAACATGCTACAAGAAGAAATGGGAGTGAGACAAAATATTTCTTTGAGCATGCAATTTTATGAAAACAATGCTTAAACTGAAACATGCTGTTTTACAGCTGATCAAACTCTTAGGATCACATGCATTTAAAAGGCCAAATCTGTGCAAAAATGTGGATTCATTGCCATCTTCTGTCAGGTAGTCACACTGTCATGATGTTCGGATGGCAAAGGCAAAAAAAACTTGGTCGGGTCGTTAAACTGCATAAGCAGGGTCTCTCGCAGCGCGTCATCGCTGCTGAGGCGGGACTCAGTCGTTTCTTAAATGATCCTGAGTGCTATGGAATAACAGCCATCCAACCATGCAACGTGATTTTTTTGCCATTTGTCAAGTGTGATTTCCACTTTCACTTCCCTATTGTGTAAGATGTGTTTTGATTGTTTGTCACGGTATTTAATTTTCAGTTTGCACATGATACGTATTAGTCTTATGGGTTATGACTCCGGAGATGACACATTAACTATGTAAAATGCATGACCAAGAATAAACAGTTATGCAATGTGTCTCAACAAGGCCTGAATCAAAATATTTTCTTCTGTTTCTATTCTTATTAGGGCATGAAAAAAGAAACATATAGGAGCTTAATGTAAAAATGAAATAAAAATAAATTAACTGTTTAATAAGGACCCGGGTTTGATTCCCGGTTCGGCTGGTTCCCTTTCTGTGTGGAGTTTGCATATTTCCCCGTGTCTGCGTGGGTTCTCTCCGGGTACTCCGACTTCCTCCCACCTTCCAAAGACATGCGTGGGAGGTTTAGGTGACTCTAAAGTCACCAATGTCCCTAGGTGTGAATGTAAGTGTGCATGGTTGTTTGTCTCTATGTGGACCCTGCAATAGATTGCCAACTTGTCCATGGTGTATCGTTTTGAATATAGTAAATGTAAGAATATAATATTTCCAGAACTCATTCTTGTTATAATCAGAAAATCGCTGTAGGAAGATGAATTCACATCTTTTGTCATATGACTTCCAGCATGTGGACTAATCACATGATGCTGTTTGTTTATGGCTGAATGTGGGGCAGTTCAGGGTTTTGTCTTACTGTAAGCGATTATTCAGTTGACAACCACAGCTGAGAGACTCAACTGTCTTCAGGAAATCCAGTCATGTTAGGGACTGTCAACACTCACTTCCCCGTGTTGACATCTAACTGCACGTAGTATATGGTGTAGTCAGAAAGGGTTTTGTCCAAAATAATATTGTTCAAAATGAATCACACTGCCCTCATGATTATAATTTTTAGATAAAATTTTTTGATATCTAAAAATTATAAAGTCCCCAGTTGCCAGGTAGTCACATGTACATTCAATTCACATGTAAAATGTAATTCAGTTATATTTACTTATATACCTGCAAATCACAACAAAAAAAAGACACTTTACATAGTAAAGTTAAGACGTTACAGCATTATGTAGAAAAACCAACAAATCCCTCTTGAGCAAACACTAGGTAACAGCTGAGAGGCAACAACTCTCTTTAACAGGAGAAACCTCCAACAGAACCAAACACACGATTTACACCAAACCCTTTCTTGGATCCAAACCTTGATCTTTGAACTTAGGTAGTTTTCCTGTTGTATGCATCTGCTTAGTGCTGACTCATGACCGATCTGGTCACTTGACTAGTTGTTGTAAATTGTTTATCACACAAATAACATTCTCCTGCCTGAACAAAGCTGACTTCCTAGTTTCACAATTTTACACACTTTTACAGTTTTCCTCACAACTTGTTCATTCCACTTGTGACACATTTGTATTTTTACACCTACAGAAGCAACTAGATTCCGTATAAAAGTATGAAGTATTCAACTTTTCAGATTACGATTTAACATTAAAACATATAATACTTATGACACTTCTCCCCAGGTTGGGAGCTATTGTACAGTATATGCAGTAAATAAACTAGCTTGACTTTGACCAGCTAACATGGTAAAATGTTGCTTAATCATTAATTAAGCAGTATTAAAATATACAATAACAAATTAAGTACTTCAGTTGTCACTATCTCTAAAATGTAAGCAATTACAGATCCTGTCATGTAAATCCAATGTTGTTTTTACCTAATTATACCAAAGGGGAACTGATTTGCAGAAGGCACAAATACACAGAGAGATCAACATATACAACAAAACAATAAAACAAACCAACAGACAATATGAGACAATTCACTCCAATACAATACTATTATATGTAAAGATGCTGCATAGATATAAAATGTATGAATAAAGTATAAGAAACAGTACAAAATACATGTGTCTTACATTTATCTGGACCCCATCAAATCCCAGCAAATTTGATTTGGTTTCAGCTGACGTACGAATGTGCCAATAATTATCAGGCTCCTTTTTATATTTAATCATGCAGTTTTGAGAACATTAATGGCAGCATGAAGTCATCATTCACACTGTCTAATCAGACTCTGAAGCACCAGTTTCCACAGATAAACCTTGCGCCAGCTAAAACCTTATCAGGTTTCGAATTGTGTAAACAGTGAACTGTGTGCACTACTGCTACTTGAGTAGCTCGCTCTTGCTGTTTTTCTTCCTTCCACCTTAATAAGTACTCATGTTTATTTTCTTATTTGTTCAGTTATCACAGTTTGTTATCAAGCTGTGTGTTTGTGTTACATTACAATCACTTCTGCTGCATTGAGATTCTACTTTTGGGCCTACATTGCAATGTAGTATATCTAATCTGTTTGTTTTAAATCATACACAAGATTAAACACTAGGGATGCCCTCGCCAAGTTTCTTTTGAAGTGGACAGACTTTTCTTATGTGACATTTAATCATGTGTACAAACATTACTAAATAGACTGGATATATGTGAAAAAAACTGGACGCAGAGACAAGTTCAAGTTCAGTGACATCAGTAAAACGTTTAGCTGAGCTCTTAGTTTTTCCTTGTTTCACAGTGTTTTTATGGGCTGTAGTAGTATCACGACACAAAACCTTGTGACAGTCAGATAAAGAGATAATGGGTAGGGGTTCACAACAGAAAATAAATTGAATCTCTTGCTTATGCATATGTAAAAATAGTTTAAAAACCTAATTCACTCTATTGTTGCCTTCATTTTCAGAAATGAAAGTTATTTTATTGTTATTTTATGATTGTTTATAGTTGCCAAGTCTCCTCTTTGTGTATTAAGTTGACAGATTACAGGTTACACTCATACAACACACTAAACCTTACAGGCAAGTTGAAAACAGGATGTGCGTGTGGAAACAGAAAGGAAATCATGAATAAACCTTGGATGGAAACAGTCAGCACAATCAGCATGAATGAAATTATATCATAGGTAGGGAAATGTTTTCACACATTACAGATGTTACTCCTCGCCAGGTTATTTTACTATCCTTCTTTTTTCACACAATTAAAGCAGAGGAAAAAACGTTTTTCATTTTTCAAACTTAACACGATCAATTTGAGTTAAAGTAGATGTATCGTCTATGAGAGGCAACGTAGAGTTAAACATTGTCAAATAAAACGCAATGATTCAGGTAGGTCACGCAAACAAACTTTCAGAAAGTGGGTGTTTAGCAAAGTGCCACCTACCTTTCCAAGAAATCAAAACACCTCAATTAGTTATATTTTCCAGTGTGCATACTGCACACTGTTAAAAGGTTTCAACTAAAACAGATAGGTGACGGCGCTCATGTTTGCATTATTGTTTGTGTCTGTCTATTGTGTTTTGATTCTTTGAAAGGAATCCCCATGACTGTGTGCCTGGAATCAGGGTAGTGTGGCAAACACAAAACTCCAAAAGTGGTTTTTCACACATCACTCTAACAAACAGAACCATATTATTCCTAACCAATAAACATTCACTAGTCAAGCTCTCATAAAAACTGTGGTTTAGAAAGAGTAGTTCATGGCATTCATGATTTTGGTTTTGCTTAGGTTGAAAAATAAGTTTCCCAAAAGAATGGCATCATGCAAGCTTCTGATAATGCACAGCTCATTCTCTATTTTTACGACTGACGCTCTCTCTTTCTCTGTGACTTTATGGGCTGCTGACAGACACCTGACTGGACATACTGCAAGTCATAACTGTAGTCACCTCCTCTATATAAGAAGAGCTCTCTGGTACAACCCAACATCATCTACAGCTCCTTATAACTCAATTATCGTTGGGCACATTGACAAAGAAGAAGGTGAGCAATTGCAGCACAAACAGACACACACAAACAAATGAACACATACACACACATTTCCTGTAGAGCAGGTGCACTAGACACAGACACTAGACACTGACTTAAATATGACAACAGGTCTGAGGGAAAGATGAAACAGAGATTCAAAGAAACTGGGAAATGCACATGTGACATTCAACGTCACGATAGAAAACAGTTGTGAAGCAAAGCTGAAAGAGTTCAGTCTGAACCTGTGCGGTTTCCCTTCAGTCACAAAAAACCTCTTTGCTTTTTCTGCTTACCAGTCAGGATGAAACTGCTGCTGATTGCTGCTGCTGCTCTGGCTGTTGCCAGCTGTGCAACCATCTCTCTGGAAGACCTGGAGTTTCATGCCTGGAAACTCAAATTTGGTAAGAAAGAAAAAAGTATTTGTAATACTTTTAATAGATTTATCAGATTTCTCTTATTGTGATATTTTCTCAAATTCAGCAGATGCTGCCTATGTCTATAAAGATATTGTGTGTAAGGCCTAAATCTGGAGAGAAATGTGTTTTCATAATCAGACATTTAAATGTTATAAGTGATTTGTTGCCTTATTGTTTAGAGGCTTGGAGATTAAATTTTGTCTAACAGCTAATAAAATGTCTTGACTAGAAAATGATTTAATCATAATTTTTCAATCATTATTTTCTTGTGTTTTCTTAATGACTATAATTATTTACTTCTCTAAATGGCAGGAAAGTCCTATAGCTCTCCATCAGAGGAGGCTCACCGCAGGCAAATCTGGCTCAGCAACCGCAGACTGGTGCTGGTGCACAACATCATGGCTGATCAGGGCATCAAGTCCTACCGCCTTGGCATGACCTTCTTTGCTGACTTGGTATGTACAGAAAAACACATTTGTGGTTCTTTCTTTCATCTTTACTGATGACTAAATGTCATTAGTTTCCTATTTTAGTTTGTAAGGATATGGATACGAATGAGATTTTGGATGAAGATGGTATTGAGTGGAACTAAACTTTCTCCCTTGCTCTTGCTAGGAAAATCAAGAGTACAAACGCCTGATTTCCCAGGGCTGCCTAGGCTCCTTCAATGCTTCTTTGCCTCGTCACGGCTCTGCCTTCCTCCGGCTGCCTGAAGGCAATGATCTGCCTCCTAGTGTTGACTGGAGGGACAAGGGATATGTCACTGATGTCAAGGATCAGAAGGAGTGTGGCTCCTGCTGGGCCTTCAGTGCAGTATGTACCACCTTAGTAGTAGTAAGGTAACTTCAAACAAACGTTTTTTGGTTTTAAATTCATTTAAATTAAATTCTGAATTTCAGACTGGGTCACTGGAGGGTCAAAACTTCAGGAAGACAGGTAAACTGGTGTCCCTGAGTGAGCAGCAGCTGGTTGATTGCTCTGGCGACTATGGCAACATGGGCTGCATGGGAGGCTTGATGGACTATGCCTTCGCATACATCAAAGCCAATGGAGGAATTGACACAGAAGACTCCTACCCTTATGAGGCTGAGGTAAACAATGTGCATATACGCCCTAATCTATTAAGTTGCTACAACCTACAGTCTTAGTTAATATTATGGTAAAATGCAGAACAGTGATCTTTAAACAAAGTAGTCTATGCAAAAGAAAACCTTGTGTGAGACAGGTGTACAAAGCTGCCATCTTGTGGGCACAATATGTTGCACAACTAAATTCAATACCTACAATAAACGCCTCAGACTTAACCCTTTGACACAAAATGTTCTGTTCTTCAATATGCATTTAATTACCATTTTTTTTGGCAAGTTAGTAAGTTAAAAATAAATATTAAAATGTTTAATATAATATTAAAAATATTACGTTCTAATCCAATCTTTCCATTAGGATGGACAGTGCCGTTACAACCCTGCCAATATTGGTGCTAAATGTACAGGCTACACTGATATAACTCAAGGGGATGAAGATGCCCTGAAGGAGGCAGTGGCCACCATTGGACCTGTGTCTGTTGGCATTGATGCTTCTCAGCCATCCTTCCAGCTCTACGAATCAGGTGAACAAGCACTAAAATACAACAACTATTCTTGTAATACTTACAATATTCTCTTTTTGGCCATCTAACTAATATAAGCGTATTTGTAGGGTTGTATGATGAGCCAGACTGCAGTAGCACAGAGCTGGACCATGGTGTGCTGGCTGTGGGTTATGGCAGCGACAGCGGACAAGACTACTGGCTGGTGAAGAACAGGTACATGTCCATATCTGCTGCTAATATCTATGTGCTTTCTTTTCTCAGTAGTCCACTGGAGAAGAAAAAAAGCTAAGTGGGTGTTTTCACAGACAGCAGTTATAACATGTGTTATTTATAGCTGCTAAAATGAAATGAAATGAAACTCAGGAAGTCGTCTTCTTTACACCATCTGTTACTATGAATTGCTATTGTGCTATTGCTATTTTAGTTCAGTGATATCATAATGTTTCTACATGCCGTTAAAAATAATAATTAAGACAAGAATTCTGTTTTACGAGCATCAGGGGATTATTGTTTGTTTTTGTAGTTGGGGTCTAGTGTGGGGAGACAAGGGATACATCAAGATGTCCAGGAATAAGCACAACCAGTGTGGCATTGCCACTGCAGCCAGCTATCCCCTGGTTTAAACAGGTGAGGAGAAACTAATATTCCTTTCTTTCCTCCCTCTTTTATGACAAAAAACTATTTAAAAAGCTATGAAAACAAGTTGAACTGAACTGAGTGATGTACCCGAAAAGTATGTGCACATTCTGCAACTTATTGTCCATTAACTGGTTGTTGTTCATGTTTATCGGATTTGCAGGTCCCTCAGTGAGGAGAAGAAGAACAGTGACACATAATTTACTTTAATTTCATAAAGAAACAGAATTATAAAACAAAATGTTCTACTGATGTTCCTTTGAGTTCACAGGTCTAATTTTTTCCCTGCTGCACTTTTATTAGGATCATTTTTATTGAGATTGTAAATAAATGTAAAGAAATAAAATATTTTACACTGAGACATAAAAAGAACATTTATGTGTTTGTGATTTTGTTGCCTTGTACTGTCTGTCATAAAAGTAATAAGACTGTACCGATGGCCTGTGCCTTAAAAATAGTGCTTCCCATAAACACAATAATAAATATGTTAATGTTACTTGTACTTGCTGCAGATACAGTAGGCATACGTGTATGCAAACAACAAGAGTTATCAATTACAAGTGTGAGAAATTCTGCAGTAGCTGCGGCTTGTTTCCACAGTCATATGCAAATGTTCAGAATGAGCCTTGCAGCAAATGAAAGGAAATGATTGCATTTCACAGAAAAAGGTGGCACAGGGTAACCGTGCAAAGTAAAAGGTCAACAAACTGTGACTTCACTGACACACACACGATGTGTATATTGTAGATGAAGGTACATGACATAGCTTCAGCCTTTTGCACTGTAAATTTAACAAACTGCTTGCACTAAAGTATATCTGTTTAACAATATATTGTGCTCTGTGCAAGAATACATGAAAATAACTTTTAATATTCCAAATATACTTGCTTTATTTATAGTTATTTAAATGTGTGCACATCAAGCTGCTGAGAACTTTGCCCGAAGACAAGCAGTTATAGATAACATATTTTTGTGAACTGTTTTCATCCTCATATCTTGGGGCTTTATGTCATATCTGGCTTCGTTGCTTATACCAGTGTCGACTAACAAATTATTCACTAAAAACAACCATGTTTGTTATTCACAAAGTCTGATGATTAGACACAGATATCAACTGCCGCTGTGGCTTTTGGCTTACAAACCCCAGGCCAAAGATAAAAGCTTTGGGCAGGGAGTTGCAAAAGTAGAAAATTCATTAGGGGAAAGGAATATTGTGCCTTTATTTTTCTGTTGTCTTTGCAGTTTGTATTTGCTTCGATAGCATTTCCTCACTTTATCTTCCTGGTTACAGGATACAGTTTTCCTTTTTTTTTTTTTTTTTTTTTTAGAATTTTGTGGTTTGTAAAAGGTTATCTCAGATCATTTGTAGGTAAAGATAAGATGTAGAAGTGAAAGGAGATCTGGTGGGCAAGAAGTGAAACACAACAACACACAGAGACACAGAGTCTGAAATTATACACTTTTGTGGTTAAAGCTCTTGTCTGATGTGATGAAAAGCCAATATGGATTTTAGAGCAATATCTTAGCAGTATGCATTTTCACCTTTATCGCCAATAATACTATATTTTAAAGACCGTCTTTTGCTTTCAAGATCATCCTCTCCTCTTGTCACATCCTCCTGTCCTGATACTTGATCCACCCAATCCTAGATAATCAGTTTTCATATAAACTCTGATCATGACATGGCAGGAAAGGAGAAATGAAAGAATTGTATTTTTTGTCCTCATCCTTCAAAACCACTGATGGAATATTAAAATAGTGTATCATTTACAATGGAACCTGTATTGTAGGAAAGAGTCACAAGCAATGACAAGAAATAAAATGAAAATAAAATAAAATACAACCTTAGTTTCTTATTCAGTGTAGCAGCCATGGCCATGTTGGTTGACTATGAAGAAGTGGGTAATATTGTGTCATCACACTCTTACATATTCACTTTAATTTGGGGCTTTCAGCTGGGAAAGCAATTGTTTATGAACCCCCGGGTCAGTGGTTTGATTCCCAGTTCCTCCTGGTTACATGTCAAGGTGTCCTTGAACAAGACACCGTAACTCTGCAGAGCTGACATGTACCGTCAGGCAACTGTCGAACAACAATTTGCAATAGGGGGTCAATAAAGTATATTGTTATTATTTAACTCTTTTTATAATTTTTCTCTATGTTCACTTACTTTTCTATAAGTTGTCTAGTTGTCATAATTAATATTAAGTTATTAGCAAATTATCAGCCTTGTGTGATATTTTTCTTTATTGTCAGTAACTTTATTTCTGTTGTAGTTCATACTGATGCATTTGGTTCTCTTTTGCTAATTTCCCTGTTGATTTTGTTTCAGTTTAGTTGTTACTTCGTCTTTTCCCATCATTTGCACTAATGGAAATATAAAACCTGCATCCTTGGCTTCCTTCATAGCCTCAACATCTGTATTAAAGGTTTTATTAAAAAGGATTATTTCACTAATTGTGTATCCCTGATTGTATATTCTATTACTAAAGTATGATTTGCCAAGTAAACTTTCTTTGGCAAAGGGCTTACTATTTTCTTTACTTCCACTGTAAAGCTGTGAAACATCCTTGATACAGATAAACCTTGTTGTGAAGCTCACATGAGGACGTAACATTGCTTGCAGGGTAACATACAATATAACCTGTTAACACAATTTTACAATGCCCGATGCCAAATGTGTGTAAAGTAATCCCATAATCGAATCTCGCCTTCTTTCAGCAGTAATTTGCAATGCTCTAGGGTTTTGTGTATAATCCAACTAAACAGCAATACTTAATAAGTCTTACATTATTCTTACATCTCTATTGAATCTTCGGGCAGTGTAAGGTTGCTCCCTCATTTGTAATCCATGACGTTGGCTATAAATAAATTTACAGTGCTTGAAATTATTTTGTTCATTTGTCATGGGCTATTTAGTCTAACTGCATTGAACTTTACTGCACAGAATGAAGACGAAAAAAAATCCAGCACAGTAACAGATGATGCTACTTTCTTTCTAAACCTCATAATTTGCCAAAAAAAAAAAAAAAGTAAAACTTTGACTTTGCTAATAAAAGTCGTCAGTGAGAAAATTATTGCACTCCCTCTCCTATGAGGTAGGTGACATCTGTTTTAATCACACACAATAGTTGCCACAATGTAATTAATGAAATCACATTAAGTGCTTGTAATCAGCCCATTCTAAATGTCACATTAGGTCTGGTTGTGATGATATTTGACGAGAGGTGGAGAAACACTGATGCAGGGGTACAGAGAGGGGGGTAACACATTAAGGATTTAATCAGCTTGTGTGACAAAATATGACCTTGACATCTTACTTTTTCCTTCCTCAGCTGTTGCAGCAGAGAGAGCTGCCATGTGGAAGCAAACAGGCGCGGCCATAGTAATTGAAGGAGAAATTTAAATTGCCTTTTGTCAGGCAAGACTTGTAACAGTAGATGTAGAAAAAAAAACATCACGCCATTTTATCAGCACTGCAGTATGACAGTATTCAACCAATTATGCCTGAATGATTGTTATCCAGTGACGTTATCATCATCATCCCTTTAAGTTTGGGGAGTACGAAGGAGGGCATTAGGAAGTGGAAAAAGCAAAAGATGAAAAAGCTCCCAGACAGAGACAAATGGAGACAGAAGGAGGGCGCATAAGAGGTGAGGCAAATTAATTGGTTTTGCTAAATCCTCCTCAAACAGCAGAAGCCAATGTGGTTCCACAAAAGGCCATTACCGGTAATCAATTTAAATCTGTTTTACCCTTCCCAAGGAAACCAATTAGGCAATTTAATTTGGCTTTTTTTGAATCACAGCATAACCACAGCAGAGAATAGGACGTCCAGTTCACTTCCTGTAGAGAAGAACAACAGAATACACTGAGAGGTGTTGCTGGAACAAACAAAGCTATTGATCTGAGAGATGAGACTGATGGATCCAGGAAAGAGGAAAGAGACATGGGAATCATGGTGTGATGATAAATTCATGAATGTGGATTATGAGTGACCCTGTGGTGTCCTTCTGTGTTTTCATTTAAAATTTAACCAGTATAAACATTTGTCGCAAGCTCACTCTAAACCTAGGCTACTAGCTCAGTTTTCTACTAAATGTGAAAGAGCAGTTGATCACTTCTTGCTGGCTGGCTGTTTTTAATGACACTAGATGGCAGCACTTGACTACTGATGATATCTCGACAGTTGAGGGCTGTGTTGAGTGCTGGACCTGCCTTTGTTTCGTGAAAAGCTCTGGTTCAAAATTAAATGTATTCCTTTGATTTGCATGTCCTTGGTCTCCACATGCACACAGAGTGCATACGAACATCCATATATCTACACAGGACTACATTTCCCTGCACCAATAAATCCATTTCTTTGTAATGAAGCACATGCCCTACACTGAATGTGTTTAATCAACAATGTCAATGCATAATTTTAATAGACTGGCTGTTGGGTTGGTATGGAGGAAAGTGTCAGCTGTGTGACACCTTATAGCAAACAAACAGTTTCTCCTTTGGGGATACAGACAGGGCCACGTTTCTGTGCCAATGTGTTATCCATCTCCCATCATGCCTTTCTGTGTGTGTGTGTGTGTGTGCATGCGCACAGATCCTTGCATGTGTGCTGTGTTTATGCGCGTATGAGGAAATGGGATGTCAACTGGTTTGTCATGTAATGGGGAGCGTGTGATTGTGACAGACAGGAGTTCTGGATGACCGCACATGGTGCTGATGCGCGCGCACACACACACACACACACACACACACACACACACACACACACAGGCCTAATGATCACAGGAAACACAGAGAGTGAACATATGAACCAGCCCTACCAAACCATAAGAAAAATTATTAAAAGAATTTTTGAAAAGAATGAACCCGCATTTGAGATCAATAATCCATACTTGCCCCTCTATCTTGCTCTTTTTAATCTTACCTTCCTTATCTTTATCCCTTTTCTTTTCCTCCTTGTTTCATTTTCCCATTCTCCTCTAACCAGCTGCATTTCTTGGACAGGGCTACTGGCTGTAGTCTGAGAGAGACGAGTGAAGCTAACTGTTTGAGAAAAACAGCTCTGGCAAGGCCAATTACACCCAGACAAAGCACTTTGCATGTTATTGTGTTAGGGATTCATGCTTGATTGACTGAATGGGTTCTAATGAGGCTGGGGAACAACGTGCAGGAAAGGAAGAAACACTTCTCCGTTTCCCTGATGGATTGATTCACCCGCACGGTCGTACTTGTACACAAACACATCCAGGTTCAAACACACTCACTGATGCACGCTTACAGCGCAAAGGTGTGCAATCACATTGGCATGCACATGGGAGTATACTTACATGAAGGCATATGTAAATCAGCACGAATGCAAACAACGGCTCTCTTTCTCAGTTTACAGCTATAAAGTATGTACTGTGTGCATCTATGAGTGTGTGCAGTGGGTGGCAGATGAAGAGGAGATATTAAAGTGGAAAGGTAACTTGCTGTATTGCCTCTGCAGATGCTCCTATGTGAAAGCTTCACTCCCACTGGCATCCTTTTATAGTATCACTTCACTAGGTAGAGTTGGATATAGCAACAGATGGATTGGTAAAGCCTACAGCAGTGATAAAAAATGTCCGCCGTTATTCTTGTTGGGCCTGTATAACAGATGTTAGTTTTATTTCTGCAGTGTTTAGCGTTAGGCTCTGACTCCACTAAATTTCGTGTCTTTAAGCCCCCCCCCATTCTCCATCACAGAAAAATTAAAGTTGAAATGGATATTACTAGCCACAGGCTTGTGAAAATAATAAATGTCAGCAACGATGTTCGCAAGATCAATTTCCAAAAAATACACACTAAAAATGAAATTAGCTGCCAACCCTGCGAATTTTGAAAGGCAGGTGCATGTACGTAAGACAGAGGGTGGAAGACAGAAAAGGGAACAAGTACACAAACTGCAAAATCGAAACTTGCAAATATGCTTCTTTCTGAGAGTCCTTCAATGTTCAAATCATAATTCATTAGTAAACAAGACAGAACATTATCTAGTATCGTTAATCATCTGTGACGTGCTCATTTTGATTTCAACAGTTTTCATGTGAATGACTCTTGTTGCCAAACTGAGGGACACTTGAGAGACCCAGAGTGTGTGCTGAGTGTGCTTTGAGGAATATTTACTATGGCCTTCTCTTTCCTTACTGTCTTCTTCTTTGGACTGTTTTTTCATCTCCCCCTCCACCTCCTCATCTCCTTCTTTCCACATCTTTCTAATTCATCATTTCTTGTTGCCACTCCTCTATATGGTCCATCTCCCTGCTGTACTGAGGTCAAGATGAAGGATCAATTGCCTGAGTGCAAATACATGACTACTCATGTTTCCGCTCTCCGTTTCATCTTTGTGTTTTATTTTGCCTGACAACTCTTTCCCACTGGAGATGGCCTCACTATCACCTGCAGTAACCAGCTTCTTGTACATACAATATATGTGTATGCACGAGTTTTCTGCATGCATGCCTGTGTGTTTGTGTGTGGGTGGATACATCTGTCAACTCTAGTACTTTACCTGCCCCTTTTACCCAGCCTTGTTTATTTGCCCTGTTATCTTTCCTCCTCTCCATCCCTCTTCCTTTCCTGACCCTTTTCGTCCTCTGCTTTCCGTCCTCTATTGATAGCAAGAGCTAATAAGGCAATTAAAGCATAATTAAAGCAGTCTTCAGAGAGAGGAAAGGTCTCAGCCTACTTCATGAGGGTGTGGGAGCAATGTATTTACTTGTGACTCCTATGAGCTCCCTCTCAATCTCTCCTGACCACCAAAGAAAAAAGAAAAAAAAAAAGAAGCTAAAACGGCACTGAGATTGTGAAAGGCCAGAGGAACTGTTTGCACAATCCCATGACAATTTTTACAGAGTCAAGACATGGATAGTATGAGGTAACTAGCTAATTTGTTCAGCTTCAAGTGTATTTATCCAACCAGCATCAGCCCACTCATTGTTGTCAAATTTGCCAGCACAGATCAAAGGACCCTGTGCAGCGTGTCAGCCAGGTTACCTCTGTTTGGCACTCTGAATCAAAGTCACGGATTAAGGAGAAGTGAGTGAAGGGGGACTATCATCCTCTTTCTGGAATGCGATCTTCTTGTCACAAAGGTGGATCTATGGATCTATGTTGTTTTCTTACACATACATCACAAAGCTTCTTCTAACATCTCTATACATACAATCACTGCGCGCACTTGTAGACTGAAACAAAATCTTTACCCCTGATTTAGAAGGCGCTTACAATGCATTAGCCTTGTGGTAATTACTAGAAACTCAATTAGAAGAAACCGCTGAAGACCAAGACCAAACTGCAGGGCTTAAGCTGCAATGCTGGTAAATGGATTTGGAGTTAATTTAGTGAGTCAGAGGGTGAAACAGCCATCAGTGATGTTTTAAGCTGCGGCAAGCAACCTGAGCGCTCAGAGCTCTGTACCGTAGCCTGATCTCTTCTGTAGTCTGCTCTCAACTGGCATTCAGCTTCAGTTTGGTTTAAGTGTTACAAATAAATTGCTTTGGGAATATGTTTTCCTGCCTGTGCGTACATGCCTTTGCCCGTTTGTGCATGAGGCAATACTTCATTCAACCTTTCTTTAGTGATACATTAGGTCTCATTGATGTTTACACATCATATCACACATTCATATTTACCTTTTGTAGTGTGCTAATTTGTATTTTATTGTTGTGGTTTTGTTGCACTGAACTGAGACTAGATTTTTATAGATTATGTTTAAATAATTATTAATATGATATTGACAGGTTTTATTTTTAATATACACATTTAGTAGGTATGCAAACACACAGTAAGCACTGTGAAAGAGGCAGTAGAACACAGTATGTGATATGTAACATGTAAATTATACTTTGACCACTAACATTGCCCTTGCTGATCGTTTGCTTTCTGTGTGTACCGCAGACACCTATTGGGATTTTTAATGTACAGTAGGCTTGTAGGTTGTATCACTTCTTGGACTCTACTATCTGAATCCATGGAGAAATGAGTGAGCAGATGGACTGCACCTTGCAGAAAGAGTGGGTGGTAAAGTCTGCATGTCCCTGTATGTGTGCTTGTGAATGCTTCTATTGGTACCAGCATGTGTGTTGGCGTTTGTGTGTTCATGTTGGTGCTACTGCAGGATCTTGGCTTTTGCTTTGGAGTAAAGTTGCATGTGTGTGTGCGTGTGTGTGTGTGTGTGTTTGTGTGTTGTGGGTTGGTGAGTGGGTGTGCATCGTGAGAGCACTGCTGTGCCTCCTTCTTCTGGGGACCAGATGGTGATGAAGCAAGTAGCTACACTACTGTTTCTGACATCATCACTCAAAGACAAAGACAAAGAGACTGAGAGCGACAGAGTGCATTTAAAATATGAGGTTACTGTGTAAGAATTTCTCAGCGATCTTATACAAGCATCGAAATAAACTCGAGAATCACTTCTGACCAGCCAGCATATTGTTCAAGGTGTCTAATGAAATTTTATGTACAGGCACAGTTGAACCTCTAGGACTTTGAGTCACAACTTTATTAGTGGAAGAATTGTTTTGATTTTTTCTAACTACAATTATTTTTAATTCCATAAAAGTAGAAATATCTGTAACAATTTATTTTAAAGGTTCCATATTTTTCACATAATTTCCTCTAAATTTTGAATAGTTAGCTGGTATCTTGTTAACTACCAAAGAAACACACTTCATACTATAAACTTTCATGGAATCTGTTGCAAACATATTTCTACAAACTGTGACATAAGGTGACTTACATATTTTCTCTCTGATCAAGAATGAATTATTCTAAGTCATCACTTACTTACTACATAATTTCCCAGTTTGTCTAATATAAAATACATATAAAAAACTAGCTGGTTCTTAATAGCTGTAGCAATGTATGGTCCTTTTAATTTAATTTTAATTGAATCTGTTATCTAAAATTTCTTAAATATCATATGGGGTTCCCCAAGAATTAAGTCCACTACTTTTTGATCTCTATATGTTACCACTGGTTGATGTCACATCATCTCCTTCCATAGCTATGCTGATGACACTCAGTTTTATGTAGCTGTGTCTGATGACACCAGACCTATGAGCATCAATAGATGTATTTCAGACATCACTAAATCTGCTTTTTATCTTAAAAATATTGCTGAAGTACAGTTTTTTCTCATTCTGAGTGACACAGAGAGGCTTATACACACCTTTATATCCAGCAGACTAAACTACTGTAATATCTCTTTTATGGTCTGCACATAAACATTGTAAATCAGTTACAGCTGATGCAGAACTCTGCTGCTAGAATCCTAACCAGGACCAGAAGAAGAGAACACATTACTCAAGTCTTAAAGTCGTTACACTGGTTATCTGTCAGTTTCCATATTTCTTTCTAAATTCTTTTACTTGTTTTTAAACCATTGCACCTGCCTATCTGTCTAGCATGGTCTTTCTGTATGAACCAGTATGTTCTCTACGATCATCTGGCACAGGTCTATTAAATCTTCCAGAGTGCAGGATGAAAACACATGGTGAGGCAGCTTTTATTGTTTAGTATTTATGCTCTGAAATGTTGGAACAGTTTGCCTGAATATATCAGATGTTTTCAAACGGTAACTTAAACCCCCCCCCCTGCTTAGTCTGGCTTTCGATTAAAACGTTTTGTTTTTGTGTGTACCTATGTACATTTATTCACAAGCTACTTAGGGGTGGGGCTGTTGAATGAATGTATGTATGTATATATGTTCACATATGTGTTTGTTATGTATGTAGGTATGTGTATGTGTATACGTATACATGTGTACATGAATATGCACTGTGTGTTACGCCTCCCGGACAAACTGTGCTCTGAACATGTAGCATCAACCTGTCAATGCTGGATGAGGGCCCTCTCCCTGTTGCTGTTCCTGGGTTTATTTTATTTTTTATCTTGCTTTTTTTTTTTTTGGCCAGTGTTTCTTCATCCGAGTCAAGGGTCTAAGGACAAGGGCTGTCATTGTTGAGCAGTTTGCAAAACAAAAGCCCCAACTAGGCTTATACATTATGTTCAGTTTACAAAATTCTCAGAAGACTTTGAATTTAATGGACTTTGCCTCTAAGTGGATGTGAAGCACTTTGATTTGCTGTTATGTATGAAGAATTCTATATAAATAAAATGTGACTTGACTTGGCCTATTAATTGTGAATGACTTTCAAGTCAACATTCCTAGTTAAAACCTCTATATCAGGTATTTCTTTTAGGAAATTATGAGATATTTTTCTATTAAATTTTCTAGAAAAATATAAATTGTTAATAAAAAACCTTAAATATAAAAGCACCTAATTTAAAGTAAAAATGGATATCTTCACCTAGCTTCACCTAGTGGAATTTATTATAAAATACCATCAATAAATTTACATTCATGAAGCTTTATGTTTAGTTTTTGTTCAAGTGTTGATTCAGAGAGGTGCTGAGAGGTGCATCTTACATTGATACAGACCTAAATTAGATGTAAATGTACTTTACTCTTTCGTACACAGATCGTTTTGTCTTTAATAATGAAATTTACTCAAGTTGATTAAACTCCCTTTAAACCATTTTTAGATAAATGACCTTGTGAGTTGAAGGTTATGTTGTACCCTTGAGCAAGACCACCCCAACTGCTCACATGGAGCTGCCTAGTGCCCATAAGTCAGACTGGGCATATATATATATATATATATATATATATATATATATATATATATATATACACAGTCTATATATATATATATATAAATATATATATATATATATATATATATACATATATATATATATATATATATACATATATATATATATACACACATACACACACACACACGTACATACACATATACACGTACATACACACACACGTACATACATATATATATGTACATATACACATGTACATACACACACACGTACATACATATATATACGTACATATACACATGTACATACACACACGTACATACATATATACACATGTACACGTACATATACACACACACGTACATACATATATATATACATATATACACACAGCCACATGTGTGTGTGTATGTGTATTTATTGGACACGAAAGGATTCATGGAACAATATATACAGTATGCCATGAAAAAAAATAACTACCCAGACTGCATGGTTAGTATCACTTACAGTAACTTTACTATTGAAGTGTGTGATGTGCAGTATGATGGGGGCTGGATAAGGACAGGTGTGCTCACTGTACAAAGAAAGATAATCATTAGTCACACTGAGCTGACAGGCTGACTCTGCCTTGTGATGCTTTCCCACTTTTAAGCAATATAATGACAACACATCTCAGCAACATTACTGATCATGAACATACTGCTATAGTTATATTTTGTAGAATGGAACAAGTAAAGCTACTGTACTATAGAGGCAAAATAAATAAATAATTATTTTCATATTTAACAGGCAACAATGATAATTTTGGAGATCAAAAATCCATACCAAAGGTATTTGGTTGTAAATGTCTCTGCGAAAAAAAATGTATTATATTTTCATCAGACCCAACAACAGAGCAAATTAAAGTTTAGCTTCAGTTTCCTCTCGCGTAGTCTGTGCTCCTCCAATATTCCCAGAATCCCTCAGGTCCAAAATTACAACCAGTCTTCAGTGAATAGAGGCTCAGCTCATATATAAAGGTCATATGTGACTTTTAATGAGTATCTTTGTTCTTGTTTCATCTCTGAAATGCTAATTGAGCCAGCATCTCTTCCCCTGCATACCTATATACTGTACTTCCTAATGTATGGAGAGAAACCTGACACAACGAGTCTCTTTTCCTCTAATACCGCTAACTGTGATGGTGTAGCTAAATGAAGCCTGAGATGGACGCTGTGCCAGACAGAGGCATCCAAGCCCACCGTTTCCCCTTCACTCACCGCCTGGTGCGCCGTGCAATGGCCAATCAACTGCTCACACAAAGGAAGAATTAACATATTCCTTGGCACAAAATCGCTCCCTTAATTGCAGCTGCACTGAGTCTGTGTTCTCCACACCTCCTCTCCACTCTTTTCTCTCTCTCTCTGTTTTCTTTTTGCACTCTCCCCATCACCAACCTCTCCAAGTGTGTGTGTGTGTTTATTTTGTTATTCTTCCACGTTTCACTTCGTCCCTCCTCCAATCATTCAGTCTTCATCAGACGGCGATTGTGTGAGCTCAGAATGAGAACACAGAGAGAGAGAGAAAGATGGGGGCTGGGAATGTGTTTGGCATCCTCTACTACTGAAATAAAATTGTCAGTCTCAAATTATGCCCTCATAATCAGCACGTTGGAGTTGTGCTGCAGCATAGAAGGACATTACCACCTGGATACTATGTACATTTTTGTGGTCTCCCTTATGCCTTGTCAGTCTTTCTTTATCTCTGTTTACATTTCTCCTCACTGGTTACACTTCTATTATGACATTTTTGTTGTTTGTTTCTATTAGTTCTTATATCTTTGGTCTGTTCTTGTGCAAATTTCTTTCTATTTGCTGCTCACTCCGCCATTAATGTTTCATCTGCATTGTTCATTCCTGCTTGCCTTTCGCTCCTGCTCACCACCCCACTGCCTTAGGTTACCCATTTCCTCCTTTGCCTTTTTGTGTCAGTCCCTTTTTTGTGTTAATTATAGGCAGCAAAGAGCAAGGTGGGACTTAAATGAGTTCTTTAATGCTACTTTAGTTTTACTAAGTGACTGGGTCTGTTAATAACATACCTGTCTGTGCTCTAAACACCATTTAAATGTTGTCTGTCTGCAGGTACCTCTATATCTCTTTCACTCACTCATCCCCATCCACTAATTATATTCTGAGAATAATAGCACACTAATATAGAAACCCTAGTCATGATTATATTCCAAGTCAACCTTTCAGTCACACTGCCTTCCAGTTTCCCCACCCAGACCTCCTCCTGAATCTACTGTCACGCTTTTATATCTGTCTCCTAACTCTGTTATCGTTGCTGGTCTCACACACCTATCTCTGCTAACGCTGTCACAGCTTTATCTCTCCTGCCATATACTGTCATAGTTGTGGTGTGTCTGTCTCTGTCTGTTGCTGCTTGTAGTTTGTCTCCCAACATTGCTGTTGTGGTAACTGTGTTTATTCTGCCAGTCAAAGACGAGGCAGAGACAGCATCACTCATCCTTGTGTTGTGGAGAGAGGCTGTGGTGTGAGAGAGAGAGGCTGTGGTGTGATAGAGAGAGAGAGAGAGAGAGAGAGAGAGAGCAGTCACATTTCAGACAGTAAAGAGTCCCAGGTGGGTTACACAGTTGTGCGTCTGAGATAAGCTGAGGTCTTGACTGCTGTTATGCAGAATTTCCATACAGCTGGAATGCTAGTGCTGTGCAGCTTGAGTGGTTCTTCATTCATCTAAAACTGCATACATGATTTGACCAAACTGCAACCTCTTCATATTCCCTTGAGATATTTAATTTAGACTTTTAAACAATAAACTACAAAAAATGTTTCATAGAAGTAGAAGCTGGTACATAAAAAATACTTTACATAAAGTAAATTTTTAGGGAAATCAATTGTAAAACTATGTATGGATAAAACCTGACCAGAATATTTTACTTGTGCTAATACAGCAAATTAAATACCTGAAAAATAGCACAGTGATCCAGAGCGGATATAAAAATCTAATATGGCCATAAAGCAGCAAAATTGCAACATTCCCCACATGGGCCTATTACAACAAGACATACAGTATTTGTGAGACACAGTAACAACCACAATCTAAATGTTATAGCAAAATCTGTCATCTCATTAGCTAGGCTATATATGGATGTATATACAGTATGGCAACTGCAAACTAAAGTAAAAACCAAGACAGCACACAACTTTTGTTGTTCTCTCAGTAAGCATTGCACTGTTGCATTGTGCTTTGTGCACTTGTGCCTGGAAAATAAACTGCAGTGGTGTACTGCATAAGTTAATTTATCAGTTTGTAAATCTGTTAATCTATCAATTTTTCACAGCCGATTTTATTTTCGGCTAGTAGAAATTCTTTGTTGGCATCATCATTTTATTTAAAGCACTTTCATATACTGTGAAATGTTACAACATAAAATACCTGAACTAATTAATACATAACACATTGACAAACATTATT
Source organism: Ctenopoma multispine (assembly GCA_034779795.1). NCBI lineage: Eukaryota > Metazoa > Chordata > Actinopteri > Anabantiformes > Anabantidae > Ctenopoma > Ctenopoma multispine. The sequence goes on along the minus strand of JAUYWH010000014.1, from coordinate 8,949,740 downwards.
ATTATTTCATTATGTTCAGTCATGCTGCCTTCCAACTACTGTGTTAAACCCATTTTTATCCTGTTTGTAATCACTTGGATAAGCTCATGAGTACCTAGTTAGAATATGAATATGATATCTAGAGATATGCTGATATTAACTTGCATCCTGTCCCATGCAAACATCTAATCCTGCACAATTTGCAGTTTGAGGTGGTAAAACTAGTGCTCGATGGTGGGGTTTTAAATCATTTTCAAAGCTCCCCTTCAAGCATGGTGGTGGCACTTCCTGTGTCTTTATTCACCCACTGCCTCTTTGATCAATTCAAGGCTCAGAAATATCCTACACCAATTACTCTAAAACTAACCTGTCACAAACAGCTTTTGCTATTAGCATATCATTTCTGTTATAATTACAGGGCAATACTACAGCACAGAAAATTGAATCCTAAATATATTGTCTTCTTTTCCACATAAAGAATCAGTTACTTTGCTCTTCCTTGTTTCTGCCGACAGTTTAACAGTGTAAAACAATGGTTCGGGAAAATGAGGATATAATATGAAGGTAATTGTAAAACAGCCTGAGGACATTTATGTGAGAGGTTGCAGAAATCTCGGTCATATTGTGTCGATAGCTGCACTAGAAATTAAAGAGAGTTTTCTGAAAAAAAAAAAACCAGCAACAAATATATAAACATGTAATTTTTATGTGAAAGAATATTATTATTAATAGGTGTTCCCCCTTTTAAAATTTGTTTTTTCAACTTTGCTGATGACTCTTGCAAATAAATCTTAATAAGCAAGGCTCTCTGGTCACAGTGTCCAAACTGGAAGACTTGCACAAATAGGCTCTTTATTAATAATGCTTGACAGGGTTTCTGGTTGGAAGCTAAGGGCTCATTAGGACACACTAACTAGTCCCTGGTAGCTGAGATGCATGGCTGCTACTGGTTTCTAATAAAGAACAGAGTAATTACATTCACAGACAAAGCTCATGAGTGCCCAGATTATGGACCTCATTTTAAGAGGGCTAGTATTTAAAATGTGTGGTGTAAAGCTAGGGTCACTTGTAAGGAAGCTTACTGTATAATGAACACACAACCACACACTGACAAATTAAGCTGATCTTATAGGCCAACACACACAGACGATCACAGAATTCACACACTACCATGTGCAACTTTGGCGAGAAAGGGAACAATGAATTCATATAATGCAGTTCAGTGATGAAATGATTGTAGGAGTATTGTTGTGATGAAGATGTTTGTGATGCTGTGTGATGCAAAAGAACATGTTCCACATGGCTTTCACGTGTGTCACTGTGACCACCTGAGACACTGTGTGAACCCGCCTGGGTAGTGATAAAAGAACTGCATTGTAAGTGGATGAAAGATTATGCCTTAGGCCATCTCCTCTGTTTAACGGGGGTTGTTTAGTCGTGCGGTAAATAATAAACAGCTGCCCCCACACTATGTTTGAATCATTCGTCTTCACTGTCCAAAATATGAACACTACTGTGTTCAAAGGTGTGGCCCTTGTCTTTCAGGTGCAGATCGACTGCTAAGTCCTGTTCCTGAGGAGCTGGCTCTTCTATGTTGTGCCATACATGTGTGAAGCTTTTGTTTAGTCTCTCCTGTGTACAAAACTGTACATTCTCCACTGCATTGTTTTGCATAATACCACATTGTTTGTGTCTGGAAAGGTCATATGTGGCATAACTATTCTCTTTGTTCTGCAGCTCCTCAGAAGTTATCAGGTTGGCAACCTATTTCTAGGATAATTTGCACTCTGCTTCAACTTTTGAAATAGGTCCCAGTAGTGAGCTAAATTAAGAAGGGATAGGAGAGCTGGAGGGATCAAGATGAAGAGCTGGATGAAATGAAGGAAGTGGAAAGAAGAGAAAGCGTATAGCTGGCCTGACAGGAAGTCTTTGACAGGGACCCGCATAGCAGGGAGCAGAGGTTCAGGACTCTGACACTGAAACTGAGCGCATAGTCATCCATCACCGTGGCAACTCCACCTGACAGTACAGCAAGCTGAGGGACAAAAAGGTGGTGCTGGGGCAGATGGGAAGGGAGAATGAGGCCCAGAGTCCTGCATGAGAGGAACCATGGTCAGAGGCAAAAACAGGAGAGTGGCCAGGATGTGCACTCTTTCTCTCTCTCTCCGTTTCTCTCTCTTGCACACACACCGCACACACACACATCGCACAAACAAACAAATTGGGGCTAAAGTGTGTGATGACCGTTGGCCTTCCATGTCCCTCTGTCCACTTTGCAGACTGGCTGTCTGGAGGAAGTTGATACAACACATCCATCACTGTACTCCTCCTCTCTCTGAGACCTACAGCTAGGCTGCAGTATGTGTGTTTAAATGTGTGTGTGTGTGTGTGTGTGTGCGCATTTGGCAAGAAGTATATGTAAGCTTTTTGTGCCAATGTCCTCTGTAGGTTTTGCTACAGATACATATCAGACAATAAGAACAAGGACATATATTTATTAAACCTTATCTCCTGGTTGTCTTACTTAGACTGCATGAGAATATTTATATAAGCCCTGTTTACTTCTTGAATAATTGTGATTAACATTTCATCTGACAACATTGTCTTTGGTGTGTTTATGATGTGTTATGAATGATTTATGGTTATGCATGTCACCATGTTACAGAAATTTTGCACAGCACAATCACAAAATGCCACAAGCATAACAAGAGTTACTCAGATAAAGAAATCGCATCAAATTCACAGTTAAGACTGAGAACCATCTTTTCTAGCTTGTTGTCAATAGATTAAGGGAGTGCAAACAGCATGTTGGCCACCAGATTCACAAGTATGTGCAAACAACCAGACAGCATTGTACAATAATTGCTAATTGCTGGTCTCTGATAAAAAGTTGCTCTGTTCAAGTTCAACCCCTCAGGAGCAGCTTTGTCAACTATGGTTTGATGTGATGGAGCCAAACTCTCGTTGCCCTACAGGCCAAAACCACCCTGTAGGCTTTGTTTGCACAGTATAGTGTCTGAGTAATTATATTTCTTTCATATGCAATGAACAACACAGAGCAGAACTTTAATTTCTCACATTTACTCCTATGCCAGATCTGTTTCACTGTGTCAGTTGTGCTGGAGCAGACCACTTCATTTAATTTAGACACTGTAAGTCATAGTGCTTAGATTCAACGGAAGATTAAAATGTAACTCAGTTTAGAGTCTCGGAGGGAAAAGGCAATCATCAGCGTATCTTGTAGCTAGTTAAATTCCAGGCGAGGCAGATGTAGTGCAAACTATTATATTGATATTGCTGCGTATTAGAACAGTCACATAATCCTCTGTGATGATGACAGATACTTGAGGTGCTCCAGTAAAGGAGACAAAGTCTCTACAGGCCTCAAGACAAGATTAACCTCATAACAGCTGATGCTTGACACATAAGTATTTCAGTGGACATGAACAAAGGAACATGTTCGTGTCAGGCTTTTTTCTCACTTTCCACATTATACGGAGTAATTATTAAGTTCTTCCTCTGAATATTTACGTTTAGTCTTTATTGCATTGTCTCAACAACTGTATCTAAACTGGGAGCACTATAAATTTAAAAGGTCAAATGTGTAAATTAAAGCCTTGCACAAACTAACTACTTGTTATTCATAGGTGAATACTTGTCTGCACCTGTAAGTCAGGCTTATTTCTAATTAATTCATTCTTAATCTAATATGGGAATATTATCTGTCCCAGATCAAACATTAAGTAAATTAAGTCTTGATGGTCAACATTTATTCTCAAGAGACTATGACCTTAAAGTAAAAGGAATCTTTAACTGTAGACATTTGTTCTTTGTTTCTGAATATTGGTGATAGATTATTTAAGACCTACAGTAACAGAACGGGCAGAGTGTTGCTCTTATTGATCCTCCTCATCAGCACTGAATCTGCCACACTAGACTGCACAGAGAGGGACAGAAGGGAATGGGGAAACGTAAGGGAAGACATGCACAAGGTTTAAAGAGAACGAGTAGACTTTTAGCAGTCAGATGTATTGAAGATGTAGATTGTGAAGTTAAAGGAGTCACAAAAGTATCTGAGATACTAATGCAGCCCTTGAGAGAGCTGCATAGTGTTATCTCTAATAGATAAAGAGTAAAGAAAGAGACTAAATCACCCAGCCTTTCTACTAAACATTACATTCATATGCAACTAAACTGTAATTACAAACACGTTTTCGTGGGGAATGTAATTTCAGCCAGTGTTCTGCCGATTTATCCTACACATTCAACGGTTAAGGTTAGGGTTAGGGGCTTAAATGATCTATTACAATCTACAGTATACTATTTAATATTACAATCTAATTTGCAAAACACCAGAATAAGTTTTCTGTTAACATAATGACCATATGTTCACAAGTAATGTAAATCAAATTTCAAATACATTGAGTATAATGCAAGTAACATATCAATGAAATATCCACAGGCAACGTATTTAACAAATATCTGGCGTCACAGTTCGGCATCCAGATGTATGAGTTAATAAAGTGTTTTATGGTTGTGTTCAAGCATCACAGTTCTGGGTTCGGATCAGGGAAAGACTGTGGACAGGGTTAACAGACACAAATCTAAATAGATCTCTCTCTAACCCTAACCTCAGTTCTTTTCTTGCCTAAATCCAACCTCATGCAGGATTTTAGTCTCAAACTCGCATCGATGCACCTCAACCACCTTCGTGCATAAATACGTAGTATTTATACGTAGTTCATTCGAAAAATAAATTTCACCACAACATGATAATCACGCTTAGTACAAAAACGTAATCGCAACTGCAGTTTAGTTGATTGTAGCCTTCAGACAAGATAATAATAATGCATTTGAAATACTGTAAAATGCTAATTTGTTTGTAATTTAAGCAGTAATCAACACTTTTATTTGCAGGACTAAAATGTAACAGCTTAGATTTCTATAGGTTCACATACTTAAGCGATTTACCTAATTGTTCCATATTATTTTACAGAATATGTATATGAGTATATCTTTAAAATACAGTAGTAGAGCTATCACCTGAGGCTCACCAGTCCATTAAAGCTCTTAAAACGTCAACTCAACAGGCATCACTGTGGCCGGCTCCATTACTGGAGTACAAGGTGAGTACAGCTAGATCACAGTAATCACCTCCTGTTGCTCTTCAGTGGTTTGAGTGATGCTCCCCTGGGGTTACTGTATATGGAAGTGTGTGTGAAGGGAGAGTGTGAGTTTGCTAAATGTGTGAGTGCATAGAAGAGTGCAGGTACTTTTTTGTCTTTTTGCCATTCATACGTGTCTAGAAATGGTAGCTTCAAAGCGGGGTCTGTTTTACAGGGGTGCTTGAGGATGCTAAGCACTCTCAGGCTAATATAGAGGCACCCTTAGATGACTTTGTAGTAAAACTTTTCACCAAATCTCTGCTAAGAGTACTTGCAGTACATTTTAAGAATGCCACATTCATCTGTGCATACTGCTATTTTTCCACAATTTTCGAAAGACATACAGCATTGAATGTATTTAGAAAGCAAGTCAGAGGGAAAATTGCTGAAACACACTGCCCTGTGTAATTTTTTATAATGGTAATAATTTAGGTGTTGAAGCCGAATATCCATCTTAAATAAGAGCTCTCACTCTGGTAACCCAAGAAGTCATGCAAGCGCGTTGTAGCAACCCACAATTCAGTGGTAATGGTACTGACCCGGCCCTCTTTATTCAGTGAGAGCGAAAGCTGAAATTAAGCCTTTTTTCTGTGCTTGCTAATAATTTAGCAGTTAAAATTTTACTTACACTCTAATCACCTGGATTGATTTATGTATCTCATCAGTATTCTTTGATATAAAAAAAGACGAATGAGATTTTTTTCACTTTCATTGCCATTGTCTCCTCACATAGTCGGTGACAAGAAAAACTGTCACCGGTTATTTCACAAGTAGGTGGAGGTTCTTTATAGATTGTTTTTAGGTCTTGTATGGCAGTGAATGTAGGTTATTGTACATGATTTGTGCCTGTAGATGTAGAGCTAAAGCTATAGAATTCCTGTCAACTATTACCTGCAGTTCTCTTAAACAAAGATTTGTATTACTGTTACTGTTACTGTGCATAAAATATTATAGGTCATTCTTATGAATCAATGCAATCATCATCTCCCTGAGTAATATTGTCAGTTATATGTTTTATATAAAATCTAATAGGAAGCCATCTGTAAACAGGCATATTCATACCTATGCAAAGCATTGGATAAGCACTGACACTAAATGAGCATCATGGCAATAAATACTGTATGCCATGCAGGGATGGGAGGCTGAGTGCTTGACAAAGAAGCTAATGAGATTGATTGATTGGATGGTCTTGTTCCTAATTGCCTTAATGAAGAATTAATATCATCACTATATATTTGTGAGAGTCATTATATTATGTTAACATTTCATGATTGCACCAAAGGAAATCTGAATGGTGGGAGAGTTTGTTGTTAGTTACCTGCTGTATAGTGAATAGCTGCAAACACAATAGTCTCCATTAGTATGGAGGTCACATTTTTTGGTGATGCACAACTAATTAGCCTTGAGCTCAGTATGGGCACAGTTCCAATTATTAGTCAATGTGCCCTTTTCAGGGCACAACAGTCATTCTCTTGGCTGTTGTGTGAGTGTTGCCTCGTCTTAGTGGCAGTGACAGGTCAGCTAGTGGTGGACAATCAGCTGAGAGGTGATGGATGGTTATGAAGGGATTGGCTGAACAGAAACAACTGAAATCTGTCTCTTGCTCTAGTTATAGCACAGAAATCTACACAGTCAGCAATGCACTGAAATACAGATGCACACATACTCACACACTAATGGATCGTGCAGACCGGTCAAATGATTAAAAACTATTAGCTTTCAGCACATACAACCAATCTCCAAGAAAGTATTCTTATATACTACTAATATGCATACCAAATAGTTTTTGTGAGGCTATAGATGCCACCTCGATGTTTTTTTAAGCCAAGTCCATAGGAAGTAGTGAAGGCGGATGGTTGGGCATCTGAAGCACAATATATTATATAGTTTCAGAGAGAGGGAGCGAGAGAGCGAGAGAGAAAATTAAAGAAAAAATTACAGCACTGAATGTTTGACCTACCTTTAAACTTTCCTGACAAGCAAAGTGTTTCAACCTCATACACATTATTTTTGGTTAAAAATAATAACATTTCACATCCTTAACATACTGTTTTTTGTATGTGATTTGTACAGTGACACAGTCAATCAACCTGTTAATCCTGATGTTTCCGATGCCTTTCATAACACACTGTACATCTGCAGGCCAGACAAGAAGCAGCTACCAGTGTTAACATGTAAACACACTGGACCCTGCTATCCTCTCACCACTGTGACACAAACCTCTGAGATTTGAAAGCCAAAGGTTTGTTTTTCCCTCCTTTCTCATCTTCCTCTTTTCCTTCATAGGTCAGCTCATTCATCTTGAGGCCTGCTGAGACGTCAGAGCAAGGCATGGCTCAATCGATCAGGAAGTCTAACTGCCCTTTGTGTGTGTGTGTGTGTATTTGTATGTGTGCGTTTTCTCATGCGTGTACAAACCAAGGGTCTGACTGAAGCATTTTATTAGAGGCCACAGGGAACGGCAGCAGTGGCCTTTGCCTCTCACATCTCTTTCTCACCTACTTCCTCCCTGCTTGTCTTAGCATAGAGCATAACTATTCTTTCATTGTCTTATTTTCTCTTGCATTTATCTAGATTTCAATCCTCCTTCTTAAATTCACCCAATCCTTTCATCCATTCACCGTCCTTCCCGTGCTATTCACTTTTTTTTTACTGACCTCTACACTTAATCTACCTCATCTCCCTTTTCTTTCAGTTCTCCTACCAACTTGCCAAATGTGAGACAGTTGACAGTTTTATGGCTTTATCTACTGACCGTTTATCTTTCATTTTCCGTGGTGACACCTAATTAGCCGGTTGTCACGAGAGAAGCCCTGTTAGTAGGAGGAGGTACAGCATTGCAGGATTATTTTACCGATAACAGACATCTGTTGTTGAAGATGCAATGAGAAGGCTCAAACAGAGTAAGGGATTGGAGGATTGAAGCAGGGGGGAAGTGAAGTAAGAATGACAGAGGGATTAAGGTGCGGAAGGGATGGGTGGAGAGAGATGGAGGAAGGATGATTGGAAGTCACCGAAATAGGATGGGAAGACAGATGAGAAGGGATGAGAGGGGACAAAGAATTTCAGGATCCACAATGTCACAGTTGAGTTCTCAGGTGAGATTCTCATCGGTCCCTGAGCGGGAGCTAATAAAATATGCCATCACCCCTGTGTCAAAGAGACAGCCTCAAATAGAATTCTGCACAGCACAACATTAGTGTGCTACACTATATGATCTAGGGGAATGTGTCAGACTACCAAACACAGACGAACTGTATTGGCAGAGGATCACTTAGAAAAGTAAAATGTGCTAAAAATTTCTCTATTTGTAACTGAGTGACATTTCTGTGCAGTGTGCGTGTTTATCAGTGTGTGTGTGTGTGTGTGTGTGTGTGTGTGTGTGTGTGTGCATGCTTTTTTGTGTGTACATGTATATTTGCATGCATATGAGAACACAGCCACCCGGTAGCAGCTGCTTCCCACCACTTCTCATTGATAAAGGTTGAATGACAGTAATTAGGCAAGCGGAGGTAGCAAATAGCGAGTGTGGGCAGAGAACATACTGTACATGAATTGGATGCTCCATCCGAAAGTGATTGAAGACACTGGACTTGAAGTGTCAGCTACATAAATACGCTAATTAGAGACAGGCTGTGTCAGCTTTACTTTCTCCCTCATGTTCATTAGACAGTTAAGTAATAACTCTTCATTCCTGGCCGCTCATGCGCCACTGTACCTGAAGAAACACAAAAATATAAACTAATAAATATAAGGAAGTAATTAGGGCTGCAGTGATGCAGTGTGCCTGTTTTCTTGTGGGAATCATAGCAGTGTCCCCAATCCTGAGGTGTCAACTTCAAATAAGCTTTATCCCAAAATCCAAAAATACTTTATTTACAATCCTTTAATAAGGAAACAGTGAGCAAATCTTAACGTTTAAGAGTCAATCAAAAGTTTGGCATGTATCTGTATTTTAAAATCAAAGTTACATATCAAGTTTAAGGAACTTACAGTGCTTCGCTTTCAGTGATTGAAGAGCTACTCATTAGCAATTGGTTTGCAACTTGTTCTTCAATATTCCCTTAGCAGATTAGATTATAGTACATAAATCAAAGGAATTTAAAGAAAACACTTTTCTTATACGGGACAGTGGAGAGCTGAGTTGACTGGGAATAAGGGGCGTGAAGTGTAATATTGTTACCTGTTCTCTGCCCCTTCACAGAATGACTTTGGAAGTCTGCTGTCCATGGCTGTATAGAGGATGTGCGACTCCTCAAGCTCAGAGAAGCTCTACAGAGTGTCAAGTAGATTATCAAACAGTCGGATCTGCTTTAAAAACCTTAAGGGAGCCTACTGTCAAATGCCTTGAACATGAAAACACATTATACATCCCATCAAAGTAGACCACAGAGGTTACGTGGAAAGAGCCTGCCTCTGTGCGCTAAATCATATAATTTCCATAACTATTAAAATCAAACATGAAAGCAAAAAGAAAATCGTTGAACTCAGCATAGAATGACAAGAGCCATTAGCACACGTGATACTATTAGACCGGTCAATGTCAAGGCTGTTTCAAGCCCGTCTCACTGTTTCTACGGAAAGATCTGGAATCCAAGCGAGATTATTCTTTTGAAGATATAACGAGCCGCGCGAGGCTAAAGAGAGATGAGAAAGATTTGACTTAAACGAGATAAAAAAGATGGAGAAATAGAGATAGGATTGATGAGACAGAGAAATGTAGATGACAAATGTATGTCTGCGTGTGACAAATACACTTTATAAACTGAAAAATGCCACTTTTGATTAATGCAAAAGTGTTTTTGGTTGTTTTAAATTGTCACTCTCAAACACGTTATACATTTGACGGAGGAAAACTATTTAATAATATCATTTCTTAGAGAAATTTGTAATATATTACTTTGCAACATGGATGCTTATTTTCTACTGTTAATCTTTTAATCATTTGTCTCTCTTGAATCTTAAACCAAGTCTTAAATCTCAACCAGCCCTATAAAGAAATGATAGGTAGTCAAATCTTTCCCAAAGCATCCTCTAAATGTCCAGAGCTCAATGTAGTCTTCAAAGGTAGTAGTGTATTTAAGCTGCTCTGGTTAAAAGTAATGCTTATTTTCTCCTGTTTCATGCTCCCTTGATGAAAGTCATCAATACTTCATTGATCAGTGATTTCTGTAAGGGAGCAAGTGTGAAAGAATCCATTTTAGAAAGTGTGCCTCCACCACTGATGATTAATTGGACTCCGTCTTCATGCATTCACTGCACATGTGTTGGAGCTTTTACATCCATTTGAATTTAATTGCAGCGGTAATGGTTATGAACCAGAAAATATACCCTTATCTTTGTTAAATCACCCTGCATATTGTTGCCAAGTCCACTGAGCTGAACTCATATGAGCTGCAAATAGTGTGTTTGAAAGATTGATAATAATAGCCGAGTCATTAGTAGTGTTGTTTATAGCTTTTAGTTTACACTCCCATTCATGTTTGCAAACCTAGACTGTCGAGCATCATAGGAAAAGATATCCTAATGACAAATGTGCACATAAAACACACACAATGCTATGCTCCTTATTCCTTTCCATTTAACTTGTACCAACTGAAATCCTCATTCCTCCTGCTTCTTTCTTCTCCTCCCTCCTTCCCTCTGCCATCGCTCGGGGAGGTTATGAATATGGATGGAGGCAGCTGCAGAGGGGAGAGGAATAGGCCATGGTCCACAACATCTCCCTCTCACACACACAGCCACAAATGAACCCGCTCTGCACTTTGTTTTTGTGAACACGCCTGCACCTCTTAATGTCCATTTTCCCCTTTTTGGTTTCATTTGTGCACATGAATTTGCCGTGATATGACTATTCAGTATTGTGTGTGTATTTGTATCCATGGAACATTGATTTAGTACTGTACAGATTTTTTCTATTAATCTGTTTCCCCCTATTTTGGTATTTCTACATGTTCACTGTAGATCTGAAAGTCAGATTGGGTCACACAAATTGGGTTTGTGAAAAACAATCAATAACGTGGTGTAAAAGTAAAGCTATTTTGTGACAACAATAGATGGGAAAGGTATATTTGTGATAAGATCAAAGGCTCCTGTTTCATTTGGCCGACACTCTGGTGCCGACTGTTTTCCTGCCTCTACATAATGTAGGTTATGTGCTGCTCAAATCCAGGTAACTCCAGACAGAAAATTACTCTGGGATGTCACTCACAGCCTGCAGTGGCTGCCAGTGTTTGACCCGAACAGTAAAATATAGGTCTCAATTTCTTTTAGAATTATTCTTTTTAAATGAATAATAAATAAAACTAATAAATCCAATCAAATGTCAATATATGTATTGTTTTGAATGCCTGTTTTCATATGTAATATCAATTGTTACAGTACAGAAATTATGAGAAAATAATAAACATAAGTATGAAGCTAAAAAAGACAATGAACCAAGAGAAGAAGGTAAAGACTGGATGGTTTTCATCCAGTTTTCTACTTAGAAAATTATCTAAAAAAAATTGTTCCCAGCTTTCTTTTAGTTGTAGTGCAATAAACAGAATGAAAAAAAGGATCAAGTTTCGTTTTTGCGCAAATCCAGAAGCTTTATAATATTAACAGCTACTTTAAACATTTTTGCTGATTTCTCTTGAATTATTTAATCAAACACAAAACACATCTGGCACCAGTATGGAATGATTGTCTTTCTGTATGTCTATTGCAGAGGCATATTCAAATGTAGTATATTAAAACATTTCTTAAAATAACATATTTAGATGACTGTGCTGTCTTGGCAGGTCCATTCTGATCGCTTTCCAATTTAGAAATAGACCAGGTGATGAGGCAACAGACAGCTCTGGCCCATCAAATCATTCTGAGAGTTAGTGAAATCAGTGTGTGTCTGCCCCATTGTGCAAATCACAACTGCAAATTATACCAGTCCAATAACAGACTCTGTGAATTTTTTACAATAACTGGAACAGCAAAAGAGAAAGCCTGAGAAAAAAAAATAGAAAAATGGAAATCTGTTTTTATCACAGAGCCTGTAAATTACTGATTCTGCAGACAGCTTGTTAGTTTCACCGCCTCCCCGTCTTGCTTTTTTGGAGCAATTAAACCAGACAATTGCTCCCCTGGAATTGCCTGTCTGAAAGAGGCTTGATGCCAGATACTCAGGAGCCAATATCCCACTCTTGCTTTAACTGCTTCAGGCTAGCCAGGCTTCTCAAATGTGATAACATGAGTAGCCAAACAATTGAGCCAAGTTCCTGCCAATCACAGTCACATTCAATCAAACCCACTTGGCTTTCTGCAAAGATGGCTGCAATAAGCACACAAACTTTTACGAGAACATGATTTTGACATCTGTTATTGTTGGGGAGAGACGGGAGCTTTCAGTGTTGAGCACAAAGACAGCAAGATGAGTGAGACTAAGCCATTGCTTCGCCAACTCTCAGCACGCTGTATAATGTTCCTCGCCGCTTCCGCATGTATATAGAATGAAGGAAAAAACTATTCAGAAGATCATGTCATGAAGTTTAACCTTTCCTATAGCTCTCGAATACCGCTGACTCTCTCGGGCAGAATCATTTATAGCGCTCTTGCTTTTCTGCTCTACCTTCTGTTTATTCACTCCTTGTTAGTGTGACTTAGACTAGGAAATAAAAAAAAATACAACACTTTCTGACAGGAACCCACAACAGCTGTCAGAGGGATTCAGCCGCAAAACAAAATTCAGCATAGTTTCAAATAGAGAGGGTGGAAAAAAACACATCTTTCGTTTTTGGTACCTGACTTGGGTATAGATAAGATATGAAACAGAAGCTGTGACAGAACTGGGGTGATTGAAGGCTTGGGAAAATAACATTTCCTGGGAAGTCCTCAAAGATTTCAGAAACATGTTTGAATTGAAAATTAACTACAATATGGAAAATATTTTAACAAAGCCAGTTTATTTCACTGTAAATTTACACTAACTGTGAATCAGGCATTTAGTTTGAAAATTTTCAATGCTCACATTGAACCTTGTCCATCACTTTTATATTGTCAGGCGTTAAACGTCTGTTCTAATCAACTGTAAGTAAGATAATCCTACGTTAACACTGTTTGACGTGGACATGGAGACACCAGTCACCACTCTAACAAAATGGTGACACCAGGTGTTTCCAGAATCAAAATACCTTGATAGTTGTCAACAAAACAATCAGTCAGGAAACTAACTTGAAAGTGATTTTAAGATCAGGTGGCACTAGATGTGTTACTGTCTGGGATTCGGCCTCTACAGAGTTTGCATGACTTGCATGAGTCTCCATTAATCTCAAAGAATATTTTGGCACATTAGAGAAAGAGACCCTCGCCACAAATTCCACATGCAAGTGCAAAGGGCTGCAAAAAGAGTATTGAAGTCTTTATAGATTAAATGATCAATAATTTCCTGAGGTTTGTATCGGTTGCAGGTTAACGTTGGTCATCTCCATCATGGATTAAATACAGTACAACCAAAACAGAATAACATAATCTCCAGGAGCTACAGGAGGTGGAGAGATTTACTAGGCCTCCCAGCGGGATGAACAGGTGACTGACAGATGGAACAGGGCTGGCCAGCATGCTGACCAGCTGGTTCTCCACTGCAGGGAGGCCGCTTTCCCCCTCTGCTGGGCCACTAATCCTCTTCTACCACTTCCAGTCATAGCCCTGACCTCGTGATCCCACATTGGTGACACAGTCACCTGCTGGTGGCAGGATGGCACTTTCTTGCAGATAAATGTGTTAGCTGTGTTGTGAGAAAGTAAAAGACTAAGGGTGTGTAAAGGCTGGGTAGCAGAAGGTTAGCGGATCAATCTCAGCTGGGAGTTGGTGATTGTGATTTGTGACAGCGTGATATTCCCTCGACTGGCCTCCTGCTGTGTCTACACTGAGCTCCTGCAGTTCCATAGCAACGTCTTGATTCTTTTTCGCCCCACCTTTGCTCCACATCCTCTTTTTTTCATGCATCCCTTCTTTCTCTCTTTCCCCACTGTATTTTCTGTATCACAGCACAGACCAACTTCAGTTTATTTCACTCCTCTATTTGTACTTCTTAAAATTACCCAACAGAGGCCATCTGTGATACAAACTTGTCAGAAGACAACTCTCAAGCCAAATTGGATATGTTTTTGCTGGCTGTGAAATCCATCTTGATTTATGGCTGTGCGATATCAGGTTTGTTCCTCCTACTAAAACCTCAGGTTTAAATTCCAATTCATTTCACTGGGATGGAGACACAGTCAATGGCAGCAGTAGCAGAAAAGGAGTAAAAAGTGGGAAAAGAAATTAAAAGCAAGAACACTGAAAAAAGTCAGTAGATGATCTATATATTGGCAGGAAGACTCAGTTTGAAACCTTTGGCTGTTACCTGTGAAGTAAAGGAAACATCCAAAAATATAAATCACTTTGGAAAATGGCATCTTGGAGGGAAATGTTAATCTAGTCATAAAATATATACTGTACCTGGGCCATGGCAGGCTAATATCTTGTGACAAATTGATGCAACTTAGTGCAACTCCAAGTGTTGCCAGAAAAAACATGAAATGCTTGTAAGACAAATGCAGCCCAAACAAAATCTCATTTTGTGGCAGATACATGGGGGCTCTAAAATTGCCTGGCCATCAAGGATGCTGACTCCAGTGAACAACACTTCCCAAGGATACAATTCACAGCAACCAACATAGCTACTTCAAATCTTCAAGAGTGAAATATAGCCGCTGCTTTTTTCATCTAACCCGCTTCACTAAAATTATACCGCAGGTTTACGGAGAATGGTTACGTCAATCTTTTCTGATAATACTGTACTTCTGTATCAGATATAATCAGTTCTACTCTGAATGAATATGCAGCTCTATGAAACGTATCACAAGCAAAGATAAACAAAAAAAATCATCTGGACACAGAGTTTAGGCAAGTAGTCTCAGTCAGATAGTTAGTCACTTACATAGGTAAGCTAAAACTAGTGATTACAATCATTTCTGCCACCAAAACCTGAGACATCCTAACAAAATTAAGTATGCTTTTGATTATTTCTGTCAAAAATCAAAATAGACACAGCATGAGCATATCAAAGGATCAATTAGAATGCCAGCAATCATCTAATCTTAAACAAAGCCTGATTGAGTCATGCCATGGCATTTCCCGTAAACAGCAGAGGGTGGCAACTTGTTCGCCAAAGGCTGATCAGACTAAAAGCGAGGCTGAATGCAACTAGAAGGCCGACTAGCCGTGTTTAACCAACCATAAATGACAGGCCATCAGCACAGGCCTGAAGACTGACAGATGCATGTACTAATTTAGGACAATAACAATGCACATGCACATTTACGCATCCACACATATAAAGACAGTCAGCCGAGAACACCCATGGGCTCTGTCAGTCCAATGCCAGGCCGTCATTAGCTTTTATGTAACTGTCTGTGCCCCTCCTCATGCCAAATGTCCCACAAACGGCTTCTGGGGGGTTAATAAGCTGTGTGTCAGCTGGGAATAATTTTAGGGGCAGCAGGAACAAAACGTCTTTTAGTTTGATGTGAAAGATTGCCTTGTATCTCAGGGAATGCTGCGTTGTTGCGAAAAAGTGTTTACAGGCACAAAAAGCTACATCATTTATGCAGCGATGGGTTGTAGGCAGTTCTCTCAACTTGTCTTTTCGTGTTTTGGAGAAATGCGAGGACGGGTTCCATGGGCCACAGATCTCTGGGCTGTCCTTATTAGACCCTCTAATATCTCTATATCTGAAGCAAGAACCACAAGGCCTTGTTAAAAGAAATGTTAAAGATTTCTGATCTGTCAGATGCCATGAATCATGCTTGAGTCATGAAATATATGAGGAACGATGTGTTATTTTGTTTAAAGCATTACCAGAGCAGTTGCACCAAACAGCTGGGCTTTAATTTGAATTTTTTTGTATAATGAATCATATATATGGGCATGACATTGTCTCTCCTAATGGAGATAATACACATCACAGAGAGTCTAATGTCTCCTGAGAATATACAACCCTCTGAGTGAATTGACTTATCCAGACTCACTGCATCTATAATTCACCAGGAGCCAACACCTTCTCAAGGGCAAGTCTTAAGCCTTACGTTCAACGACACCAAAAGGAGAACTCTTACAACTCAATTTATTGAGTTCACATAGGCACTGCACTATTCACCTTCAAGGTACAGAGAGTTTGAATGAAAGGGTGCTCAACCATGGCTGCATGCACCCCTGCCCATAAAAAACTCCATTTTAATTCATAACACAGGCGAACATAAATGCACTTCTATTAAATTGGAAATGGCATCAGGGAAAAACAAAATCACACTTTGCCATAAGCCAAGAGAGAGATTAGGAAAGTAAGTGAAGAACTCAGTAGGACAATTTAATTGAAATCTCTTAAGGGATTGGCAGCTGTATGTGGGGGACACACATAATAATAAAAAAAAATAAAAAATAAAAAATAAAAATTCTTGTCAGAATGTCATTTTTCACTCAGTTCAAAAGAAAAAGGTCACCTGGCATCCTGCAGTATTAATGTGCCACCATCGATGATTGGTTTTCAATCATTTATTAAAACTTACTATGCTCCAAGGCACAAAGCTATGATTAAGAAACATTTCTTCCCTCCTCAGCCTGGCCACCAGCCCTTTTTCCTTCTTTGAGCTCACTCGTCCATTCTGTTTCATTATTCAGTTTCTAATTAAAGCACCTGCAGTTACGCCCAGACTCTGTCTCACTGTATATTGTCCTTTATACTGTATCTCTGTGTGGTTCCAAATAACAGCCGAATTAACTAATCAATGTGCTGGCAGCTCATCTGTCTTTACCCAAAATGCTGTTTACGTGTTGCCTACCCAGCTGTCTGGCAGTCCTCTCTCCTACCTTTCCCACATTGTTTGTTGATGGCGACGTGATGCCCAGAATACAGCATCTGCATCTTTCAAAGCATCTTCTTTCTTCATTGGCATGAGAACAATGTTTTGTTGCCATAAATAAACCAAGTGATGTTGGCCACACAGCAGAATCAACCAGCTGACACAGAAATGGATGCATCACCGGGGAACATGACGACAAAAAAGCCAAACAAAACTGACAGAAACAGACCTACATTCTCCACATCCTTGTGACGTGTTGGTAACATTTTGTCAAAAACACACAGTCACACACTCCACCTGGCTGCAAGATTAGTTTTAGTCTCAGACAACACATGACAGATATGTGAGGCTGAAGGTACTGCTCTCGCTTATTGTATCTCACTTGTTGTCTATTGGGATCAATAAATCGTGAAATCGTATACTGAACATCATTGTAGTGATGTTCCCAAATTCAGTTGTCATATTCGCACTGGAGCTTCACCTGATAATGAAGTGCATACTCACTCACGGTACTTTGGATAAATCTAGCAACAGTAACGTGTCAAATACTGTATATGGTAGACTCACAGTTGCATGGATTTACATGATAACTCATGTCTTATAAGTCTCACTTAGTGTGCAGCTATATTTAAATATGCACTGATTGACTCTGATTGAGTCATTGTCTCTGCAGACAAGTGAGTGCCAGACAAGTAGGTGGCACCTTTACAAAGTTGTCATTGGACATAATGGTGCGTAATAAACACTGCATTACCTTTTTTATTGTTTCCGTGCTTAAATTAGCTTTAGGTTTACAGCTTTGTAATGTAAAGCTTTCCATTTATAAATGAATCTCCTCTATATACATCTGCAGTATCGGCTCTGGTTACAGTTTATTCGTTTGTACACATGGCCTATTAGCACTATAATAGAAAGAGCCACAGACCAGTGGATCAATTAAACGTATTCAGCAGGGTGACACGTTTGGATTTTGCAGAGCGGAGTTTAAATCCCTGCAGCTGCATATGCCGACAATCTATGAATTGATCCAGCCATTTCTGCTGGGCATGGAGTTTACCACTGGGCAGGGCGCCAGCCATTTGGAGAGGAGAGCTGATCAGTCCAACCACAGCACTACAAGTTGCTCTGTATGAAAACCCAGGAGACAGAGAGAAGCAGCAGTGAGACATCAAGGATTCTGAATGTTACGAGGTCAAATAATATTTAAACCTAGTGTAACAAGTCTACAGTGCATGATAAAAATATACTTTGGAGAAGTAATTCCTTACATTTCTGCTTTTGTATTTCTTCACTAGGAGACAGGATTTAAAAAAAAAACATCCTCAAATCTGTAAAAGCTCTGTGAAGCTGTTCTTAATATAAATTACTGTTTGTACATGTGGTTTCTTTCTTCTTTACGTCATATATGGACTTGACCAAACTTGGTGCTCTACAGGAAAAAATGCAGGCCATGATTGTGGAGAGGTGAAAAGGTCGGATACTGTCCACAACTCTTGCTAATGATGTCGCTAAAAGCCTAAAAAAAAAAAAAAAGGCCACGATGGTGAAAATGCTGACATCGACCAAAAGAAAAAACAACAACAACAACAAAACCTCACACCTTTGTCTACCCTTCAACAAACATATTTTGGTTTTCTTAGCCCCACTTTCCCCCCGCTTGTACTTTTTAGAAATACTTGCGGTTAAAGTTTAATTACAAGGAACTTCATCAGTGCAAGCAACACACACACACACACACACACACACACACACACACACACACACACACACACACACACACACACACACACACACAACATATTCACACTTTCGCACAGGGTACAGTAGGTAATGATGGCATACAGTCTAATAACATATTTCTGCATCTGTCAAATCAGACACTTATTAGCAAGCACTTGAATGCTTGTCCAATTAACTCCTCTGCTGAATGTGCCAATCAATTTAACTTAATGACTAGTGTCACGGAACAATGTTGCATAACACTGTTAAACAGCAGGAGATTCTGATTAGTCAGATAAGTGTGTAACAAGGCGTCAGTAGAAGGGGAACAACATTTAAGGAGGAGAAATGGTCAGAGGCAACTAGAGGTGAGGTGCTAGGCAAATGTGTCTGAAATTACACTTAAACATAGGGCAAGTTTAAATTACAGATGGGATTCAGCTGGCTAACATCCTAGGCATAGTTAAGTGAGCAGGCAACAGCTTCAACATGAATTCAACTTTTATGAAGTTGTAATTTTTCAGTTTTTGTTGAAAACCTTGTTGCCACCTTATATACATAAATGAGGAGGCCAAAACCCAAAAAATGCCTCTTAATATAAACTCATAACAAAAACTGAGATGTTATGACTTGAATTTTTATCTCAGTTTGACTCTTTGTTGACCTATATTTAAGCAAACCAGAAATCATAAGTTGAGAGATACCAGTCTTCATTAATAATAACCCTGGCCTATTAAGAAACCACATCAGCTTCCTGAATCATAGTGTTTATCCCACAAAGAAAGTCAAACCTTTTGTGTAAAATGTTATGGGCAGATTAGTTATTTTAATCTGATGGTATAAAAAAAATAAAAGACGAAATGTGTCTCAGACTAATTTGCAAACAGGTTCAAAAAGCTGGGATAATGAAGGGACCATGGAAAAGTTTCAAATTATTTTCAGCCACACAGTGAAAACAATAGTCCCTCTGGCTAGCTTCTTAATTAAAAATCTGGCCTCAGAGAACATTCTTTTACCTTTTTTGCCAAGCTAACTTGCTTACAAATTAAGGTACGATGTGACTGTTATTGTTAATATTCAAATACTTCTCTGTATATGCTCCCTGGCTTGACTACCCTCAGTGCACTGTTATTTTGTGCTTTGAATATCTAAATGCTGCTTACAGAACTGCTTCATTTCAGGGCAGCACAATAGCAATGGGATTTTGCTCCTACAGTCCAAGATGTGATAGGAACAGTAGCTCTAAACTGAATCTCTTGATCTGATGGAGCGAGTAAATTGGAAGAAATGAGCAAACGGACAGAAATGGAGACAACAAAGAATCACGGAATTTCTGTGGCATTGCACAATTCTTAACTTTCTCCAGCCTATTTAAACTGAGTCATGTAATAATTGAAAACATGTATTGCATGTTGTGGTGTACTTGGTGCTGCAACTTTTGTGTTTACTTTCCAATGAGACTCTGCGATTCAGAGAAGTCCACTCCTACAATTGAGTTGGCCTGCAACTCATACTGTAGCAGTGGGGGGTAACAAGCTGTAAGGAATAATCAGTGCTGATTCACCACAGCTCACCTCCCGCTTCGCACAATTTATTTCTTTATGCTTGTGGGGAAATTGGTGATTTTGTGTCTCATACGGAAATATATTTCTTTTATTTAACTTTAAGTTGAGAACTTTCATTTCAAAGAGGAAAAAAATAGATGTTGTGGTTACTGGCATCCAGCAGCAGTATTAAGAGGTTTAGCTCAAAATCTTCAGAATAAAAGCATTATTTTTAGTGTTAACTGACTACACTTGGCCCAAAATGGCACCAATTATACAGCGGTTCTGCCTCAGGGCTACATTTTTGACGCCCTGTAAATTTATAGCATGTAAAAATGAGAGAGAGAAATAAGTAATCAATATCTGCCATACTGCATGATTATGACTGACTATTAAACTAGAATGTTCAGTGCACAATTCATCTGTGCAATGGACACATAAAATGTAGGAAAAAAAAAAAACTGCACAGTGTCGTTCAGTGTATAGCAATACTGTATATATACACAGTCAGTGTAAATGTAGGATGCTTGGAAAATATTTGTATAATAATATATTGTATATTAAATATCTTTGTGCTATAATATAATTCTGCACTGTTAATTTGGTTATAATTCATGGTTATGAATTGTAAATGTAAATGTGTTGTCTTATTCAGCACATAAAATGTAATTGTCAAAACAAGGGGCAGCCAGTGCTAGATTAGCTAATATTCTACTTCCCCTGGTATTTTATTCCAATCTGAAAACCCTGATGTTTTGTTCAGCTTTGCATTCATTATCCTGATACCATTTCCTGCATCACACACCCCTCTGACCTCCTCCTATTCTTCCTCTTGGCTTGGACTCTGATCTGTGGTGTGAAAAGTCCCAGCACCCTGGTGTTCAGCAGGAAGAGAGTCCCAGTGTGATGGAACTGAATGTCTTGCCAACACACACTGTGGAGCGGGTGCCTGTGGAGGTCTGTATGGGCCCTCAGATGCGAAGAACAGAGAGACAGACCCTCCAAAAACAACGTCCCTCTGTATTCAGACACATCCTTGGAGAGAGGCTCTGCCAGTGATGGCCACCTGCCCGATTTACACACACACAAATATAAATGCACATGCAAATCCGTGCCTATGAGTCTTTCACTTTCTCACTTGATGTCCTTTTGCCGTCACACACAGGGACTTGATCCAGCCATTGCACCAATGAGTAATGTATTGGACCATTGTGAAGCTGGCTTGAGCTGAAGCCCTGCATTTATATTATTGTGTTGCTAGAGGACAGATGTATACCCCCACAATGCACCAGCAGCCTAAATCAAAATTTCTCAAGCGCACAAACACACACACATATAATCACACAGACACCCACAGACTCATTTCATTTCCAATAAAACTGACAGTGGAAACTATGAAAACTCGCTTGATTGAAACTCATTTGGTTGAAAGCCTCAACTTTATCGGTTTCCCCAGCAACGCTTGACAGAGAAGTCTTTTCATTTTAATCTGATGCCAAAAAAAAAAAAAGCTAATCTTTAATGAGAAGATCCTTGTAATCAGCCTCTACAAGACCAAAGATTCATAAACACAACTTGGAAGTGGAAAAGCCCACCGCTGCTGTCAACCAAAGAATTGTGGAAGTGTCTCCATTTTACAGCTCTCATTACCTGCAGCACTTTCTTTTTATTCTCTGCTGAATGCTAATCATGTATTACTCCAATAAGTAGCTGTAGTGCTATATACCTGCTATAAGTCTCAATTTTCATTCAGCACAAAATGTCAAGTTGTTTGTATGTTTCAGAGCCCCGAAATCATCCACTAATATGACGCTTGCTCTTTTGGAACATGGGGAGATGTTGAATCTCTATCGCTGATCGCACAATTATGTTATTATGAGATAGGTTGCTCTGTGGGGGTAGGCAGGAA
Source organism: Ctenopoma multispine (assembly GCA_034779795.1). Classification (NCBI taxonomy): domain Eukaryota; kingdom Metazoa; phylum Chordata; class Actinopteri; order Anabantiformes; family Anabantidae; genus Ctenopoma; species Ctenopoma multispine. The sequence continues at coordinate 8,927,548 of JAUYWH010000014.1, read as the reverse complement.
TTATAAACCATATCTTACTTTCTCTTTATATCAGTTGCTGTCACTCTTTCTGATGTGTATGTGTTATTGATTTTGTGTATTTTTTGGCATGCGTCGGGTCGGCTGCATTTGCCAAAAGCAGAGCCGAGAAGATTGATAGGGGTTAGCGTTTCAAAGCATGTAATTCATCAGCACTTGACAAATCCACATCTGACACAAACACCATCACCAGCAGCGACACCCTCCTTGGATCTTTGTGTTTCACACCTGATGAAATCTGTGATGTGTGTGTGTGTGTGTGTGTGTGTGTGTGTGTGTGTGTGTGTGTGTGTGTGTGTGTGTGTGTCTCTCTATATGTAGTGGAGGGGTCTCCATTTGAAAGCGGGGGGGGATTGACAATACAGGATGGGACAATATTTATCTACAGCAGAGCTGAGGAAAATAGGTTTGTCCCTGATGACATTTTCATCAATTGAAACATGTACTGCCTCCCTTCCCACTAAAAATGACTAATCTCAGGAGTTGTGTTGGCAGTTTTGTTCTTGGAAGGTCAAGGTGCCATGTCAACACAACATGTTGGACTTAAGATGAATTCTGTGTTTTTCCCTACATGGATTTTTTTGTTTCAATCTTGGCCCCCAACTGAATCGAGAAGAAATAAAGTAGAAAAAAATCCCCTCAAATATCAGCTATTTGCTGTTCAACTCATGAACTGAACAAGAGATGAATGAAAAGCAAAATAACGTTTTTATGGATCATCTAGCAGCTTTAAATTGTCACAGAGTGAAAAAATAAAGACTGCATATATTTTTATTTTCAAATGCTTCACATTACATAACAATCGAAATTCACCATAAACCCATTTAATATGTTGTGACCTTAACTGTTAACTGAAACACTGGATCATTAATCAAACAACAGAAACTTGTACTTCTTTGAAGAATCAAGAAGAATGACATTGTTTTTACTGCATATCTCATTCACTAACATGAGGTGTTTTACATCATGGTGTTTAATCGCCCTTGTTGACCATTGTGCATGGAGCCATTATCTTCTTAGAATATGCACAACAATAAGGAGAAGCAGTGTTGGCATCATAGGGTGCATCTGGTCCCATAAAATGGCCTTCTACTGCTTTGCCGTTATGTGACCCTACAGTGTAATCACTGGACCTAATGGCTGCAAGAACATTACTGCCTGTGCCCGGTCAGATTATCCATGTTTAGCAGATGACAAAAGATACTGTGGTTTGAAGCATCTTTTGGTGTTTGGCTTTCTATGAACATCAACCGACAGTAAAAAGTGAGACATGGAATGGGGCCCTTTTTGTCCTTCATTAAACTACACTACATTGCATTAGAGCCATTCGGCATTTCTCTTATTGACATGTGACCAGGAAGATCAAGCGTTACTCAGCCAACATAATGACCATTTGACCAAATACCAATTTACAGATGGTGTAACTGTTGTAAATCTTGGGACAGGCCAATTTGTTTTGACTGTTCATTATTAATTTCTTTGGTCATATTTGGCAAATATTCTGTTAAATGTTTGTCTGAGCTCTAACCTTTGGCTGCTGTTCGTCACTGATGGATAAGACAAAAAAAAAATGTGCAAAAATGTCAACACTGATTGTTTCTGAAATGGATTTAAATGACCCATGTTTTGGTTTGCCTGCTACCTCCAGTAGTCATGTCCTCCAGCATTTGACATTTTAGAGGTGCAAAGTGGTAAATTGACACAGGTGCAGGAATACAATACTAAAAATTGCATTTTGTGTCTTATCAACCTTTTAACTACACATGCATCTCAGTCACCTAATTGTAAGATAACTAGTTTTAACATTAACCATGCTTCTTTATACGCTTTACAGGAAAATATTGTATTAACACTTCTTGAGACACAGACACACACAGCATAATAAACACGGATTACAAATCAAATCTCAAATTTTTATTTTGATGGTGAAGTCCCTACCACAGACATCTGTTTGTTCATGGCCCCCCAGAGGGTTATATTTAACGGTTTAACTCTCTCTGGTGAGTTCAAGGTAAACTTCAACCGGATGTGGTTAGGGTCCAGTAAGCATGAAGCATCTGAGTCATCAAGTGTTGGAACAGATGCAGATTTCTTGGTGAAAATCCATTAACTTTTACAAATCCTCCTGCAGAAAGCTAAGGACTATTCAGAAAGAACTTGAGTTTGTAAGTGTGTCAAGGTACTTCCTTTCATACACGTATGCAGATCTGATATGCCACAGCCATTTTAATATATTCCATTCCTCTGAAATTCATTTGTAACACTCCTTTTTCCCCTGCATTTGAGTTGCACTTTGCCAAAAGCTCAATGTTTCTCCCTCAGCAGTATCTAGGGTATAGTGACTCATTGAGTCATGTCATTAGATAATGGGTTTAGAGGGGTTATTCAAATAAACACAGTTGCTGGATGTAAAATGGAAGTAGAGAGCTCAATGTTTGTTTGTTTTTTGTTGTTGTTGTTGTTTTTTTGTGGGGATACCAGGGGATTTCCAGAGCTGCTGCAGGGCCCATCTGTTGTAGATCGAAGCAGCATCACAGAACCACTGACCCATACTACAGCTGCCGTGTCACAATATTGTTTTTAAAAGTATACCAAAGCAGCCATCTGCACATTATTGCCAGTGGCACTTGAACAAGATATTCTCAGTGTAATGCCAATAGTAAATATACAGTAATCCTCAAGCTAAAAGCAGGTCTGGGGTTTATCATTTACTTGCTATTGATCAGCCCAGTTCCCTAGTGGCCACAGCAATGTGTGGGATGTACAGCATGAAAGCGCCTTCAGCACAGAGTCACCTACAATTACATTTCTGCTGCATTCTCTAACTTAATCTGATCATTAGTTACAGCATTAACAGCTCACATTTACATATTTCAAATTACAGTTTGCCAAGAATGAATAAATTATTATGTTTATCCTCAGTGCTTCAGCAAAGTCTTAAATGTATTTTGTGGCATCATCAAATAAACAAAGGGAAAAAATGCTCCTGGTCTGACAATTTATCAGTGATTTTAGTAAGAGGGCAAAAATTTAAGGAACCTGCAATTTGTGATGAATCTTTAATATTATATGTCCACAGTCGTTTTGTTGATAAGTGTTGATGTAAAACTATAATGGTTAAATTAATAAATAATGAATACATCTGCACATACTTAAGTGTAGTATCATGTAGAAAATTACACTAACTAGCATAATAACTAGCATATTTACTGTAGCTGGAGATGCTTATTAAAAAACTCAAGTATATACTGCCTGAAGAGGTGAATTAACCATATTGAAAACAGAAAGCTATTTTTATATTATATCAAATGATGAGACTCTGTGCTATATCATTGTGTGCATTGTGTGAAATCAACGACAAATCTCCCATTTAAGCTGACAAAAAGTTGTGGTCTCTGCTGTTATTAAGTATTTCGCACGCATACAATTTGAGGAAATTGCAAGAAGCAGATTTTTTAAAAGGGTCACTGAAAAAAATCTCTGCTTCAGAGGCTGGAATATGCTGACTTTTAGTTTATATGATTCAAGCTACAAAAAAACTCCTCCCATTATGCAACTCTATAAAATTAACACTTATCCTTTCTGGTAAATGTCCACATGTACAGTATGTTCCAGGTTTGTGACATAGGAATGCATACTTTCAGTTTAAACTCAAAATGAAGTCATTAGATTATTTTCTCTTGCCAGTAACGAGTAAACTTATCTTCATCTGTGAAGTTCTGCTTTAAGTTGAGAAGCTAAACGCCTCAAAAAGTCATGTCATAATAGATTACTGCTTTTATTGTATTTTATTGTTTATATGTAAAACAGTTCTAACTTTATATTAATGTCTAATATGGATATTAGTTTTTGTACATTGTCTTTATTTAAGTTTTGCCTTTATTACACTGAATTGCAGAGAGGCAGACAAGAAAGATGGAAAAGATTGAGAGAGGATTCGACATGAAACAAAAGTCCCTAGCCAGAATCAAACCAGCGACATTAGGGTACATGGTATGTGCTCTAACTATTTAGCTACTTGGGTGCTCTGCCATTGCCATATTTAGTCTTTTTATTAAGTTCACATGCCTCAGATGCATTCTTTTCTCATTGTCAAGCTGTTCCGAGAGCTGATGTACCGTCAAACAAATAAACCAAAGGGCAACGAAAAAACGCTTTTCATAAAGTAATAATTCTCCTTCTACTAACATATTTTATGTACATCTGTAGCGGGATGGAGTGATTATTATTGAGGACTTAAAATAAAAAGCAATACACTACTGAAGCATGAAAGATACTGTATGTACTTTTTCATATGATTTGCAATTTCAACTAGAGAGTTATTTTAATACCGCATAGCTACGAAGAAGAAGGTTTCTTCATCTAAAGATGCTGGCGTGTTACTAATAGCTTGTCCCTCACTTAATCTCCAAGAAATGTCTTCATTTACAAATAATATACAGGCCATCATCTCTTTAATACATTAGGCAGTAAAGCACTATTTTCAATCCTTTGCTATACTCCACTACATCTTTTCCTTGTCCATTCTCTCACAGTCTGCGCTAATGCATACATGTTCCCTTTCGTCCCTGTCCATCCCCCAATTTCATTACCTCCCTTGGTCCATTTCCCCTCTGTCTGTGTGTAATTTCAGGAATAAACTGCCCTCTAAATGCTCCTGTATCTCTCCTATTTCAGTGATCAGTGATTGATGCAGACTGGATACTCACATGCTGTTAGAGTCGAGAGAATATGGAAACTGTATATCAGACTTAAACTTGCTATCAGGGTGTGTGTGTGTGTGTTTTGTATTTTTGTTTTTTATTCTCTTGGAGCCTGTGGCCATGCTGTATTGACAAGCTAGCTGTGGTGAGGCCTGGCTGAAAGGCTCTCAAGGCTTTTAGTCGCGACCTCATTTAGACCGCTTTGAAAAGAGAAGCTTGGCCTCTGTGGTTATTGCTGGCACGTTAGAGGGAGCAAATATAGATTTTATCCTTTCCTTTTCCCGCATCTTTTTTACCCCCTTTCTGGTCTATTTATCTCTTTCTGTCTGTTTCACTTTCTCTGTCCCTCTCTCTCACCCTGTCCTTGCAATAATGACAGCAATTCATATTGAATTTCTCTATGCGCTGAAAGTGATGAGAAAGAGGGCAGGAGGCAAATAGTTGAGGAGACAGTTCATCAAAAACAAAACCCCACCAGGGAAAGGGGAGAGAGTGGTGGGCGCTGCTGGAGAATGGAGACGAAGAGGCATAAATAGCATTGAATAAGATAAAGGTATTTCTTAGGGATGATTCTGAAAGTGGAGAACATGGAGTGAAAATACAGAAATGGACCATTTTGACATGGAGGTTCAAAGAGGAGTTGAAGGAATGAGGGGGTCAGGAAATCCCAATGGAAATGAGGAATGTACATGAAAGTCATCATTCTTTGGCATACATCAATTAGTAATGCCAAAGAATGAGTTCTGTATGAGGCGCTAAGGGAGAAGGGTCATGTGACCCTGTGGGATCAGAACATGCTGTGAGACCAAATGGGTAAAAAAAGTGGGATGAGCTCCTACACTGGGTTTCTTACCCCAGAAATCTGTGTGTTATCTGTGCATCCTCGTGTCACAGTCGATGTACTTTAGAGGCTAACATGATTTAAAATGTTACAGTATTTGAGTTGTGCAAACTGTACGTTAAGGAAGTTTTTCCTCGAAGCTGATATTGAGGTGATGTAATGAACGCATCTGTTCAATTGCAGCCAAGAAGACATCCGCATCCTCTTGTAGAAATGAAGAGCGTGTAAGAACTGGGAGAGTAATAGACAACATAAAAATAAAACTGTCAGGGGTAAATGACATAGAGAGGAAGGAAGGGAGGAAAACTGAGAATATATGGGGGAAGAAAAGAGAGAAAGCATCTGAATCCTCCACACGAGCTTTTCTCTGAGGCTCATCAATAACTTAGACATGATGGGAAATTTTCCTATCCTTCCATTTTTATATATTTTTTCTGCTTTGGTATAAGCATCACATGTGGTCAAACCAGAAACTCCACTACATTTGATATTTGTAATGAGCATTTACCACACATAATTTATGTCCTGAGATCTCTGCCAGTCAAATTCCCCTTCCTCATGTCTAATTATTGATGAGCATGTTTAAAACTTTGAAACGGAGGTAACACAGAAAGTTGTCCTCCTTTACACTGTGTTTCTGAAACTACTGGGAAAAGAGAATTAATGGGGATATTTATTATTTTAAATAAGTTATTAAACTTTCAGTAGGATGTGATGTTTTTGCGGTGAACAGTATTTAAACTCAAACAAAAACAGTATTTAAAACTCCACTATAAGCATTTGTGTTAATTTGTCTGGTTTATGGCACCTGTACTGTCAAACTGTGCTCCCAAAATAAAGGTAGAGTCTTTCTAGTGGTCAGCCCCGTCTCCTAAAAATAACGTCTGTATAAAAAAAACTGCATTTCTGATTACGTTTTGATACAGGACGTATTTGCGACTGGTGGACAGACAACCTGTATATTGTTTAGGATGGATGACTTGTTAAAATAGCATTCATCCTCAACATTTAAAATGAAAACAGACAGTACTTAGGTCATACTTTTGGTTTTGCTGATGTAAATTTAGCTAATATTCACATCAGATATTAGATATTTCTGGTGGGCATTGCTTACATTCTTTCCTTCAAAATGATCTAACTGCAAACTGGTTGTGCAAAGCAAAATTTTAACTGAACTGAAACCTGTCCAGTTGTAATTAAAGGTAACCTGGCAACAGCCTATCACACAGTATCATCTATTGAATGAGCAGGACCGATGAAGTAAATGTTGGTACTCAGCTGTGCCTCAGTGTAACTTGTTAGTGGGTAATTAGGTCAGCTTGTTACATCAAACAGCACAAATGCTCTCATGGTCCCACAGTCCTCTGCATGAAGTCAAATGAAGGCAACGCGGCCTTGAAAAACAGACATCTGAAAGTCAGAGCACTAGGAGGTGATACAAACTAGAGAGGGTGATTAGATGATCACAGTGACTGTTGTGCAACTGGTTTGATTCCTGCAACTTTCAAACTTCATACCGCTGAGTAACAAGCTCAGTTTTTAACACGAATTTCAGGGGAAAGTTTTATAATAGAAATGAAAGACTTTCTCAGGAATTTTTCCTGAAATCTGGGTTTACGTATTCAAATAAATAGTATTTGGACTACAAAGGACAATGTGGTCAGTAATGTGTCTATTAGTCATAGCTACTGTATAATATGTTGAAAAAGAGAAAAAACGGTAAAAGACGTGTGGCAGCACGCTCACCTCTGTTCACCCTGTCTCCTTCACTGTAAGCCATTCTAGTGACTTTCACTAAGCGCTTTAGGATAATTAATTAATGGCACAGCAGTGTGACATCCTAAAGTCCTCTTTGAGCAATTACAGTGTGTGATCAACTTTGTCTTCTTGTCAGAAGCACAACTTAAATGCCAGAACAGTGGATTTAAAGTGACTATAAAAGAGCATCAGACAGGCAGTTGGCATTGCTGGATAAAGACCAGCACCTGGGGGTTAAGGTCAAAGGGCCACACACACACACAAACAGAACTAATTCGCTGGCAAGTCAGCGTCACACAGCAAACATAGCAGTTGTATCCATTTAATAAAGATCCCAAAACATCACTAATTTTTCATCATAAACCCATAAAATGACCCATTAATGACCCTAATGAAGAAAACAACATGCAGCTCCACATGACTCTTAATCAACAGTATATCAGTGAGACCTGCATATTTAATTTAAAAATTATCATTAATATGTCTAATAAACACACAAATAGTAAATACATAGTTAATTCTTACCTCTAGAAGCTTTTTCCTCTTTGTTCTGTGCAGCTGTAAGGTTATCAGATCCTCAAGCTGCAGCCACCTGCTCGACTTCGCAGTACTATTTTTTGATGTTCCTGTGTCAGGTTCTGCGCTTTTTTTTAACTTCATAACTAAATCTGATAGTTTCTGGTGTGTTTGGAACAATGCCACACCCTGAGCACCATTTCACTTTTTCAGTTTTCTTTTGACAGCCCTGTTCAGCTGACATTTCTCTTCTATAGTTTATTGATGTGTTAACACAAATTTCTTCTTGAACAGAAGCTGGAAATTAACACACCAGCAGTCTTGAGCAAACCTGAACTATGACCTGTTAGAAATGAGCCAATTAGGCACCTCAGGCACTTTGTAGCCTACACCCTGCATTATTCAATAGTCCAATCAAATTTTCCAGATTTTCTTAAAGGCACCATAACACAACTGAACAGCTGTTTTAATTTAGCTTGATCAGACCTCTTCTCCAGACTGTGTAGAAGTGTTAGTGAATGGCAAATTCAACACAACTTCACCCTATTTTATCCTAAGCAGAGGTTTAATAAACCATAATTGAAAAGTCTGAGTGTGTTTGAAATGACAATTATAACAAAATGTACTCAGGATACACCAGCCTGCCTGTACTCCAGGCTTGGCTGACAAGTGGAGAACATTGGTCTAAACTCTCTGTGAAATGTTGTCAGATTATACTTACAACCTTTTTGTAAGGGAGTTGGTCAAAATCCCAACTTCCAGTGTGCTAAAACAAATCCAATTTGGCTGCCGTGATTTACTTGTTCTGCAGTATAGCATTTTAGAGTCTGTCTCTAAAATGCCGTGCACACTATATGACATGCATTTACATTGCATTGAACAAAACCAAGTCACAGTTACTCTCAGACAGAACCATTTTTTAAAAATGGGATAATTATTAATCGTCACTACAACTGATGATTGTAATGATGGTGAATTGCATGCTGATCAGAATCATCATTGTCCCTATATCACAATCATCTCGCTCTCCCCTCTTATTTCTCTGTTTGCAGAATTACAGATGAGTGGCTTTCGCCCTGTTTGTTCTGCCGAGAAGTGCTGTCCACAGACTTTATGAGTTTGTGGTAATTAAAGCTGGATAGAGCCCTATCAAGTAAAGCTGCTTATGCTTAATACAGTCAGCCATGCAGACACGGCCCGGCAGCACACGGCCTGCAGCAGGGGGACAGCACAGAGCACATCCTCCCCACATAATCTCACCCAGTGCAACAGCGCGAGAGCCTGAGAGAGAGATGTGTAGAAGTTGAGGGGGAGGGGGTGGGGCTGGTGTTACACTTGAGCATTCAGCAAAGCTAAAGAGCATTTCATTGTTGTGCATATGTGCAGATCTATGGTGTGTGTGTGTGTGTGTGTGTGTGTGTGTGTGTGTGTGTGTGTGTGTGTGTGTGTGTGTGTGTGTGTGTGTGTGCAAAAAGAGAGAGTGAGAGAGAGAAGGGGCACAGGGTAGTTGAGAGGGGACGGAGGGAGTTGCAGAGGGTGAGAGGGATTTAGTTTATGGCAGATAGACTTTCCTGACTAACTCCATTGTGTGGATGCTCTGTGGTGTGTGGATCAGAGACGGAGAAAGTGTCCTCTCTGTTTAAATCTGCTGGCATCTTCAGCGAGGCAGTCACTCACTCAGTCACAGTGTAACACAGCCATGCAATGAAATAATGCTTTAAAATCCTCATCACTCTGGGTAAAGACAAAAAATAAAACACACAGACAAAGTGGACAATGTGTGCTTTTATATGCCTACCACTGTATTATTATACTGTGTGTTTTTCTGCGTGAAAGACGTGTAAAGAATCACGTGGTGAGGTGAATTAGGTGTACTCAGACCATACAATTCCTTCGGGGACTTTGGAGCGTGCCCGCTCTCCTTTTTTGCTCTTGCTATAAACTAGGCAAAAATGCATAAAAATAAATCAAACAAGGTCATACCACCTTCTAATGAGGCATATGCATGAATTCAGTTCTAGTTATTTGGGAAGTCACACTGAGATCAAAATCTTTGTGACTTAAGAGGTCTCAAAAATATGATTAAAAATAGTAAGAAGAACTTGAAAGTCCCTAAAAGGAATGGATGTCTAGCCTAGTTAGTATGAATAGCTGTTAAAGCTAATATATACTGTGATGCTGTGTTATGCTTCTTCACTTTGAACTTTAGTTAATGGCTTCATCAGTGCATAATAAATCATTTATCAATGCTTGATAGGTCAGTGTAAAATGGTTATAAATGTTAATAAGTGGGCAGTAAATGGGTTTGCTAAGTAAGTGGCCAAACTGTCCATGAAAGGGTCACGAGAGAATTTAAGGGAGTTACAGTGATAAGGCAAAGCGAGGTGTGTGCAGAAATGCCCATCCTAGCAACCACTCAGAATAACCTTATTAATGGTTTATTACACAGTTTAATCATCCATTATTAAATAATTAAATATTGGGGACAAGCTATCCATACTACACACTGAATATTTCAGCTGTGCCTTTGCCTCTTGTGCCTTTTTTGTATTATTGATGTATACTGCAGTTATAATTCAAAAAATGTTGTGGAAGATAAAACCACATCAATTTGTCTGACCCTTTTTTTGTTTGTGGAAAAGACCTTACCTAGTCTGAATAGAGTTGGTAAGAAAAGGTTTATAGATTAACGTTTTTGGCATTTCCCCCCACACGGGTTTGTTTGCCTGATTATGATTACAGACTGGAATTTACTTGTTACCCACTTGTGATATTCCTGTCAATCTAATCCTATTTTATGGAGAGAGTGTACACGCAATCAACTAAATGAATTCCTCATTAGTAAAGTATAAAAGTTTCTGGGTGAAAAACAAAGAGTGTGTTTGTGTGGTTGAAATTTCCCAGTGAGCATGGACTGAGTAAAGGAGCATTAATCAACAGGTGAAGAGAGCAACACCTGATCGTTACTGTAGCAGCAGGTAATTATAGTCCTATCAAACCCACTGATTGAGACATTGTTTGGGTCTCAGTGTATGGACCTATACTTGGTTATAAGTGGCAGTCTATTATCTGCAGGACCTCTGATGTGACCTAGTAGATAAAAATAAGACTCACAGTATGGATAAAATGTTATGCAACCACTTAACACAACTAATTACTGAACTCTCATCTATTCCACTACAGGAATAAAACAAATTTTATTCTGAAATCAGACTCCAACATCTTGTTGGATCAACATTGTTTGAATTTCAAAAATGACCTTAAAAAACATGTTACTTCCTACAGTGACCTGTGAGCTCTGGATAACTCAGCCAATAGTCTTCTCAAGCTGTCATTGTCTTTAACACTCTGTGATTGACCATATAGGCACAAAGTCATACACACAAGGCTGAGAAGCACAGAGATGTGATCATGATGATGTTTGTCCACAAGCTATCTACTGTACATTTCTCACTACGTTCTTAGTACTTTCACACCTAACATGTTGACCTTTTGGGTTCAAACTGTGTTGTAGAATAAAAAACACAAGACCCTCAAAAGGAGGGTCTCGGTCTACTTCAGAGTGGACTCTAGCGCAGTATGTTTGCAGAGCAGAGGTAACTGGCCCTGCTTTTTCCCATTCTACATAGGTTTTTGTGCTATAGTTGTGCATTGCTAAGGTGCTACTGCCTGCTCAGGACACATTTACAAAACGGAGCAGAGAATGTTGAGCTGTCCGGCTCGTATTACTAAATAGGAGGCATATAGGGCTGAAATTTCACAGCTGTAATGTGGCATCAAATTAGCGTTTTAGATCAATGCCTAATCTAACCTCGGCCCAGAAAAAGATCTGAGTGATCCAGCCTCGGAGAAGGCTGCCAAATCCCCCAGCATCCTTAGTGGTGATGCAGTGAAGACACTTTAATAAGCTGTAAGCTCCTCTTCTGATTTAAGACAACCTGAAATATAACACTAATTCCCTTGATGAAAGGAATGTTATTTCTATAAATGTGACACGTGTAACACAAGCTGAGGCAAGAGTCGAGCAGAAGGGGAACATGTAGGGGATAAAGATGAGGATTTGCTTTCTGTCTAATGCACATATTTGCAGAAGTGGATCCAGCCAGTGTCTTTTTGAGCTGACCTCTTCTCAATCTTCAAAAAAAAAAAAAGAGGTTTCAGTGTGACATTCCTCCCTACTTTTTCTCAAAATGTTTGATCTATGAGCTCAAACGAGGGTATTAGACTTCACAAAGGCAAGCCGTTGATACCCCAGGGATCAATACACCCCGGCTGGTCAATTCATTAGAGCTGTACAGTGATTAATTAAGTTGTCCTAACCATCGGAAGCTGGGAATGACAGAGGAGGTTAAAAGGGGGTGAGAAGAGAGAAAAGGAGCTGGTCTGGCTCGACACGGGTGGTGTGGAGTCCTGAAATGTGAAGCTTGGTGGTGTTGTGTGCTTTTGAATTTTCCATCTGTCTTCACCCCTGTCTGCTCTGTCCTTGGAGTCAGGGGTGTTCATTAGAGGATGAGCAGGAAGTTGGATACCACAGTGTGAAATCGGGAGAGATGCTGATCCTGACAGGTTAGTCATTAAGAAGCCCTTAGAGAGGAGGAAGAGACAGAGCAGGAGGGGGAGAGGAGAGAGGAAAGACGAGAGAAAGAGCAGATAGTAAGAGAGAAGGAATAGTAGCCTTGTCATTAATCCTGGTTGGACACAGAAACATTTGACCCCAACAGCCTGTTTTCCGCCCTTTCGCTGATTGGCTTTTTCATTTCAAGTTTGATTCACACTATGTGGATTTCAGAGAAGATCTTTAAGATGTCACTGCCTCAGCATACGATGACCCACGACTTCCCATGACCTCAGTCAGCAATTTACTGACGCTGCCTTTGCCATATGGGCACAAAATCATGAACACACGGAGCAGAAACGACATAGGATCACTCAGGGTTCAGTTGTGCAGAGAAGTGAAATTACTGTAGTCACCAGAAAGCAATAACATCTCATGTAGTGACAGCACAGCTGACAAAACTTACAACAATAATACAAAAATATTATTGACTTTTTTATGTTCTTGACTAAAAAATGTATTTCTTCATTATTTAAGCCATAGATAATAATGTAACACATTTTATTACTCCAGACCTACTGTAGGTATGAGGAAACTATCCATGTATAAAAACATTGCTAACATAATCTTCTGCATGAATAAAATACATTAATGTGTCTTTGGTCTGTATCAAATGACCTAGACCACAGATGTGAAAACACCTTCAATCTCTCTGTTGCTCCATCCGCTTCCCTCAAATCAACATAACTGTCTTTGCTTCACAAAAATCTTTCTTCCAGCACATCTTTCAACACATGCGCTCATTTTATGTGAGCACAAAGGTGCAACAGTCAATGCTAACACATTACCATAAAGCTGAAGGGATTTAAATTATAGGTCCTTTGAAGCCTTCTAACATAAATTGGGCAAAATTACAACTAGCGCGGGTGGCTGTCGCAGAGGCTGATGCCTACATAATTACAGTGTGCTGCCTTCCTTGCCAGGAAAAGAAGGCTCTGATGAATCTGCCCTGATTGCCAGTATTTAGCACCATCATCCCAGTTGCACACATACAGTACATGTGACAGGTAGCTGTTAATGCTTTCAGTTCTTTCTCTTACAGTGTATTTCAGTCTTTGTCTCTGCCTGAGCACTAACTTCATATTCATCGTTCACCTCACTTTCTGCAGAGGTCCCTGTCTGTCTCTGTCTCCACATGTGTCTCGTCTTGTCTTCCTGCAGCACTCCACTCCTGTGTGACAATGAAGCTGTCAGCTTCAGGGCTGCCAAAAGATGAGAATCAAAGCATTGTATTTCCATCAGTAGATGTTCAATTAGTCTGGCTTTTATGTCATTTGACTGTCGCAACAATTGGCCTTGGATTCAAGGTATATGAGTAATGGGAACACACATCAAAAATACAGACAGGTAAGAATATGCTGTAATCCAAATGAGTGGGATAACTACACACAACAGACACACACACACACACACAAGATATGCATCATCTACACGTCCACCTAAACAAAGCTAATTACTGGTATCCTTTGTGAGATTTTCCTCCTTAGCTGTCAACGCAGCACATTTCCCGCAAAGTGACAAATAAGCAAATGTAGCAATTTTTTTTTTCCATTTACACTGATGCATCACGAGATTATTGTTTCACACAAGAGATATTACCTCCATTTGGCCTTGAAAACTTGTTAGATGAGCATAATTATATATTTTCACACTGACAAGTGATGCATTACAGTCTGCATCGTCTGACAGTTGGCGTCCAAGTCTTGTGTAATGATATCAAGCTGAGTTACTGTAGGATGAGAGAAAAGAGAGCTAGAATAAAAGTCCATAATCCACTAGTGGGACATGGAAGCCTGTGGAATCTGGTATTCCCCTCCATAAAGGCCCTGCGGTCTCATTTTAGATAATCAGTATTTCACAAATAGGACTTTTTTGCCTCTGTGGAAATAGCTCCTCATATGATGGCTTCACAATGAGAGAGGAGCTTTCTGTGCTGGGAGAATAGTTTAAATAATAAAAGCACATGGGGCTTCATGAATAGAGTATTATGGGGCTGTGAATGGAAGCTTTTTTCGTCTGCCTTTGCTTTTGCTTCCCATGCCAACTCCAAAAAGCACTCTGCCCACTGTCCAGCTTTTCCCTCAGGAAATGCAAAGAGACAGATGGAGCAAGAGAGAGTAGGGGAGAGACTGAGATAGAAGAGAGGAGAGAGATAGCAACATTAAAGCTGATATTTAGAGGTTTTGGGCAATTACATGTTATGTAGAATCATTTCACAATTACAATAAATACAACAAGAACATTTGTAATTGTCTCATCCAGTAGCCAGTTCTTTATGTTTTATTAAATTGAAAGTCTAAACAGAAAAGAATGTATCACAGGGTGGGTCAGCATTTTAGATATTTTTTAAATGTGCATCAAACCTAAAAACCTGATTATAATAAGTCAGCATTGACCACAAAGCGTTCAACACTTTCACTTTATGTTAGTGAAACAACATGAACACAGGATAATAGACTGAACACCAGATACTGAAGATATCAGCTGTCTGTGATAGCCAGGCACAAACTAGTCACAACATCAGCTGGGAAATGGGTCAAAGGTCATTGACAAGAGTCAGAAATGGCCAGAGAAATGGAGACATCAAGGAGGACATACACACCAAACACCTCATATATACCGCACAGCCACTTGTTGTGACATAAATAAACTCCTTCTACTTAGGAAGGCTATTAGGTGCCTGAAAGATTTGGAAAAGTAGACTCCATTCCTCAGACTTACTTTGTTTTCGGATGCACAAGAAGGAGCACTTGCATGTCTGCCATCATCAGTGTGCACGAAGCTGGCCAGAGCTCTGACAGGTGGACAGTTTGTATAAGGGTCACTCCCACAGTTTCTGGTCGTCTCCAGCAACCAGCAGAGGAATCCACCACTTCACGTCTCCTTTTCCCCAGTTCACGCATCACCACCTGGTACTCTGACAGCGGCTGCTGCCCGTCGTGGCCCCCTTGTCAAACTCTGTTGCCATACCCCTTGACACCTTTCCCCATATCTCCGCTCAAAGTGCCAAAACCTCCGCTGCTGAATGTTTGATTTCTATTTATTCATGTGGTGTTTCTGCTTCCCCTCACTCCCGAATAAGTTTCAAAATACAGTGTATATCTAAAACACAGAGCAGGCTGCCTGTGTACAGGAGCTGTCAGGAGGCTGTCATGTTAGTCTGCTCTGCTCTGCATATACACTGTCTTAGGAATTCATGAGCTTGAAGTAGAAAACCCTGTAAATATGTGAGTGTGTGTGTGTCTATCTGGGCGTACAAATTTTTGCCTTTGATACCACATTTGCATGCAGGTGACACAGTTTTGATGGCATGTTGCATAAATATAACACTGGAAATGTATGTGTAATATGGGCCCTAATTGAAATCATTTTTATAAGTTTACAGCCATTTTTATTGAATTTTGTACGTGACACTGGTCTATAATTACAGTGCTTTCAGGGTTCCGCTTTTATTTCTTCACTACATTGCATCATGGTTGATTTAATTAGCTTTTTCTAAAACTGATCAACATAAAAAAAACTCCTGTTAAAGGAAAAATAGATTATAAATAGAAAATAAGTCATTGCACAAGTATTCACCCTACTCAAGTCAGTATTAAGTAGATGCACCTTTGGCAGACCTTTGCATAGGTCAGCTTTGCACATCTGGATACTGTAGTTTTTTCCATTCTTCTTTGCAAAACTTTTCAAGCTCTGTCAGGTTACATTGGGATCATGATCTTCCTTTTAAAGTCTATCCACAAATTCTTAGTGGGAACGACATCTGTGCTCTGTCTAGGCCACTCCTGAACCTTAACATTGTTGTTGTTAATGTTACGTGAAGCTGAGGCTGCATGCTTAGGGTCATTGTCTTGCTGGAAAAGAATCTTCTTCTAAGGTGGAGTTTTCCTGCAGACTACGTCAGGTTGTCGTCCAGGATGTCCCTATATTTTGCTTCATTCACTTTCCCTTATAAGCCTACCAGTGCCTGCTGGCAAGCATCCCCACGGTATCACTGTGACCTTCATGTTTATTATCTTCACCCTTTGAAAAAGTTGCCAGTTATTTGGAGGTAAGTTTGATTCACCAACCTGTGTGATAGGAGATTGTTCAGCTCCTTCAGTTTTTTTATGTAAAAGTTCTCCTCTAATCAGTCTTCAGTCTGGACTGATTTAACCTTGGAGCCCATCTCTCCCTGCCTGTCTTTAATCAGGCTCTCATCATGGTTTCTGCGCTTTATGATTCACTGTCAGTCAGAGTCAAGCATCTGGACAGCCTATCAAGGACTTGTTTTCTGTCTGGAAGTTCTGTAACATCTTCCAGCCTTTTTTAGATAAAACGAAATTATTTCAGAAGCTTGAAGGATGAAGTGGAGATATTATGATGTGCTTCGCAGGTCAATGAAGCTTGAACATGAGGCCAGATTTCTGCTGTTAAAGACTTAAGTAAGATTTCTGGCATGTACACCAGCCTTTGAATATGCATACGATACACTCTGCTACATAACTGCATAAAAAATATATATTTTAATTATACCGTGATCATTAAAATGTGGAAAGCTGCTTTATATATTTCAACTGCAGTCAAAGCATTGGTACATGCAGTGTGATTTGGTGCTTTGTTTCCTTTTATTTCTTAGTTTACTGTTGAAGAAATCTGAATCAGTGTAGGGATTACACAAGGTCTTTGTCATTTCCACATCGTTTGCTAATTGTAAACAAACTTTTTCTCACTGGAATGTGGTACGTCCCTCCCCGTGCATCTGTTTAACAAGAAAGGCCTCATGTGTTTTAATAAAGCAGAAGAATCTTTCATGAAATAAATGCATGAGCATAATGCAATCTATAAATGACGGCTGAAAGATATTTAAATATCTATAATTTTCTATTTTTAACCTGATAAGTTATGTAAATCATATATTCAGTAGATGTTAACACTGCTTGGTCTGTAAAAATTTACCTGCATTATGTTGCCCCGTGTTTCCTACCACTTGCACCCTGCAATGTCCTTCAACATCCTCTGTCCTTCCTCTCACCTCACTCCTCTCCTGACACCCCCAGCTTAATGTTTGCTCAGCTAATAACCATAGCATTTCAGCTGAAACCATTTTTTCCCTTGATTTACTGTGCACCAGGCGCCTTTCCAAATTAGAATGTTTATTTATGGCCATCAATATTTAATTGAGTTTACTCTAATCTTGCGTTAGTGGGTTCAGAAGTCTCTGCATGACTGTTTAAATATTAAAATTAATTGGAGCTGAGATACTGTAAAGAGGCTTGGCTTAATTGTTCTGGGAGAACAGGTAGCTTCTGAAGCCTTGGCATGCAGAAGGCACCACAGGCGAGCGCACGCACACACACACACACACACACACAGACGTGCACACAAAAGAACACATATTTTTGAACACACAAACAAATTTCTTAGTCCACAGTTGAGTCATTGTGTAAAATGTTTAACAAATATGTTAATTCAACTGTGGCACAGTTGAGAACTATCAGAGTTCATATTTTAAGTTAATACCAATTGTTAACCTCCATGTTCTATGGACACAAGTACTTGTTCGGTCACTTACTTATGTTGTAAGTGACTGCAAGCATTTATTGGATAAAACTAATGTTCAGTGTACATAAAGTGAAAACTATAACAACAGGTTAGGTATTACCTGTGGTTTAGGGTTCATTTTGATTATTACTACTAATAAAATGTAAATAAAGTTATTTTCTCTCTTTCGGAATTGCCACAGCAGATCACTTGCATATTTGATTTTTGCCCATCCTGACACCACCCTCTCCATTATCTGGGGTTGGGACTGGGATGCAAACAACCAATCTATGAACTAGAAATAGTTACACAGCTCATAGAGGCAAGTACGGTGCTGTAATAGTGCTGCAGTTTGCTGCTATAGGATTTGTTCGTAATGTAAATGCACAGACATATTAATTTATTATTAGATTTATTGTGGATTATTAGAAATCATAGAAAAAAAGACATTCCTGTAACTCCAAACCTTCCCTAAGAATGATCACATCTTTAAGTTTTCTTCAATATCAGAGTAATCCAGCGACAGAAGTCTGCACACCTAGCACACTGGAATAAAAAAAATGCTACTATCTAATATGGCATATGTTTAATGATGCTAACTTTTTATTTTATTCGAGGGGGTGCTCTCAGTGTAACCCCTTTGCTAAGCTAAGCTAACTTGCTGCTGGTTGCACAGTTAGTACACAGAGAGAGTGGTACCAGTGTCTGAATTGAACTTTCAAGGCTATTCTCTCCTAAAATCCTTAAAAAAACATATGTCTGACAAATCTGGACATAATGTTTTTCTGCTAGATTTCTGCTAGGTGATATGCATTTGGCATTAGGTTTGCCAGCAAGGGGCTTTGCTGCATTTTATGGTGTATGTTTTTGATTTGATTTGAGTCTTTTTGATTGGATTTGAAGACTATATACACTGTGATTTGATTCACTGTTGCTAAGTTTGGCATAATGTGTTACAGATTGTTTGTCTTTGAGTTTATTCGGATATGATTAAGTTTAGTTTGACTAGCTGAGGTATGAAAACAAGTCTGGAAAGCAGCAGAGAGCCTGTGTTAGGCCTCAGGTTATGCTGTTTAGGTGATTTAAATAACACTGTCTGTCTCTCATTTCATTAATACACTTTCTCTCTCTCACAGAGCCTTGGGGCATACAGCTACAGCAGCGACTGAATGAAATTCTGTTTTTCAAAATGAGCAGCATACTCGAAAGCGATGGTAATCTCAGATGTAGAAATTGGAAAAGTCAGCACAGCAAATGCATCAGCAGCTTTCCTCCAGACAAACATGCAATATTGATTCTCTTTTTGAACAGGTCATATTTTATGTATTTGTTCTAAAGATTTTGATATTGTGCTCCACTGCTCCTCAGGTTTGGGACACAGGACTTTTGCCTGTAAATTACCATTAATAATGACAGAAGCAGATGTCCATTCTTTCTCGTCAGCTTTCTCACCTCAGAGATCTCATCACTTTATGAATCTTAATCATGTTCATGTGTGTTGTGCTGCTTTTAAATGACCATGTGGTATTTTCCAAGTTCCCATTTGTACTTATTTCCCAACCCGTCTGCTGCTGTTAAACCTTCTCTAAAATAACATTTGTTTACTCACACCTGCATGTTACTCTTAGTTAAAATTTAAATATGGGATTAATCCAAAAGGATGAATCAACCTAATAACTCTCAGAAACTATTAATCATAATGGCTTTCAGGTAAATTACAAATAAACAAATTGTGAGGTGGTAAAAAAAAAAAAACTCTGTTATTTCTGTAACAGTCATTCTTCCAGCCAATTCAGCTGACAATAAGTAGTCAAATTGCACTCTCATCAAGAAGAAAGATACCTTCATAAAAACTGCCTTCAGTGCCACATAAACAGCAGCAGGAAATGAACTGGGGTTTGAATTGCAAAAGATTGCAATGTGGTGATGTTTCTAATCATTAACACACTGTGGCGGAAGAGGGCGGATGGATGGCTGCATTGAGTCTGTGTCCCCCAGAGTTTCCACACTCAATTCAGACACATGCTCATGCCTCATGAAAGTATTTTGCATCTCCCCAGACTCATTTCTGCATGTATATTAGATGACCTTGAAAACATTTGCAGAGCTGCCAGTTTGGAGTCTCTCTGTGCTGCTCTATAGGTTAATCCACACTGTCTCTCATGACTTGATCTGCTCCATCTAAATGCAATGCAGCTATCCTCAAGGGCTCAGCCTTCGAGAAGTTTCAAAATAAAAAAAAATAAATGCACAGTTTTGTTCTACACTTCCTTATTAGAAACTCTTATGGATAACCTGAAGGACTGTCTGAATCTTTCTTTCTGAAACAGAATGTTTAGCAGTTTCAAGCGTTGAATACTTAAGCGTTCAATGATAAACTTCAGGTGCTGAAGGATATGACCCCTTTCAGAAATGAACTCTTCATTTGAATTCCATACACTTTTACTCTGGTGCCTCAGTGAATAGAAACCAATAAAAAGCACTCCAGTTGCTCCCGAACTACAGTAATAACATAAAGGAAAGCGTCACACTAGTCTGATACTTTTCCTCATCTTCTTTTGCTTTTCAAAAAACAACATGAGGCAAAACACTGCTGGCGTGTTTTCAGATCAGACATTACTTAGTTAGTGTTGTGAACCTTCAGCACTGTGGTTGAGAAACAAACATACAGATATTAAATGCTGCACTGGTTTTAGTGAGAAAATATGGATATTTTACAGGTAAAAGTGAAGGAAAGTCAGTGTGATGATAAATCTGGCCCTGGCTAACATTTCAGTGTAAGTTTTAGTGAGAAGAGAAGAGGAAAGAGGGATGATCTGAGAGGGGCTGAAATGGATACGAGAAAAGGGTTTGTTGAGATTTAGGGAAGAAGAAGAAGGTGATGGAAGGGAGTAGTGTGTGTGTGAGTGTTAAAGGGTCTGACTGCTTTAAATTAGATGGCACATTGCTGCAACGGCTGAAGAATTTTATTAAGAGTCTTTATATCTTCTGCCTTAAGCCGCCCCGATCCGCATAATCCCTGTCCAAACAAGAGATAATGAATCTTCTCTTTTAGTATTGGGTTAGATACAGGAAAGCATGATGCCAGTGGAGGAAAGGAGAAGTGCACAAATTATTGGATTTAGATTAGGAGGGTCCTATTTTAATGGGTTTGAAGTAATACCACGACGTTAATGAAAAGCTGCCCCAGGCCTACAAGATTGGATGGGGGAGTGTGTGTGTGTGTGTGTGTAGGTGTGTGTGTGTGATAGAGAAAGCAGATTGGCCGATAAGCTGTGCTTAACATAGCTCATGGAAAACTCCCAGTTATTGTTAGAGCGGATATTATTGTCTTCTGTTGTTTGCTGTTGATTTGTTTTGTCATGCTATGCAACCACTTCCATGTCTTAAGGTTTATTTTTAGCAGTAATTCACGATGATTGTATTAGATGCACAGATGTGTTTTTGAAGTCTGCTTATCTTACATATGCATGTCAATCCTTATTTTCTTCTGCAGTTTGTTCAAACGCACTTAAAGGAGAAGTGTTGCCTTCAAATGTAATACATTTAATTAAACTCTTTAATGTTTGCATTTATCTGCAGCAGCAGAGCTGCATTTCATGCATCTCAACTTCTAATGAGTTTGAAAACACTATTGAACATGTTGAGCTCAGTAAATGTTAACATTTACTCACAAACCTGAGTTTTTTCCTTTTACTGACAAGATGTTTTACATCTGTAGTGTTTTTATTAATATGAATTAGTTTTGCAATGTCAGATGCTACACAGGGAATACATGCAGTTAATTTATTCATCTATAGGATGGAGTGACTGTCATCATGCAGAACAACAAAAATAGACAATTGTCCTAGCTTAATGCTTTTATTTTTCTTTTCAAATGAAAGGGTATGTTCTTGTTACAGGTTTTAAAGAGTTCTCCTACAGGAGATCAGCACACTGAGAACAGGTGGAGGGAGCCTGTTGTAAAGGATTAAAAAAGTGTGAACAGGGTTGACTCATCCTTTCAATTTCTCAAGCTCACTCTTGTCTTCATAATATAAAATCAGCCAACCTTGGTCTTTTAAGACCAGTTTACATGACATGCACTCGTTGACACTCTCTCAGAGCAGCGCCTACAATTCATAACAGAAATACATCAACCCTAGCATTGAAATGAATAAACACCAAAGGTACACAGAGTTCTTGTGTTTGTCCCTTTTCCCCTGTTTTCCATTAGACAAAATGATGTGAAGAGGTGGAAAACATAAAAAAAAAGAGGAGAGAGAGAGAGAGAGTTGCTGTACACGCTGATCTGTAGCAGATATAAAACAGGCGGACGAGCAGATATTGGTGAAATGTAAGACAGAGACAGAGAGAGAGGGAGATGCAGACTGTGATAAGAGCAGACATGTACAAGGTCCTCTGTGGCTTCGGTCTCCCACACACACAAAACCTAGACATACCTCCTACTTTCATGATACTGCAACAGGAAACTCGTGCACTTCAGCTGCACTGAATGTACACTCAATCAGGCCGGACAAACTTTTGATGCAGAAATTGTATTTGATAGAGTCTTTGGTGTTCACTCCGTCAATTAGGAAGTACAAGGATGAAGTTCATAAACCTCGACACTGCTGGTGGTCGAGGTGGAGGGATGAAGCTGCAATGCCTTATCGACAGCAATGACAGTGGAAAAGACAATACAGGTAAGACAGTATAGATTGCCAGACAGATGACATCAGTGAAATCACTGGTTAATAATAAATAGGAGGAGTCTCACAGTGATGTCAATATGAGCTGTCTTCCTGCTTGAACTCGACCTAAATTTAAAACTATTAATCCAAAAAAATGACTAAATAAACAAGAAAAACAGACCATCTTAGAAGAGCATGAACATTTTACATATTACAAAGAGGGTTTAAAGATAAATTAGTAATTTTACATCTTTTAGAATCACTGCGTGAAGTTTGTTTGTCCAAATCATTCCTCTATGAGACACCGGGATTGTGTCCAAACGTTTATTGACGTATAAATGACAGATCTGCATCCCCACAGCTGCAACAAAAAGCTAATTAATTCATGTGAATTTACTGTTTACTGTGGAGCCCATGTCTCTTCCCGCTCTCTCTTTCATGTATACATCATCTCCTACGTCTTCTTCTTCCACTGCCACCGTCAAGTTTCCAAACATACGCAACTGTCTCTATGAACTACAGCTCCAATCAGGGGGACTCTCCTATATTCAGTGCCTTCTAATACCAAATCAGCGAGGTGTGAAGCTCGTTGTTTGGTTAGCTTGGCTCTTAGAAGTGGGACTGTCCCAGGGGAGGGGACAAGGCCAGGAGATAAAACATAGTGAGAGAGGTTATTTACATTACAGTTACATATTGGAAAGTGGAATGTTGAGTGAGTGAAAGTACAGGAGGGTCTGTTCAATGTGCAGCCACAGGAAGGCTCCATCCATTTTTTTCCTCCAATGAAGCAGCCAAAACTCCAACAAAAACCTCCATCAAGTTCAGCCTCTTTGAAAAAGACTATAGACACAACAGATCTGAATCGCTGTATCCATCCATGTCTTTGAACACAATAAACCTTAATGTTGTGCAAAAATAAAAGCTGAGTTTCAAAGTTCGTTCTTTGATGAAACACTCTCATGTATAGAACAATACAAACTGAAAGTGTGCGTCATTGTGTGTCTGTGGTACAACATCCATAAATGGCCTGCCAGGTTGGTTGTGTTGAGATTTAGTACAGATGCAGATCTGACAAGACAGATTAATTTGATAAAAAGAGAACAAAAAAAAAACTGTGCTTCTTAATGTTTACACTCGCCACACGCCCAGATTAATCACAGACATGCACAGGAAGTACTCCCAGTATTATTAAATATCTTCTCTGTGCCCTGGTACACCTGCAGATTAATAGTTTTGTTTAAATGACTTTAAATTATTAAATTCAAGCAGCTTTGTTTTATAATTAAGATTATATATCTGCTTCTGAAACATCCTGCTTAAGCATCTGCACACTGTCCTAATTGTTCAAGTGAAAATGTGAAAAGAAATGTCAATTTAATAAAAATCTCCTTAGAAGATATAACTTAACTATTTATTTTTCTGATTTTCTGAAGTAAGAGGGGATAAACGTAGAAAATGGGAAAAACACACATCTTATATTTGAATTAACTGGATTTATCTGTATAGCCAAGGCAGTGCTCCAGGATTATGTGGTTTTGGAGAGCTGTACTCTACTGAAGTCAGGTTGAGGTGTGTGTATTTGTGTGTGCGATTGAGTGCTGGGCCAGAGTGCAGCGAGACACAGGTGTATTAAATTGGGTCAGCGTTTTCATTTCCCAGGGTGGGCACACACACAGTCACACACTAACAGAATTCTGCTGTTTCAAAGTGAATCCTGCTATAAACGCACCCGCACATGCTATGCATAAGAATACACACACTCACATACAGTACGTGTGCATGCACACACACATTAATATTTCCCAGACAAGTCGGATTAGGAGTTATTCTTGCATCGAGACAAAGACTCTCTGCATGAATCATACAGAAGAAGAAGGTGGGAGGGGTTTTTTTTATATATATTTTTCTAACTGTGTGAAAATACAGTTTACACGGCTGCCATGTCCAAGGATCAATCCACAAGGAAGCCCGGTCAGAGGAAGGTCAACTCCCCTCAAAGAGCGTCTGTAAAAAGGAAAGCAAGGTTTGGACGTTGTGTGCTTGTGTGTGTGTCTGCTGCAGGGAGACCACCTTTCCTGCCTTCACATCACTGAAGTCTACGACAATACAGGAAAGGAACTGCAAAATACAGTGAGGTTTAACAAAAGACGAAGAAGACAAAGCTGCACACATGCAGGTAAGTCATTACACGTTCTCCTGTTAGCAGCAATGCTGCATAACTTGAGAGTATCATTTCTTTTTTTACATGTTATACATGTTTAATCATCTGCTATTGTTGTAAAGTGCTGATGCTTTTTAAACTTTGACAGCTGCCACAGTTCTAATAAGGGTGTGGTTAAGAAGGGAAGTACATGAATTTCTAATGATGGAAAAGATCTAAGCAACTAAACAGTCTTAGCAGTGGAAGTAATGTCAACAGCACCATCACAGTTTGTTAGCAAATTATAACTCCACAAGTTTTTTTTTGTATGCATATGTTCAGTACAAGGCAAAATCATAGAACATATGATATACTTTACTGATGCAAAAAAGTGGATTTTCTATTACTCTCATGCATAAAGTTTGTATAATGAGCACAGTGGATGTTTTTTCTTAAAACAAGTTAAACCTGTTCTCAATATTCAGATAGATAAGACATAATGTAACATACTAAAAGGAAAAAGCTTCTAACTTAAAGATGTTTTAATCTCAGACACTAAATAATAACAATTACTAAGAATTATTTGTATTTATTATATTTACAGTAACTCCAACATGATGGCATGCAGAGTGTTGCTGTTTTTGTTCTTAGTTATTGTACAGCTGTCGGGAGGAGGAGGCCCGTGAGCCGTGGGGACAGAAAGAAACAGAGTTGACAGGGGAAATCACACACACACACCTGTTAGACGTTCTCTGTCAGCATTAGGTGACACAGCAAGCCTGCAGTATTCACACCTGTCTAGATCACTAAACACAGAACGGCGCAAAAGCAGCGGGGCTGCCTGGAAGACTGGCAAAGAAGATTCATCATTTTTGTCCAAGCTAGAGTGAGTTTAAGTGACTTGTTAGAGTGACTTTTTGTGTGTCAGCGTAGATGTGCAGAGACCAGGGAGATGCCAACTGACCTACCAGGTGGTTAAACAAGCTTATGGCCAAATCAAAATAAAACTGGTAATCAAAATAATCATCAATATATCAATAATATATCAATCAATAAAACATCCTTGTTAAATTTCCCTGCTCTCAAATAGAAGCAGTAAAAGAGCTTTTCTTAGAAAGATAGATGCTCTTTAGAGAATATAATCACCTATACTTCAAGATATTGAGTGAAAAAGTCAGTAAATAACTGTGTTCCTGAGTCCTGAAAGAAAAAATACTCTTTCTATGCCACAAAATAAAGAATACTCTTTTGTCTGTCGTTCTGTCTGACTCACATTCTTTGTAGCACACACAAAACTCACAATCAGCTACTGTCACTCAGCACAGGTGCCCAAACAACTGTAGAGTTTCATTCATCAATCTGAGCCTTAAACCTGCAACAACTGTGCACTCTAAAACAACTCACTCTCCCACACGCACACACACACACACACATTCCTACACAGGCAGTGAGAGAGAGAGAGAGAGAGAGAGAGAGAGAGAGAGAAACAGCTGCACCCTGATGAATGCCCTATATTCATTCCACAGGAGGCTGGTTCATCTGTCAATACTGATGCAACCCTTCCATTCTAAGTCTTCAAAATACACACACACACACACACACACACACACACACACACACACACACACACACACACACACACACACACACACAC
>JAUYWH010000014.1:8869932-8901007 GCA_034779795.1 Ctenopoma multispine | reverse complement strand
CACACACACACACACACACACACACACACACACACACACACACACACACACACACACACACACACACACACTCCAGTTTTCTTTCTCTGATTAGACTCCCAGCTGGTCTCTGCGACAAATGCTCCTTTGATGAATCTTCCCGGGGGCCAAAGCTACCATCAGCACCCTCCTCCTCCCTTTCACTTCTCTTCTCTTTCTTGCTCTCTGCTTCCTGCATGACATTAAAGTCACTTCCACTAGCCCCCTTGTGAACTGTTAGTCCCCACTGCCCTGTTCAGCAGCAGCTCTGTCCTCCAGCAAGAGGATGAGAGTAAAGAGAGGCAGGGAGGGGAAGAAGCGTCACCATCATTTCCATTATTTTTGCAGAGTTGCCGGTTGAGGTTTAATGAGATGTCCACTTCAAAGTCCTTTGGTTTTATTACTGCATCACATGTGTGGTAGTGGGAATCCAATTGTGAATAGATGTAGCTGCACATCCACACTGCTCTTATTTCACACTGTGACAACAGCTGGCTTGCTTCACCTCCTCACAGGTCATAAGTCATCAGTAAACCCTTAGGAGTTGTGCATGCCACACTGGTGAAAATGAGACGAAATTGCAGCACTGACTCATCAATTTAACAAGGAAAGAAGTGATAATTACCTACTGAAACGGCAGGGTGCAGTTAGCTTTATGTGAGCCAGAGGAAACTACTATCTATTGTCTGTGCTGGTATATCTACATACTCCTGACTCCTCCAGTAACCCAGAGTTGAACTGATGTGTTTGATAATCGGGATAAATGTCTGGGAGAATATGCAACAGCCTCCAGCAAATTTCCACAAAATAAGAGAAGAAAAATGAAGGGACTTGATGGAGGTAATTTTCTACCTCCACTAACAGTTTGCATGCAAGTGGAATATGCAAAATCAAAATGCAAAACATAAACTAAATTAAGGTATACACACCTCAAGTCAGTCCGTAAATGCCATCATTCTTCTGTATTTGAAATGCACATGGCTGCACTTAAACTATTCACTTTTAACTTTTAACCTCAGCCTGTGTTTAACCTTTTTAATTACTATAGAGTGGTTGTGTAAATTGATATACTGTCCATGAGTTTCAACAAATGTGGATGTAAGATATCTCTTTGTTTTGTTGAAGGTGTTGTACTTTCTCATTGTTCGAGGCAATATTTGTGTTGTTAAAATAACCATGGTTATGTTTCACGTTATATTACCAATGCATGAACAACATACATTTGTTTTGTTTCACAAAAAAAGATTTACATACAAAAAAAAATTATTACAGTATGCAGTCCCACAAAATGGTGTGTACTGCACATCTGGGGTCATGTTATCTGTTACACCATAAAGCAACTGAAACAGAACCAGAAAAAGTAAATCAACCATACTGGTAGCAAATGTAATAACTTGTGCTTGTGCATAAAATTTGTTAAGAACTAGGTTAAGTATGATGTTTGCGTTGTTAAAAAGGGATCCAAATACAATTGCTTAATGCCAGTGGACGGATATGGAGACATACGCTTAGGGCATGTTAACACTTCATATGACTCATTCTGTATGACATGCAGCTGTTGGGAAGTGGTTGACCACTGAGATGAATTCACCGTGTGCAACAGTGTCACACTTGTTTAAATAGCATCAATTTGTGTCAAAGTGTCAAAGCCTCCACCTGATGCTGCACTTCCTCTTATTTGTCATGCACGACCACTAGAGGGGCAAAACAACTAAGTGGACTAAGTAAGAGTGAAATACAGAGGATTTATGTGCCAGTAGTTCTTTGGCCTGGGCATTAAAAATCTATTTAAACACAAAAATGACTTCAGCCAGAAATGGATTTGACCGCTAAATACCATCTCCAGAGAGAAAGCTTTAACTACCTGACCCCCACAGAAGGTCAACGTTTTACCAACATCACACTAAAACCCAAGAGAGGGTTTGATCTCACTTTAAGGGGCTTAGACAAGAGTTATTTTGCCAGGGCTGAACTTTGATTTCCCTCACATTTTATTTTTATTTCCAGTAAATGCGCCGTACCTACCTTTAAACACCCAAAAGTCGCAGCAAATCCAAAGACATGATGTCACCGATAAAGAAGCAGAGCAGGGAAGCAAAGGATCAGTCCAGGTAGAGCAGTCAGAGGGAAGCTTGTAAATATGGTTCTTTATTGCACACATGACATTTGTTTTCCTTTTTTTTTTGGTGTGAGCAACAAAAACTGGCATTACATATTTTAACACCTAATTCAAAATTCTCAGTCTAACCCTCTATAAAACAAGCAAACAAAACAAAATAATGGCTACTTCACATAAAAACTTACAACTCCACAAAAAAGAAAGAATTCTCACATATTTTAGTGCACCACTATATGGATGAGGAACTTACAGTATATATCATACTAGAATAATTTTAGGAAAGAGGCATTATACTTTTAATGCATATTTATCACAGTCAAAAAATAAAAACACAAAAATCCAGTGGGGCTAAAATTGTCTCATTCTGTATTTTGGTAGAATTTAACCTTTAACCACCTGAGTGCTACATTGCTGAAATCAATACTGATTGGTTAACCTGCCGTTTAACTCACTGGAGGAATGTTTGTTAAACAGAACAGAAGAAAAAATTAAAGACTGACAGGTGAAAAGGTAGTTAGTAGATAAATACACTGAATGCCCTGCAACAGATTTGGAAAGGCACTGAGAACTCGGCCAGTGGAAATGGCAGCAGTATGCAAACAGATGTTTAGTGCATACTATGATCCAATCAGGAAGGAAAAAAAAAAGTTCTCAGTGGCTCAAATCGAACAGGACCCATTAAGCCAAAGTTTAATGGTGGGAAACAGCTGTGACCAAATTCCCCATTTTGGTCATTCTTTCCCAATTTGTGTATGTACATTGTACTGAGGGGAGAAAAGCGTGGGCAGTTTAGTTTTTTTGTGCTCAACAAAAAAAAAAGCCTTTGGCTGAGAAAAAAGGGAGACAGAATATTGGCACTTGAATGACAAAGTACAAAAATATATAATTTCCCAATCTCGGGGAAAAAAAAGGCACTTCCGAGCTCCCAGAATTGTTTAAAACACATTGTGCTGTAAAAGAACTTACCACTTAAAGTCTTTGTTCAACAGCTCGTTCTTTGAGGCGAGCAACTGAAAACCTCTCTGACATGTAAAAGGCAAGGTTTGTGACATAAATACAACTCTGGATGGACGGATTTTATCTCAAGTTGCTTATTATGGCACAAAGGAAGTAATGAAATACGTTAAAGGCCGATCTTACATTATTAAATAAACAGGCTAATGGCGGACAACACCAAATGTACAAAGGCTGGTTGCCAGTAATCCAATCTCTGTCTCTACTTGCTGGTGTACAAGCAGGTGTTGTAGGCTTAAAGATCAAAGACACAATGTTAGAGAGAAGAGAAATGTTAAGTTTGACGTTAGACAGTTTTAATCCTAGTACTTTGTTGTTCACTGAGACACGAAGAGAAATTGCAACAGTTAAGGCCAAGTTGGTTTTTGTTGTGCAGATTTAAAAAGGAAGAAAAAAAATCTGGAGGTATCACTCGGTGGGTTAAAGTCATAATCAGGATTAATGAAGTT
This sequence comes from Ctenopoma multispine, assembly GCA_034779795.1. Taxonomy (NCBI): domain Eukaryota; kingdom Metazoa; phylum Chordata; class Actinopteri; order Anabantiformes; family Anabantidae; genus Ctenopoma; species Ctenopoma multispine. Next base: position 8,897,407 of record JAUYWH010000014.1, on the reverse strand, counting down.
AATCTTTTGCTTGTGTGTCAGTGTCAATAACTTGAATTAGTGGAGGAGGAAGAAAGCTGAATAGAAAGAAGAAGAGCTGAGTGAACCCGGGACCGGGTGCACTGACAGTAGTAGAATTAACAACAAACACTGGCAGTGTTTCAGACAAAAAAAAAAAAAAAGCTTCCCCAAAAAAACAATAAATAAAAACTTGTTTTTCAGCATTTTACACTAGAAGGAATAGTAAGGTTGTTTTGATCCCAAAGTTCTTCATATTAGTATGGTGTAGTGGTGTGAGTCTAAGTATTATGGATGCTCCCACATGGCCAGGTATTAGCTGTTATATCAATAAACTGAATGGAGAGAAGTGTTCAGCAAACAGACAACAGCTGGTGGTAACTAAAACGCCTATCCAGGCATAACAAGCCATGGAAGTAAATGGGGGAAGAACAAAAAAAAAAAAAAAAGACTGGGGACAGCTTTAGACCATGACACAACTATCATTTATAAAATCACTGAGTTATCTCTTGTAAATAACTCACTAAATCTATAACGTGTCATGATGAGATGTTCTGCTCAATGTAATTCACAGTGAAATTTATCTTTCTGAGATGACTAATATGCAGAATTTGGCACAGATTATCACTACTCCTGCACTAACTAATATTTGAAAAAGTAGATATCTGTCAAAAATGGAGCTCTGTATATTAGTTTTTTTGTTGCTTTTTTTTTTTTAAACAATCTAACACATTAACTTCTGTGTATAGAAAAATGACCCTTTAATCAGTGTGCTTTGTTCAAGAAGGGAAAGCTGACCCGTAAATTAACCAGTGACCTCGAGTAACGTGCAGCTCATGTCCCCCAGACACGGCGACACTTCCTGCCGTCTTGCAGCGACAGATAAGGACAGGACAACTAACAAGAGAGTTGTCTCTAACAGAGACGATGAGACACAGCAGCGGTGTTGGAACTGAGCAAGGAGGGCAAGTATAAAGAGTGTCAGCAGATTTCTCCAGCACAGAGGTGAGAGTGCGTGAGCGGGAGTGAGGGACGCTTATCAACTCGTGCAGTTTCCAGTTAGGTTGTGTGTGTGTGTGTGGAGTGACTGTACATTCAGTATATGTGCACAGTTGACTAGTGTTTGTGTTTGTGTAGTGTGCTTCTGAATAAGTGAGTGTAAGTGGTGGCCAGACACCAGTTTTAATTGTGTTAGTCCGTGAACCAGACCAAGGTCATACATTCATGAAACTGGTTAAAAACACAAGACAAAATATCAGCAAGTTAGTAAAATTCTTACTAAGAATGTTTTATTAAAATAAATGCCAAGAGGTTAATAAGAAAAATAACAGCATACACCATGAAAACTAAATGCAAGCATGTAAAAATACGTATGACAAGAAAACTAATAAAGTAGCTAATGAGTTAAACAAGCTGGGAATTGGCAAGAAAACAAAACAAAATATAACAGGGAAAAGGCAACACTCCCCACAAGAGACAGTTTCCAAGATGTAAAAGAGAAGGGGGGAGGAAGAGAGGGCTGTTTAGGGGAGGAAAAAAAAAGTTGCAGTGGGTTTGATTAAAAAAAAGCACTCAGAAACATGATTAATATACATATAAAATGAGATTAGAAAAATACATTATAAACCTGTAACAATGGCTGTTAATTACATTATCATACATGTAGTAGGCAGGCCAGAGAGAATACGATAGGTATAGAGTTAACCTTTCACCTGATGGACTTATCCAGCCTTTCACAATGACACAGCAAGTTGTAACATTGCAGAAGGATTTTTTTTTTTTTTAATACTGTCAAATGCTGAATAGCCATCACTTGCTCCACTTTAATATTGCATTTCAATTTAAAATAATAACACTGAAAAAGAAAAATTCATTGACCTTTCGGCGTAACAGCATGATGAAAGAGCTATGACTAGCAAAACAAACTGCCAAGGGTAATATTGGATCTAAGAATTCCTCAATTTATTATGATGAGTTTATTTCACCTTCCAGCAATAAACTGTCCGTTATTTCAATAACTGGAAACTATTTGGCTGTGAAATAGAGTTGCTTGTTTCATTATCCAGTATTTCATTTGTCCATTATAAATCTCATGATTGTATTGACAGTTTGTTGTCAAACTGACATTGAGAGACATGGACTAGATACTTTCAGTTTGCAGCTGTTGAACCAAACAGGCTTAATGCCAACGGGGATGATGCCCCTATCATTACTATTCCCTTAGATGTTATGTATTTTTCTCAGCTCACAATCAAAACATGTTCTGGCAGAAGACTGCATCGCTATTGGCAGTTCAATTTGTTCTAGGAAGTTAAGTCACAGTCACCAAAAATAATCAAGACAATATTTCATATGATTATTAAAATCTAAATAAAAAGAGAACAAAATCTGCTCAGACAGCAGAGTAAAGGGCAATCAAGTAAAGGAAAAGAAAAATTAAAATAATTTCAGGAAGACAAAACCATGGCACATATTTTAGCTTGTCAAAACGACTGCTATTCTTTTTGCATAGAATAACTTCGGTAACACCCCGTTATGGTGGGAGCTACCCTGCTCAAATATTCAGAGCGTGTAACACTTTTCTTTCCTCTCTGCGCCATCCTGGTGGGTGCTGGATATTATTGAACACAACTGGAATACTCAGAACACAGAAACCACTGTTGATAAGGCACTTTTGAATTGATCCTTTTAAAACTCTCTCAGCATCCGTCTCGCTCTGACCCTCGCTGACTTTCCACAGGTTATGACTGTTTTGGTCTTTGTCTTCCTTTCCAATTATATTCAAGGTAACAGCACTTATTCCTCACCCACTCGGTTTTTCTGTTTTCCCTATACTATTTAGACGTTTTTTTTTTATTTGTTTTTTTTTTTCAGATTTTGTAACTGCAAGTAAAGTATCAAAAGCTAAAATTGGCAAAAATAGACATTTAAATTTTTTTCTCTTCTCCAGCACCCTGTAAAATTATCTATTTTTTGTTCTCTTCAGTATTTGTATATTCAATGACATATCTACATTTTTATATATTTATATATATTTATATATATATAAGTCGTATGTATAAAGCAATTTGAATAGGCAGGCATGGCTTTCACATCCTATTTTTTCTTGAGAGAGTTAAACAAAAGATAGTGGGCTCAGGAGCTAGACTACGATCACAGGGAGGTGTGACACATTGTGGATGCGCTTTTGGATGATTTGGAGTTTGTTAAAAATAAACTGTTCATTATTAAAATAATTCCAAAGTAATTTCTCTAATTTGCAAAGACACTCATTTAACCTGGGTTAAAAATAAAAATACCCTGAACAAAAAATTGGCCAAATGTTGAGATGAAAACTTAAAAATAAAAATAAAACAAACACTTGTTTGGCAATGTGGCTCATAATATAGAAGCCAGGTATTATGACGAAAGCATTTATGTCCATAACTTCAAAGTGCCCTTCCCCCTAGCAATGTACTGCAGCTGAGTAGCGTGTTGATTTAGTGTTAATTGCCTGCGTTCACCTCCTCAGAAAAAATAAGCACTAATGCGTTGAAAGTCATCTGACTGACAAAACTCACACCCTTCCAAACTTTAAAATCACAAAGAGAGCCCTCTGTGAGACAGATGCATAATTGCAGATATATAATTCACTGGAAACCCTTTGGCTAAATATGCACACATAATACTTTTTTTGTCTTTTTAAATCACAACTCATTGAGATATTTTCTAAATACATCAGGCACTGTATAATGGATGTAGTGTGGATAGGGGCATAGCGACGGCCAGTAGCTAATAAGCACTGTTCCAGTGTCCCCGAAGCCTCAGCACACCCTACTTTCATTGTAGTATTAATTAAAACACACACAAACCCATCAGCCCAAATTTGCCCTTCCCATTATGCCCTTCATAATTTTGTATGTTTCTGCAGCCTGCTTCAAATATCTGATTGCGTTTTGTTTTTCCAGAGATAAACACCTGCCTTACTTTGGCAAGTCAATTTAAGCAAAGCTAATTAGTCAAATACGAACAACAGAGAAACCAAAATCAAGTGGAGGAAATGACTTAAAAGCAAAAAAAAAAGTCAGAAGAAAAAAAACAAACACAAAAAACACACATAAATCATAAAAAGCTCAATTTGCAATCATTTCAGCCATGCTTTTTTTTTTAAAAACAGACAGAAAGCTGTTTGAGGTGCACACCCAGAATGTGTCAGCTCATAATTACATCTTAGAGCTCAACAACGGCACTACATGTGAAAAATGACAGAAATTAAACAAGTTAATGTGAGTGTGTGTTCTCTTTCCTTCTATTTCTTTTTCTCTTGCAGTAGGTGGGTGTTGGATCAGGGTGGGAGCAGGTAAGGGCTCTTGAGTATTTTGTTTTGAAGGAAGGGGGATCATGTCATTACTCTAAAACCAAATGGTTTGTGTCAAGTAGATACTGACATTTGATTCATGCAAGTGATGTCACCAAATCAGGGTGATTAAAGGAGGGCGAGTGGGCAGGGTGGGGTTTTTATTGCTATATAATTCAGTGCAGATTTCTGAGTGAAACCACAAACACATCCACCCAGTATATGATTCATGAAGAAAAAGAAAGAGAAAGAATGGGAATTAAACTCAATAAACAGAGGGAAAAAATGAATATTACACAACTTTGTTGGGTTTTGTTGTGTTTGTTGTTGTGAAGAGTCTGCGTTGGTTTCTGTTTTTTGTCAGAACGTGTTAGGGTAACTGTACGGGCAGGCGCCTCTCTCTCTCTCTCTCTCTCTCTCTCTCACTTGTGTCCGAGAGGCTAGCAAAAGGCAATTACCAGTTAACTGATCAGCAGGCAGGCTTGGGGCGGCTCGTCATTGGGTGAAGAGTTGAGAGGTCAGAAGGTCATGTGTTAGTTGCCGGTGGCGGCTAGGTGGTTAGAAACAAAAACAAAACAAACAGAAAAAAAAAAGATAGAAAGGATATTAGTGTCAGCAAGAAGAGACTGGAATGACATCATTTTAACAATAAAATGAATGCAATCTCTTATGTTGCCCCCTGCTCATAACTCCCCTGCCAATATGAGCCCAGCTAATCTCATTACAATCATGATGTTTTCACACCATGATCACAACTACTAAGCCCCCACCCTGAAGGTTGGTTTAATTTAAGTGCACATTGCCTCCACAACCAAAAAAAACCAGAAGCAAAGAGAGGTCAAACAGACAGACAAAATAACAAAATTCTAGTTTTTTTTAGTGTCTTTCAAGTTTGAGTGCGAGTTACAGTGTGATTAGTAGTAAAGAGACTTACAATAACTAATGTTTTGGGAGGAATAATTGTGACTAGTATTAAATGCGCAATGAATAGATGAATCAATGTTTTCTGATTCTTTGTCTTTATTTAGCAGTATATTTTTATATAATATAAATATACACAATAACCATAAATACATTTGATATAAAATGCTCAAATATAAAATGACAGTACCTCATGTACAACTGAAATATTAAAAATGTGTTTTAGCTTTATTTCAATATATTTGCAATACACTGGAGAGAATGCAAGCTACCTCAGCTCATGTCTGTGCGTGTCTGTCTTCCATAGAAAAATAAAATTCAAAATAAATTTAACTTTCAAGGTGAAAAGGTGCCTGGTTGCACCATGGCTACCAGCTTCTGCCTAGTAGGTCTTTCAGACAGTATAGAAACGCTTCTCCTTTTTCTTTACTCCTTATGAGCCAAGGAGATAAATCATGTATGGGAACAAGCCTGCCGCATTTTAGGCTCTAATCTCACATCAGAGGAATGTCATTATACACCTTTCACACTGCCTGCAAAGTACTACCTGTCCTGGCTTCACAGCTGCATAAACCAAAAGCTGTTAAGATCACTTCTGCCTGAGCTTTGACATATACACAGTCTACATACACTGTATATGTAAGTACTACATGTAAACAAAATGTGCATACCACATTCAACCATTTAGCTGGTGTGGATGTATGGGATAAGAAAAGTGGTGGGGAAGAGGAAAACAAAAAATACAACACAGATAATATACAAATTTCCAACTAAGGCATTGAGGCATAATAGGCATAATAATCATGGAAATGCATCAGTCAATAGCAGAGTGTAGCTAAGAGACTAAACTGACCTCTGTCAGCGGTCACAATCCTTTGGTAAGGATGGACCCGCGTGTCATGCCGTCTCACTTTAGTAGCCATTGCACCTAGATTGTAACAGGTCCACAAGGTTAGAAACCATTCACTTTGAGGAAGGGAGAAACAGTCATCTTTTACAGTGATAACATTCACATTTTAACCATTATTATAATAATGCTTGGATAATACAACAATGCACAGAATAGCAACATAATATAGATTATAGTACATATACACACACCACATTTCAATTTTAAGCGTAGAAAAATGCAGTAGAAAAAAATAATACACCTTTTTGGAGATTAACTCGGTATTTAAATGCATAACTTAAGTAATAAAATTCCACAGTGCTCAGAGTTATATAGAGGACTCTTTGAAAAAGGGGGCAGGTAAAGGTTACAAGCTCCTGGGCTGTCTGGAAAAATAATGTGATACTTCCTGTGGGATCCAGAGGAGGATTGAGAGAAATTTGTCTCTTTATTTTGAAAGGTGGAGAAATTCAATACAGGTCTGATGATAATTGAATAGTGCCAGACACCACCTGCCTCTGCCTCTCTTTCATTTTCTCTATCCCTCTTACACCATTTCTCTCTGGGTCAATCTGTTCACAGGCACTAGAAGCTGTCATTTTCCTCCTATGTTTGTCACAACTGATTTCTTCCTACTGCAGTGCCAAACACTGTCTTGTACACATGACACAAACAAACGGTTCCTGTGTCAGCGTATGTTCAAGTATAACAAAAATGTTATGTGTGCAGAAATTAAGAAGAAAAAAAGAATTCACTCTTAGGTAAAGAGGACGACATCAAATCCTACACTGACTTTGTTCTGACACTGTCACGTTAAATGTTTGTTTTGGATGATGACTATACAGCTAACTCTACTACTCTGAAGCAGCAGATGCCGTACTATTTCCTTATTCTCAGAGAAGTCAATTGCGGCAAGATGCAGCAGCGCTGGCAGTCGAGCCAAATGCACGAGACTGTGTGAGTATGAGAGTGAGTGTGTACCACAGGGCCCTGTGATGCTGAAGGCACCAATCGATAGTGTGAGTAAATAAAATGCACTAAGCTGGTGTAACCCTGCAAGTTAAAGAGAGAAAAGCCAGTCAGCTGCCCCATCTGTTCTACACGACTCCCACAGGCACCTCAAATACACAGGTCAGCTAAAAATCACACTTGTATCTGCTGCTGCCACATGATGCTGTGGACACAACAAGAACAATGTGTCAAATTAAAGGTGGGAAGAACGTGACAAAGGCCTCTTCTGTCTTAACAGATGAAACAGTTTTGCCTTTTCTTTAACTACAGCCTCAATACAACATATGGTCTTCATATCCATATCAGGCGGTTTTATCAATAGAAGTTCAGTTATCTCTTTGGTAGCAGATGTCTTGAGCTTAAAGCACCTCTAAGAATGAAAATAATACATATATGGATCCTGAACTGTACACCTGATACAGAAACTATGGGGAAAACCAGGTATTAGAACAGAACTCAAGTTCAACAGGGGTGACGCTAAGACAATGGTGAGAGGGGAAGAAGAAGAAAAAAGGGAAGACTGAGGGAATTTAATGAACATCCCCAATGGGAGTGAGAGAGGGACTATCTACAGGCATCAAGGCCTGCCTGCACAGAAGAGCATAGAGAAATGATTTCAAAAGCTGCAGAAATCCAAAGGGATCTGCCGCCAGACTGAATATGCCTCCAGGCCAGTTCATGAAAATGTTAGAGAGCACACTATGTGTATGTGAGCATGTTTCTGTCAGCATGCCTCATTTCACAATGAACCAAGTCCTCCTATATAAACCTTGCAGAAAAGAGGCCATTTAAACCTGAGAGCATAACTGTTTGGCGATAGCATAACTGAAAACATAAAGTCTAAGGTATAAAGAGAACTTTCCAAGAGCCTAGACACTTTTGTCCCCCTTTGTTTTTGTTTTTTTTAAACAGTGTCCGTATGAGCCCATACTTTAGCTGGACATCCCATTACCAAGAGCTTCACCAGCACATCCACCCTGTGAGTTTGTCTGTTTGCTTTGATCCTCAGGTGGACACGACATATTTACCTTTCAAAAAGTCCTGACTGTGGCTCATGGAAGCTGCGTCCAGCACCCCAGCTCCGGGGTAAAACAAGCTCCCCTCCTGTCCAGGCTGGCTAAAGCTGGCCGCTGTACCTGCTGCACCCATGCTTCCCCAGGCTCTCTTACCTAGAACCCCACTGTGCTCGATGGGGTACTCCAGTAGGGAGGTGGGTGCCAGGGCGTAAGGGTAGTCGTAGGGGGTGGTGTAGATAAGCCCAGCATCCGGTGTGGGAGGCACCAGGGTGGGGGTGCCATTGGGCAGCATGGCAGCCATCTGAGTAGGCCGGATGAGGTTCATGATGGGGGCCCCAGCTGGTGTTTGGGGTCGGAGTGCTTGGGGAGGCAACACCTGACCTGCGGGGGCCGCTATGAGACGAGGGCCCTGAGCGGCCGCTGCCGCCGCTGCAAGAGAGAATGCAAGGGTGGCTGCAATAAGCAAGAGAGTGAAGGACAGGAGCAGATTGAAAGACAGAGGACAAGACACAAAGTGTAGTGTGGTTGATCATAATCACAGGTGAATAGTGAAAGGTGGAAATACAGATGAGGAAAAAGAAAGGGGAACAGAAAGTGGCAGGGAGATAGGGGAGAGGAGAGGGGCAAAAAGGAAAATTAGTCCATGCAATGATCATGGTGGTGAACCACAAAAGCCACAATCTTCTGCAAGGAAAAAACTTAACATAGCAAAACAAAATAAAAACAACCCCTGACACCAAAACACAAGAAGCACAAAATGCTGCTGCCACCCCAATGCATTCTAAGCATACCGATCACCATGGCACCTACACATTTATCCACTGAAAATGGCACAGGTAAGGTAAACAACACACACCAGCAGAAATGGAGTTGCTGACTGTATGTAGAGGACACAATGGAGCAGGGGCAGAATTTTGAACTCAATATGAAGGTCACTGTGGGAGCATCTTAGTTTCTAGTGATTAAATAAAATGTTGATCCTCCATAAAGTCAGCAATCCACTTAGGTTGTTTGACAGAAATGAACACACAAAAATCATCACTGAAGTGGTTCTGCATTCGCATGAGCTACAAGTCGTGCCGCACAAGCTTCCCCAAAGGTCAATTAAATCAAGCAGTACGGCAACTGTGGTTAGGTGGTGGGCAAGTTCATCATGGATACAATTTGTGCAGATGTTGAATAAGGAAAATTAGAGAGTGGTGAAATGAATCTATCAGTTCAATATCCTAAATTCGAGTATACAGGACCCGGTTTATGATCATGTTTAAATTAAATTCTGAACAACATCATGATCTGGATTCCTGTATCCAAATTACAGATGTGATTGTGATTAAGGTGCAAACACTGTAGATGTAAACTAGTGACTAACATGCAGAGTTGAGCAGGTGGAAAACACCGATGTGTTGAAGGTTTAGAGTCTGCCAACAGCAAGTGATACTGAGCAATTGCATCTGAATTGCAGTGGGAAGGATGGATGGAGGCATGAAAGAAATACGCAGGAGAATGGAACAGAAGTTTTCCTACTCATATTTGGGTAGGTACACATGAATTGTTTGGAGAGCTTGAGAGAAAGAGGTCTGACAGTGGTCACAGAAAATATGATGTATGTACTTAGAAGAGCAGACTGCACATTTAATTTCATCAAAGTAAACAGTATTAGCTAATGTGAAATAAAGGGAAAATATTTAATTTATTCTGTTATAATTAAGTCTGGTTTAGGAAGTTAAAAGATTAAAGATTAGTTGTGTATTGTGCAAAAAGGATGGATGAACACGTGTGGGGCTGCGAGAGCTCACTTACGTGTTTTGATGTTGTTGTCTCTGTAAGTTCCATTGAGAATCGCTAGCTCCATCAGCTGCATTTTCTTCAAATTGTCTTCTCCCTCGGCCTGTGAAAAAACATACATTTTAAATGTCTATCCACAATAACACACCACATACTAATTCTATACAAACTGAGGCCCCATTCACAGGCCAACTGTGATAATCCACATCATGACCATTTCACCATATCACATTCTGGGGTGTTCTGAGGTGGGGCAGCTAAATCATTTGGACATGTTATCTGCTCTCCACAAGCACTAGTTGAATTGGGTTTAGGCAAAGATAGAGATAAGCTAAAGTGCTATTGTCCCGGCAAAGTGCCTTGTTGTTACTAAAATGCTGACAGAGATATTAAGTGTGAGAATGCATATTCATAATCCATATCAGAATGATAATTACTGTAATTTCTTTGCTCCCTTGTGCGCAATCAAATGCGCAATAACCGCCCTGGCTAATGTCAGTCCTGTCAATTAATGTTTGGATAAATAAATACAAAAGCAGCAGCCACTGTCATTATCGCCAAATTAGGGCCTGAAATTATTCACGGAAAGCAATTAAGATAGCACCCCTCCTCCCACTCATACCCATCCATTCCTCCCATTTCCATTCTGCACCCCCTCCCCCCTCACTTCCACCTCCAAACTCCATTTCCCCTGAAGGTACCCAACACTCAATAACCATGACAACACAAAAGCTCTTGTGATTTTCCAGGTTGTACATCATAATTTAAGTAGGGCCTTAAGTGAATTACTCTCCAAACTGAATAGGGCAAAGAAAGACAGGTGAACCCCTGCTAACCTCAAATATATCTTAAGTGAACTGACCGATTTTATGGCTTTTGCTACTAAATGGTAAAAATGTGATTTTTTTTCACTGAACATTTTATTCCATAATTACTAATAGTTACAGACTTATACAAACTCTGCGTCTGAATGTATCACCTGCGCACACAGTAAAGCAATCAGGCTATTAGCAGTGACTGTAATAAAAGCCAGGAACCAGATACTGAACTGTCTTCTGTCTCTGCACGAGTCTGTCTCCTGGACTTATTCACAGTTCAACAACAGTCTGCTGCTCCATTCAGAGGACAATAAGGTAAGAAAGATGAGGAAGAGAAAGAAAGGGGAAAAAAGAATGAGGGCTCAGAGTTAAGTCCTCCCCTGAGACTCCTCTCCAACACAGCCACAGAGAGAGGAAGAGAAAGAGTAAGGTTAAGCAAGAGAAAAAGTGACAGAGGTGGGTCTCCCTTGACTAAATACAAAGCAGTGACTTCACAGCAGTCACTGTATTCAGCCCAGTGTGTGTGCATTATTTAGTGCCACACAGAGCTGCCAATTAAAGAAGCAAGGAACTTCTCTCTCTCCTTGACTACGTCCACATTCTCTCTTTTCTTTTAACGTTGAAGTCTTAAAGTGCAAAAATACACCAACATTTTTTTAACTTAAACATCCTGCAGACAGACAAAAAGCTAGTAGTGCAGGCACCTAGTGATGTAAATTTGATCACGTGCATCACAGAGCTGACATGCTCACAATTATTTATTATGTAGCATAATATGAAAAACATGGTACTGAACAAATATTTCCACACTACAATTACAATCACAATCTGATTATTAATTAATTAATCACTCAAAATGCTTGAAATGAGATGGTAATCTACAAATGTGAGTCTAGTATTTAGCAGAGCTACAATTACCCTAATCAACAAACTCACTAATAAAAACTCAGTAATGTACACTTATTTTTCTCCTACATGCACAAAAGCATAGATCCCCCCCATTCCTCTTTATATCCCTTACAATTGTTATTAAAGTTAAAGGAAGAGCTTAACTAAAAATGACCCAGGTCAATAGCTAACATGAGTAAGCAAACCCTCCGCAGTGGATAAACTAAATCACTACCATTTAGATGTTACAACTGCTAGGTAAACACTTAAACACATGAAGGAACTTGAAATAGCTACCTATCACACCTTAAAGTGTGCAAAGCAAAAATTTCTGAATTCAAAATCTCACTGATATATCTTTTTGATTTCTGTATTTTTCTTTACTTTTTTAGATCACAAATTAAAACAGACCTTGACCTCTACAACACTGTACAGTATGACAGCAAATAAACAAGTTTGCTAAAATGTACTAATGACTCCCACGAATCAAACGGCTGTTTTTTTCCTTCTTTGTGTGCAGGCATTTGTGTGTGTCTTCCCAAAACTGTTTCAGTGGTTCTTTGGAAGCGGGCCAAGCCAACTTGATAGACAAAACTGAAAAACGAGGGAAGGAAAGAGAAAAGGGCGAAAGAAGTATATAACTAACTACAACAGATGCAAATCAGGGGCTGAATTATGCTTCTAAAGCTTAACATGTTTCTTGTTACAACAATAAATCACAGATTTGTTTTTGCCTTTCCTGGTCACTGTATGGAGAGCTGTACAAACACTATCCATTTTTGTAACATATTTTCTCTAATAGACACGTCCTAAATGTAAGGACATGTCTGCTATCTTCCAACAATTATTTACATGGCTCCTTACACTTTCCTTCAAGGTGAGGTATACTTTATGGGCAAGTTGTCTATTGGCAGTACGAGCTCAAGATAGAGAACCTCTGCAGCTCTACAGCTATACTTAAATAGTCTGAGACAAGATTAACCTTTCAAAATTCAGATCATGAGCATGTATGCATAGTATGTATGAGGGAATGTATGAGTACAAGGGGGGTAGCTCGACAGCAGGCTGCAGCTCAGAACGAATACATGCTGACATGAATGTTAGGGTTGTTTGTGTGTGCTGTATGATGATGGATCTGCAGGGTTGTTGGGGTTAAATGGGCGCAAGGGAAGAGGATGCCACCATCCATCCAACTCTGCACAGGCAGCACACTGCCTGTTGAGAGGGGAGAGACACAAAATAGAGGGCAGCGAGAGGGGGAAGAGCACAGATGCTGCCGCTAGGATGAGGTGTGCGCTGCTGTGTGTGAAATGTGTGTATCCTCAGTGGAGTGCTGGTGATATAGCTCCATCTTCTCACTAACACAGTTTGTTAGCTAAAGCTCCCAAACCCCAATAGATCATTTCTGTTTTACATTTGAAACAAGCTCATTTTCCTCCATCAAACTATAAATTCCCTACTGCAACATTTTCCCATTTTTCTCTGTAGTTCTTTGTGGATGTTTGGGATGTGCTGGCAATGTGAGTGTCCTCGTTTGAGTTCCACCACAAATAAGATGCCAGATCCAAAATGGCTTCAGACAGGAGCTGTGAGATCAGGAGAAAACACAGGATAATGTGGTTGTCACTGCTGGAGTGGAGTTGGATTGACTTAAATTCTGTAGAGCTGGGTGTACTGGGCCAGCTTCCTCCTGCAGTAGCACAGCTTAGATTAATGTTTGATGAACAGTGCCAATGAGTGTGGCAAACACTTTAATGTTGCCTTGCTCAAGGTGTTGCCACAATTAACAGACTCCCCAGTCAGTACGCACCACCCATAATAAAACATTCACTAAGACACAGCCATCACTGGAGACCGTGTGTGTAAGTGTATTGAATGTGTGTCTGTAATGATCTGGCTGCTTAAGTTTCCGGGAGAGGAATAGCTGCTGGATTACAGAGCAAAAGGGATGAGGAAAGGAAGTTTTACTTTATATCCCCAACAGGCACATGATGTGAGTAAAAACATACACACACACAAACTCCTGTCCATCAGCAAAAAAAGCCACTCAATAAAGCTGCTCTATCCAGAAGAATCAGATTCAATCAATGAGGCCTATTTGTGAAATCAGCAGAGCGGTAAAAGCTATCAGGGAGGAGCAAGACAGTGGGATGAGGGAAGGAGGAGGCGGGAGGAGAATGGAGACGCGAGTGTGATGAGCTAAAGTAGGTGAGCCATGTCTCACTGCCTACCTGACAACCCTGTGATGAGGCCACTAGATGTATCTCAATCACTGTCATGCTCCCAGGCCTTTCCTATCTGTCTCACCCTCAGATAAACACAATAGGTACCTGAATTAGGTAGAATGAATATGCTTATGCCTATGGCTGCAACTGAGAGGGAGTTTTTGCTCCTATCTGGCAAAAGTCACTGTCTACGCAGCTCCCCTAACAGCTTGGAGAGATGAAACGATGAGCAGAGAGAGATAGACAGGTGGAACAAAACAGTATCAGGATGAGAAAAAGTGCTGCAGAGCAAATGCAAGAGAAAGCGTGAATGATTGTCTTTGAGTTGGTGGGGAGATGGAGAGATATGCAGGAAGAAGAAAGGGATTGCTGGAGAATATGAGGCAAAAACCAGGACCAAGGCCAGGGCCATGCTCTCTTCAAACTACTCCAATTACCTCAGCGGTAAACAAAACCTGCCCTGGCTGCCACCTGGGATACAGGATACAGAGAGAGGCAAAACTGTGAATGAGAGGGGAAGGGCAAAAATTCAGCAGAAGCAAGTGGAGGAGGTGAAATTGAGAGCCTAAGGGAGGGAGGAGTAGATGACTACATGTACATAGAAGGGTGGAACTGGTAGTGGCGGCAGCTAGTTTTTCTCCCATTTCCCTCCCTCTCTCCACTCCCTTTTGGTTCCTTCCCAACCTCTAACATCTGGTGGAAAATGATCACTCTTGCTACACTGCCAAGATGACTTATCAACAATTCCACCCTCTCCAGAAACAGGACTGTTAAAGAGGAGGAAGCAAGGAGTCTCTGAACTAAATAAATAAGTAAAACTAAAATAATAATTATAATAATGATACGTTGACTAAGGGAAACTTGGGTATGGGATTAAAAAAGAAGAAAAGATTAAAAAAGAAGAAGACAAAGAAAGAAACACAGGATTCTCATGTTTTCATAGACAGGACCATGCAAACCAAGTACATCCATGACACACACATGCAATGATGTAAAAATGCTGCACAAAAAAGGCACCCACCATTTTTCCTTGATAAAAAAGCACCTTAAGAGGGTGCCAGAGTAAGTGCTGCATGTCCTTTCTTGAATTCACTGCTGCTCTTTCAAAGGTAATTTTCTCTCATCTGCCTTCTTCTTGGCTTTTGTGAACACGGGAATCAGGCCTCAACTGTATTTTCCTTTTCCCAAAAGACTAAGTTCGCAATCTCCTTCAACTCTACTCTCTGACTGTCTTATACATTCACAACACTCCTGTAAAGCCTCTTTATTTCTCCTTTACTATTTTGCTCCCTTCCTCACTCACAGACAGCTCTGTTAGCTATGTGCGCCATTAGTCATGCTAAACCACCAACACCCTAGCTCATTAGCATAGAAGTGAACCTGACTCCAGTCAGATTATTACAAACACATCATGGCTGCTCCGCCCCATTACTGTCAATCACACAGCTTACTGAGGTACAGTTGAAAGTGGCACATAACAAAGTCAACTAACTCTTCTGTTAATACTTTACTTTCTGAATCATTACAAATCTCTTAAATGCCAAGGCCTCAGAGCAAGTATGTTGCCCCGGTTCTGTCTGATGTAGTACTGCTGGGTGCCCAGGGTATTACAATATACAGAAGTAATAATTTAATTGCCAGAGCCTAGTTAACTTTCACAGCTTCTCTACAGTTGTCCATAAAATGCAATATAAGTATGGGTGGCAAATGCAGTCTACGTCAGGTCAAAGGCACCGTTTCCTGGATGTATGGGGCTTATAATATCTTTTTATTGTGGTGGAGAAAAGTGAATTTGGCAGCCTTGGTTCTCTCTGTTTGGCCCCATCTGTATCAATTAACAAACCTACATAGACTTAGAGCCACTAACAGTAAAAAGGTGAGAAAATAGCTCACTGCATTCTTTAGAAGTGAAAAGATGTTTTTCTCTCCCATCCAAATGATTTTCAATAGTACAAGTGAAGAAGCTATGTGACAATTCTAAAGAATTTTGATCTATTCTCAGAAACTGGGTTGGTATTCTGTGTAACATAACAGGTTTAAGAGCAGATTAAACTTGATATTAATAACCTACAAAAAAATGACAGATTTAGCAGCATGATGTAGACATATTATTAAAGCTTGTTGGTCTGCACCGGCTTAGACAAACAAAATCTTACAGGCCAAGAGCAAGGTAAATCATGCGGTCGCACCATGTTGTTAACCCAACAGACACCTGTCCATTTCTCATTCATGATTTGTTACTGTTACTTATAACATTCCCTCTCATTCCAAGCTCATATTCCCAATTTGCGCAATGCACCTCTACCTTATTCATCCACTAATATTCCATTTCTCCCTCCACTTTGCTTCTCCTCCCCTCACTTTATCCCTCATTCCACCAGGCTGCCAGACGGTGTATTGTTCTGTCACTGCGATCCTTTAATGCCATCCAATCGAGCAGGGAATATCTTGAAGGGATTTGGCTAGGGATGATTTGTGAGCTTTAAATACTGCTGGGGATTTGCATCAGCTTCAGAGATCCTGACTCAGAGCTGATCACTGGAGCTTTCTCCTAAAACAGGGATCCGGGTACCTCCTGTAAGATATGGAATTCGAACCTGGAACCCGTTAAATGGATCTGCCATTACATATGCGTACAGCCCATCATTTCATTTTTCAGCTGTTTGAGACACATTCCTTAATGGTCCTTGGTTTTTAAGATTCATTTCAATCTGACAGAGCTCAAATTATCAAATTGCATACTAATACCAATTACTCAATCTGATTATTTAAGTCAATAATGTCAACATGTAAGAGAGAGATCTCAAAGTTCATTTTATACACATGGAACAAAACTCTACAGTGCAAAAATCATTACTACAAAACTATAGTGAGAACATTTGCTATGATAATTCTGACAAATTTGACCACTAACTAGCCTGCAGAGCCATAAAGCATGTTTTAGCAGTTCTGGGTAAAGATATTTCAATACATTGCAGAAAAGTATACTGTAATTTTTACTACATGCGTTACAGAAAAATACTGGGATTTCAAAAGCATTTAAAAAAGAAAAAGGAATTATTTTGGTTTCAGCTTTGCTGTACCCTGCTAAACACAACCCAAGTTTTAACATGGGAAATCAGGTATTGCAAACATCACTGCTAACAAAACAAACAAACAAAAAACAGTGTGAAAGAGAAAAGAAGGAGTCTGCGATAAAGAAAGCAAATGAACCCAAGTGAAATAAAACAAAAAACAGAAGGGAGGCTTCTACACTCGAGACACCATGGAAGAGGCAAAGAAAGAAAGTCCAGAGTTGGCTGGTGGGACTAAGAGAATGGGGTTTGAAATGACTTGAGTGATGGCTGGCATGGTGTGACACAGACTGCAGGAGCTGAATTTGACAGGCGGCCTTTGGGCTCTCTAAACGCTGAGCTCTACACAATCCTATTTTCCTGCCTAAACACTGGGAAACACAGAGGCAGAGATGAAAGCACTGTGTGTGTGTGCGCGCATGAACGCGCATGCATTCCCACTTTGCACATGTTGATGCCTGGTCCTGGTAAAGCCCTGGGGAAGTTAAGAAACTATGGCGGGTGGACAATGTACAGAACAGTGTGTGTATGAGAAGGAGAGACAGAGAGACCATGTGCATAAATCTTGATCAATACTGCATCAATAGAGATGCAGGGTCCTAACTGCATTTACTCTGCAGCTGACCCACAGACACAGACACACACAGACACTTCTGCATTTCCTTGCCTCTATACAAGGGGATTAAGGGGACCTTCAAAGAGAGGCAGAGAGATTGGCCAGGGCCCTCCAGGGTCCCTCTCCTACCACTGGAGGACCAGGGCAGATTAAAACTTCCTGGGCCTCTCAGACTGCCTTGTTACCTGCCTCCTCTTCCTGCGCACTGTATTAGGATACTTGAAACCCCCCTGGAGGAACCAAGCACAACCAGGTGGATTAGAATGGAGGTTATTTTATAATGATTTGAGGGCCCTTGGTGGTTAGGGACTAAACTGCATGTGTATGTGTGTGAACTGAAATTAACAGGACAGTACAAGTGGGCAAAGCAATTTTGTAAGTGGTGCAGAAGGCCTGTGTACAATGCACCTTCACTGGGGATCATGGCAGACTTGAAAATCTAAATGAATGAGACAGGACAAACAGAAACAGGCCTAATTCCCCATAGAGGATAGAAATGAAAGAGATGGATTAGCAACATGATGATGTTTCAAGGAGAAATAAAGGAAGAAAAGAACTCAAGAGAGAGTGTAAAACAGAACTTGCAATATACAGTGTGATCAGACTGGTGTTTGATTTAAGACCACAGGTGAGAAGTTTCCAAGCATAAAGACACTGACTGCATTTACATGCACTCAGGTGACCAGATTACTCTGAGAAACCAGGTAACTGGGGAACAACCTTACCTGTACTAAAGAAACCAGGTTACTGGAAATCTAAGTAATCCGATTTATTCTATTTTGGCTTGTTTTAGAAGCATATATTTAGGATGGTGCTCTATCTGACCATCCCTGCTGTAGACTGTTCTCTCTGTGTTATTCAGCTAAATTCAGGCGGCAGAGTGGCCAAGGCTCTCCAGCCTGAGACTGGATGAAGAAGTCTGCCTGAATAATGTCTTTCAGTGCAAGGGCCAGGAAATTAAAGAAGAAGAATACAAGGCCAGGGAAAGCTGCCAGGCCTAGGCAGCCTGTTCCCTACAGGTATATTCTTTCTTTAGGGTCAGAACCACCTGTCTGCCCCCCAGGAGAGTCATGGAGTTTGAGATGAGGAGGGATGGGCAGATGGAGATGTGGATGGTAGGAAAGAAGCCCTCGGGCCAAGACCAGACCAAGTACCTCCTGTCAGGTTTGGGCTGACAGGAGGGACTTGGCACACATGGAAAGAAGCTTGATGGAACCTTATGTAGTACAGCAATAAAACCCCTAAGCTTTTTGTGGCACTACTTCTCTTACAATATAAGGAATACCTTTACATGCTATGATATATTAGCAACTCTAGCAGAGGCAGATATCTCCAGCCTTATATTAATTTATGTGTTGTTAACAGGTTATCAGGTCACATCAGACAAAGTAATAGAGGACAGTTGTGAATGGCTTGTCAATTTAATAACCAAGACAAACAGACGGCAATACAGATGGCAAAAACAACAAAATATAGGTAATAAAAGACGCACAACAGGAGAAGCGGAGGATGAAGAAAACTGGTAGACAGAAAACCACAGAAAAAAAAAAAAAAAAAAAAAGAGTAGTACGTAGTACAAAAGAATGAATGTGCACCTTCTCTTGGTCAGATACTGTAGGTGGTATCAAAATAAAAGGCCTCAGATCTGTCTGCCAGTAAATGTAAAATTGAATGTGTGGGTATTTATTTTTAACCCAGTCTGTATAGGGGTGCCAGTCAGGGTCTTGTTTCAGTCTGTTTCAGGTGTTCAAAGTGATAACATCAACATTTAGGCCAGAGGAATTAAGCATTTTATAGTTGTTTTGATATCAAGAGTGCAGTTTAAGAGGGGCTGAGGGACCTAGGCTAGCTAGTTATTTGTGTAACCAAGGTGTTCATGAGAAGAAGCAGTTAAAAGAGGATGTATAAATGACACTGTGCATGCTTGAGTGAGGAGCGTTTCACGTGATATGACCAGTCATGGTCACTTCTTACACACTTACCCATCAAATGACATGGTGCAGTGATCATTAATGACATAAGTGTCTGGAAAGTCACATCTGTTTTCTGTGGTACAACAGTTTAAGTGGTCGATTCCAATTACCCACTTATCAGCTCTAGATCATTAATCAGAGGTGATTTATACGTCACTCAGTTTTAGCTTTTGCTCTCCTCTGCTCTCCTGGTTACAATGTGGTTTCAATGTGTCTGTGAAGTACCTATCTCAGCTGTATGACTAGGGCATAGAAGGACCAAAAGACTCAATAAATAAGTGCAAAGTGTGAGCAAAATGGATAATGTCACATGTGGAGTCAATGGTCACAGTGGCTCCGGGTCAGCGTCAGTCTCTACTGATTGAGAGTGAAGCTAAAAAGACTACACATACCCACTGGCTGGCTGACACACACACACACACAATCTAAAAGCAAAGTAAGAAAACAGAATAACAGCACAGGGGGAGGAGCAAAGTGATGCAGTCGTCTCAAGTAGAGGTCACCAAGTCAAGGAAGCCAATTAAAAAGATGATTAACATTCATGTGGGAGATCTGTGTGCAGGTGGGATGGGCTCACCACACACACACACACACACACACACACACACACACACACACACACACACACACACACACACACACACACACACAGTCCAGTCTGTTGTAACGGCGGTGTCCTGGGAGGTGGAGATCAGGAGGTTAATATGATCCAATCCAACTCCTCCATTAGCCTGATGAAGGTAATAACAGCCTTCAGGGATGGAAAAGCTGCCAGGTTGACTAAAACCATCCATCTACTGTCTGGCTGCAAGGCCTCTAAGCCTACTTGAGCTGGCTGACGTAGGTAGATAATGGCTACTTATGTTATTCATCACATTTACATGCATACAATTGTACAATACCTAGGAAATTAGCCAGAATTCTACATCATGTAATGTGTGTGTATGTCATACAGGCCTGCCGCTAGCTGACAGGCAAGACACAAGATGCTATGGCAGAAATCTGATGACTGGGGATGACAAGCGCTACACAACCCTTTTCCTTTCAGGCTAAGAGGAACCAAATACACATATCACATTAAGTAGACTACTGTAGACCCAACACCTGTTGGTGAGTACTGCATGCAGAAGTACTTAAGTGTTTTGAATCAAGCACTATTAAAAGCATCAACCAAGCCAATCAATCAGACTCACTGAGTAATGTAAGCTTCTGTTCATGGACATTGCTGGATACCATGCATGACAGAGGACGCGAGGGAGGGGACGTAGATTAAGAGTAAATAAGAGGAGAATGGAAGTGATAGGTAGGCCTAACAGAGAATAAACATCATTAATTGGAGAGGCACACATGGATGGATGCAGCCAGATGGTGTTTTGTACTCATTTGTCATACACTGCTGACAGAGAGAGAGGAGGAGAGTGAGAACTAGAAAAGAAAAACAAAAGAGGTGTTTTATTGATTTCAAAGTCAGTACACTGCTGCCTAGAACAGACTACCACTGTTTAAAAACTAGCTCTGCTTGCTCTACATCATCTTCTTTCGACGCCTTTTCTGTCTGAGTGGCTCTGATGGCGCTGCCATTGTAACACTCTGCCAAGCCGGATGCATATTGGCGAGTACAGACACAACACCCCGCAGATTGCCAAACTTGGCTTCCATTGAAGTCCATCTGTCTGCCTTTTACAAAAACACCATCTACTGTATGTTCTTCCTCAAAGGTGGTCCACACAAAAGAGACAAATAGGAGAGAGGAAAGAGAGAGGTGAGGAGATATTCTCAAGGGGAGAAACTGAAAGGAACAAGAACACAGGGGCGTACACGTTTGTCCAAAATAAGAACTTGGTTTTGGCCTGAAAGGAATACGGTGACATTGCAACTGATGGAGAGTTCTCACTTTGCTATCCACTGCCAAGGCATTTATTAAAAAGAAAAGATGAACAGAAAGTGGAGCAACAAAACCATCTACTTTGCATGATGTGAACTAGGACTGTATAAATGAGAAAATACTAGAAATAGTACTTTAAAGAGGCATAGTAGAAAGACAGAGAGAAGAATAGAGCACAAGAGGGTACAATGAGCTTGGGGCAGGTAGCAGGACGGGTTCCCACCGTTCTGCAAGTTGAGAGTAGTGCTCAAGGCCACTGGTCTGCTTGGACTGTTACCATGCTCACTTTGTTCTCAGCATTGACAGTTTCATTCAGAGAGACATGCACTTGGCTCTCCAGGGCTAAAGTGCCCTAGTGCCAGCTAGCTCCTTCTTTCTCTGTGTGCTGTTCTCCTTTCAAGCCTAACCTTTCCAGTGTGCGTATGTGTGTGTGTGAATGTTTCAAGGCTAGCCAGCTACCTCTTGTAATGTACTCGAGGTACCTTGCGGCGGGTGCCTGCCATCACTGCACTGAATCAGATTTAGAGCATTGTGGCTGGCATGGTGTAAAGCTCCTTTTATCATCCCATCTCACAGAAGTTAAATACACCAAGTGACTTCAAATCTTACTAAAACATCTGTACATTTGTTGCTAAAAAACTTGTATTTTTTTTAATCATTCTAAGAGAACACACTCAACTGCACATCACTACAAAATATTTGGCTATGTGTCGAAACAAGCTGCAGAGAACATTTAACTAACGAACACTGAAAAGTAAAAACTTAAAAAGCTAAAAAGCTACTGTTTATTAGTGACAGCTAAAACAACCTTTTCCCAGCAATATTTTAAATTTCAGCCAGTAAATGTAACAATCAACACAGGTTAAAAACAACAAGGCTGCTAGCTGAATGCTTTATACAGTGTTATTTAGGCCTACTAATGTCACTGGCAAATGCGCCCTATTTAGTGCAACACTGCATTCGAGTGTTGCAACACAAGCAGGTTGATGACCTCTCGACAGATGTATACTTGCAATCAACAGGTACAATTAGGGATGAGATCAGTGCTACCATGGGAATTTCTTTTGTAATAATAATTGAGGTCATTTTATCATAGAGAACTATGTAGATAGCTGCTTTGGCATTATTTTTGTGCCACATGTCTGAGCACACAATGGGATATTTCCTATGGACTCTTCAAGACGCACCTTTAACAACAAAAAAAAAAAAACACAGGCCAAGACCTATTACACATAATTTCAGTATTCTTCATCCAAACTTTGGAATTAATAGTACAACTTATACAATAAAACTGATTATTAATGACACATGTCAATAATTCAGATGGATTTGGCCTTAAATGGTAACAGCAGTCAGCTGAGACCTGATAATTATTT
The DNA here is from genome assembly GCA_034779795.1 of Ctenopoma multispine. Classification (NCBI taxonomy): domain Eukaryota; kingdom Metazoa; phylum Chordata; class Actinopteri; order Anabantiformes; family Anabantidae; genus Ctenopoma; species Ctenopoma multispine. The sequence continues at coordinate 8,874,597 of JAUYWH010000014.1, read as the reverse complement.
TTTATTAGAACACAATTCTAAATCATCTTGGCATATATACAAATCTTATTCTGTGCCTCTTGGTAAATGCTGCTGTCTACCGGTCAATCACGTCCTCTCCAGCTATATTAAGGACAGGAAAGGGAAAAGTGCAATGAGCCAGTCAGGGTTTATGCATACAGCTCTGAAAAGTATCTGAATGGAGGTTACCTAAAGTGCAGTGGGGCTCTACTGCTGGCTCTGTTTGAGGGCCTTAACCAGAGACTCAACGGATGAGTGGTGCATTTTAGTCAGCGTGTATATATATATATATGTTCATGCATGTGGAAGCCTTTAGCTAGACTTGCCTATCCGTGTGTGTGTGTGTGTGTGTGTGTGTGTGTGTGTGTGTGTGTGTGTGTACACTAGAGCAGGATCAGTGGAGTAAATCCACACTTGAAAGAGTAGCTCAATCAGCTCTCCCACCCATCTCTCTCTCCCCCAATGTCTCTCTCATCTTGCCGATGTTCCTCTGCTCCAAGTTCATAAAGAGTTGAAGAGTTCACAGGAATAGGGAGCAAAAGAGCTCTAATGAGGGCAAAGAGGGACAAATGTGAACCTTTAACACTTCCCATTAGTAACCCATTCCAACTGTCAATCAGCTTCTGAGTAAGTAGCAGCCACTGAAAGGCCATTCTACAACTGTCATTATCGCTTTCTATCATGTTAACCACTGAAAAGTTGATGATTTAAATGTATTTACCAAAACAATACTCATACATACTTTACATATTAGCACATTGTTACTGTAGAATTCAAACGAAGTAAAATTACTTTTACAATTATTTAAAATCAAAATAGTGAAAAAAACTGGTTTGCAGTCAAAACAACCTTTCGGTTATACTCTGCCCTCCCTCTGTTTAACTGCTGGAACTTAGTCTTTTCCAATAGCAAGTAAAGCTAGTTCTTTGAAAGAGAATAAAAAGTACATAATTTTGTTTCCTGTGAGATTTAATAAAGACGATTTTATGCTGCTAAACGTGGAGAAGATGCCCTTCATTAGAACAGTGTGTACCCAGCAAAACCATACTTTAATCCATATTAGTTTAGCATGATAAAGGGCATTACTGCCAGACAGCCATACTGTCCGCCCACTCGTGACATGAATGCCTTTACATGCCTTCAATGAAATGAAGAAAGTATAGTGTACTTGGTTCATGGTTAGATAAAGCACTAAACCAAGAGAACTATTTTATGTTTGTTCTGCCACATTAAAACTACACCATTTCTATAGACATTGAAATTCTCAACCCCTAAACCAGTAACAGGCCACTGCAGGAATGTGAGCTTTGTAATGTAATAATAATGGAAAGTCTAATTATCAACATTGCATAACTGCTATAAACAGTTACATAGGTTACTTCTTATCTATACTATTTTTCCAAAATTTGTTCAAAAGCAGGTAATCCATTTTATAAGTAAATTTGACAGGCCCAAAATGATTGGATTAAATGAACAAAGATGCCTTGCATGATGAAAAACTGTCCTTTGGTTAGACTGCAATGAGTCACTGATTAGCTTGATAAAACTTTTATTTGAATAAAGGTGAAACTAGAGCGAGATTTCAGCAGATGTCAAAAAATTGTTTCTTCTGTTTTGAGAAATAAAAGAGGAGAGCTTTTCCTTAACCCACTAAATGGCCCAGGTACTGAATTACCAAACCATTTTTTATGTACTTGTCAGACTGCAAATGCATAGAGATTTCGAGACAAGTGAGGAAGCTATTTTTGAGGCACTCCATACAGATGAGTGTTAGCTGCAGAGAGCTGTCATTGACTTAAAAGGATGCCAAAAGGGGTTTTGTTGTGTCTAAACATGTGTGTTAACAGTGACTCATTGTGCATCACTCTTTAGAACATTGTCGCTTTCAGAAATGGCTACATCCTCAAGTCTCTGTCAGTGTGCACATATTTGCATGCATGTGTGCATGTTTAAGTGTGTTAACATCCTCTGTGTGTGCATACAGGCTGTTGAGATCTGAAACACTCCTTCAGTCAGAAACAAAACAAGTGCCTAAAGAAGTGACAGGAAAGCTGAACAGAGACGAGCAATCCTTTAACAAGTGCTGTCCTCGTTCTCAGGCTGGGTCAAGGTCTTGCTGAGGCAGAAAGGAACTACCATACTTGACAGAAAGCTCTAGCATGATGGCACCTCTTGTGTCAAATCTTACATACGTAACCTATGCCATTAGATTAGCTGAACAAACAATTACATCTCACTATAATAAAGTTAGCAAAAATTTTTTGTGCAATCAGATTCAGTTTTTGCTGATGTAGTCTTTTTTTTTTCCATATCAAACACTTGTTTATCTCCGTAATTCTTGTGTGTAATAAAAGGGGTATCTTGTTGGGGTTACTTGCCCAGAGGCTGCTGAAAGCAAAATAACTACTGAATATGATCACACACTATGTCTTGTGCATCTCTATATTTACAGCACAAGTTATATGAAGCAAATCAGCTTAACACTGTAAGTTCAGTTGACACAGTATCACTAGTATAACCTTGTATACCTCATATCGACTGGCCCCATTCCCACAGACCACCAAGCCCTGTGCATTGCTCCCTGATGGCAAATCTGGGCTTTCAGCTGCCTTGCCCACCTGGTCACCACAGTTATTAAGGAAAAAACACATCACATGCCAAAAATTACCAGCGGATATCACCAGTGGCACGGTGTATGAGGAAGCTGGGGCAGGCGGGCAGCGGAGATAAAATGTGGCAGTCACAGGAGGTGTGTGCAGCTTAGCCATGTTTTTCCACTCCACTGGGGGTACAACCAACCTGTTCCCTTGGTCTATACACGGAAGTAAACAGGATGCTAGCAGTGGGATATAGGTGTTGTGCCATATGCAGCCTTATTATCTTCTTGTTTGGACTAAGTTAGTTAAGCACTGAAAGCCTTCTGTCAGCACTACTACATTAGAGCTAAACCATGTCCTCTGTGTGTAATTCATTGGAAACTCAAATGACTGTACACCTCAAATACACTGATAGCTCACTTGGGTCATAGGGTGCTGCCGCTGCAAGCATTATGTGTGTGTATATGAGGATGTGTGTAGTATGTACTCACAGCAGGCACAAGGAGCTTCTTGACCTCCTCTACCGCTCTCTTCATCTTGATCTCAGCTCTGGCCTGTGAGTCTTCTACTGTGATCAGAACGTGAAGGTCTTCGTTTAGGTGTTCCCAGTTTGGCTTCCCTCTGTTCTGCTCCTCCTGGACAGAGATAAAGGAAGAGCAAGAGACATGGTGAGCGAAAGTGACATTGCGGGTGTACTGGAGGACCAGTGCAGTAACGCAGTGTATCGGTACGATGGGCCCTGTGAAGAGAACCAAATTACAGAAACAGCCCTTTATTCAGCTATTTAGCTTTAACTTTGAAAGGACACCTTTCTTTAATGGATCCCTTGCTTCACAGAGACAAAGATGACAGCTAGCCCTGCAGCAATTAATATGAAAGATGGATTGAGGTATCAGAGAAATGGGGATTTTTTAACCACCAATCAACTTAACTAGGAGGAATGCAATTATGATATATGGATACACTACTACGAGATTGAATTTGGAGTTAGACAAGTTTGTACCTCCGTACTAATACTGTCCAAGAAACAATGGCGCTCTGAGGGCGTCATTTTCCTTCCTGAAAAGGCAACACCAGAGAAATCACAGGCTGCCAAAGTGTAGCACTAGTGGTTCATGAAAGCCAAAATGGGCTGTATTCAAAACCAGACATTGCTGCTGGACAGCCTTTCAATGTGGTTAAATAGGAAGCAGTTTCAAGATTTGAATTGGGGAAGTGGTATATAGTGCTTACGTTTTCAGATGCCTCCCTGAAAAGTACACTCACACCTGACTCTTACATGAAAAAGTTAAATGGGATATGCAGAGACAAATATAAAGTGTCCTTACATTTACATGCATTTCTTTGAATCTATATTTTCCATTTAAGATAAGATAGAACTTTATTGATCCCACAGCGGGGAAATTTAGCCACTTTCTTCAATTTTTCAGTTGCCCTGCTGATAGCAAATGCAGCGAGCGAATACATAGAGCTCTAAAAAGCTTTTGAGGTTGTATTGCATGTCACTGTATAACCATGAAAGTCAGTGGTTTGAAAGCTGACTACATCCCCTTGAGGTGAGGAGTTGAGGTCTAGGTTCTTTGAAAAAGACAGTGTCTGATCCTCTGATGTCTGATACCACATTTAAACATCAAAACACAATCACAGTGTTACAATGTTAATATCTGATTTGTTTTAGGAATACGAAGCAGAAACGACAAAACATGTAACAGAAATATTTCATAATCAGAAATGTTTTTCTAAGGAGGTCAGAGTCTCAAGCAGTGAACTGCATCCCAACTTCTCCCCCTCCTGCTGATAGTGCAGGTTTGTTCAGACTGTTGATGAACACCGTGTGGTTTACCCGCACCCATACAGACCGCGTCAATTTCAGATCACTGCTCACTTGTGCGGTGAGCCACTATGAGGGTGTCTAATTACAAATAATGCAGTGCAGGACAGCAGGGGTCCACCTGACATGATTTCAATACACTCAATGAGAAGCACAAAGTAAGAGCACACACACACACACACACACACACACACACACACACACACACACACACACACACACACACACACACACACA
>JAUYWH010000014.1:8847681-8865733 GCA_034779795.1 Ctenopoma multispine | reverse complement strand
TGTGTGTGTGTGTGTGTGTGTGTGTGTGTGTGTGTGTGTGTGTGTGTGTGTGTGTGTGTGTGAGAGAGAGAGAGTGTGTGTGTGTGTGTGTGTGTGAGAGAGAGAGAGTGTGTGTGTGTGTGTGTGTGTGAGAGAGTGTGTGTGTGTGTGTGTGAGTGTGTAGAGAAAGTTAGATGAAACACACACATCTTCTATCATATGGAAATACATTGTAATATAGCACCCCTGTCTGGTAAATCAGAGCAACTGGGAGGTACAGAGAAAGGGAAAAAGAAGATTTAAAAAAAAGTTTATCTCTGAAAGGCTGAAAGCAGCCATTATAGTATGACTGAAATCCAAAGGCAAAACAAACATGCTTGAAATACCACAATTTTCAAAAGTGTCAATTTGTCCTCACAGTAACTTCAATGGACCTCACCAAATGAAATCTTCAGGGATACATGTAACTTCTGTTACTTTTGTAAGTATTGATTATTTAATGATCTACTTTGATAGAAAAATATAGTGTATTACAATCCAATGTTTAGGCTAGAGAAAAGAAACCTTTGACATACCGCGGCCAGGCTGAGCAGTACTGTGACAGAGGACAACCACAGACAGACTTTCATCAACATTATTTTGTTACACAAAACTCAGTCAAGTCAGTCTGGAATTCCAAATGCTGTACTTTAGCCGCTCAAGGCCAAACTATGTGGAACAGTTTCTGCAAATGCACAATTTGCAGGTTAAACAAACAAGAAATAAACTTTTTATATAAATTCCTCAGTTGTGTCACAGAATATGCAAACAACATTAGCTGTTTATGTCTCCAACCCCAGCTCAGCATGTTCAGAAATAGAGACTGCCCCTGGCCTTGGCCGTCCGCTTTTCTACTGCCTTCTGTACTTTCCACTGTGCAGCCTTTTGCAAACAGCCCTATCAGATGTCAGAATGCAGCCACCATGCATATACTGAATTTACGTCCGTCTCATGTTCCTACAGGGTTAGTGGGATGATTCTGCGTGACAGCAGTCCCAGCAAGTTTCTTGGATTCTTTGAGTGAAAAACTAAAACTTTAATTCTAACTTGCACTGCTTTGGTAAAATAAACGTGGGGCTTCTTTTTAAACTTGTAATTAGAAAATGCGAGTAACATTATTATCAAGAGATACAACATACTGGGCACACTGCCACGCTGATGAGCTTACCTTTTTCTTGTCTCTCATGGAGCTCTTTCCTCGCACCATGATTTTGCATCCTGTCTCTGCTTCCAACTGTTTGGCTGTAAGTCCCCGAGGGCCAAGGATTCTCCCCACAAAGTTATACTGCAGAAACAGAGAGAGAAATAAAACAGTGAGTATGAGAGATTAAGAAATCCAAATTTCCTTTACATGACAACAGTGATAAAACAAGGAAAAATGGCTTTATAGGTTATATAAATATATCAATAACTAGGCCATTATTCAAACTTCCCAGTTTCATCTTAAGCAGTATTTTGTATAGATACACATGCTTCCAACTAGTAGGACATTAGCTTTTCTGAATGCTGCACTTCTGCTGCAACATCTACACACATCCTCCCTTTCTAGCACAAATATGACTCTGTCCCCCACAACGGTGTCACCTCTACATTGTATTTCACACCTGACCTGCAACATTGCATTGCTCAAATAGCTACACTGTTTTTTTCTTCTCACAGTGCTGGCAGCACTATCGATGAGAGTTAGTGTACACAATATTTAAATATGACTTCATTTCCAACCTCAGGCCACAGTGGCTTTGGCTTCCTCTTACTTGTTAATCCATTCTTGATGTTAAAACAGTGCTTAACAAAAAATAAACGGTGGAAATGGTGGGGACGAAAAAGGGGGGAAATTGAGACGAGAGGGTGTTGAGAGGGAGGTGAGCTGTGAGGTGAGGCGGTGTGCTTGACACAATTTTCTTATCAAGGCTCTCTTTCACTGGCGAGTGGCTTTCGAGCTTTGTACCAAAAGGAAACGTATTTACCAACGTAATCCTCCCCACTCGAAACAGGCTTCCAACAGGATAAAGGGAAAATGTGTTGAAATAATCCAGCACAATTTCCAGCCAAAATAAAAACTGAAGGAAAAGGAGAAGAGCAGGGGTGGGGGGGAGCACAGTGATGCATAAAGAGGTAAACAAATCACCTGTGTTTAAACAGTGAACACAGTGGCTGGTGGAGAAATCTGACACTATTAAAATGGGATATTTATACTCAAGCAAAATTTACAAACCTGAAATATTCAAATGCTCCTTGACATAGTGGAAAGCCTTTCTTGATAATGAGCAGCAAAACTGTTCCTCTCTTCAGGTGTTACAATGAGCCATCATACTGTGGCATTAAATTCTTAAATGCAGTCACATCTGCTTACACACTCCACTGCACCTCTGCAAAATCCAAAAAGGCCATCGGAGTAGTCACATTTAATTACAGAGGGATTACAAATTTAACACGATGTTTGTGTATTTCCCCTAAACAACATGAACAAACACTGGTGAGGACAGTCAAAAACTCCAGGCTGTTTTTTTTTTCTCTTGTCCTTGTCACTGGGTTTGCCTGCATCTGCAGCCTGTCTATCTTTGGCAGGAAAACCACACCCAGTGGCTGGAGAAACACTGTAGTCCCTGCAGATGATCAAAGAATGGGACTACACAGGCTTCATGCATGTGTGTCCGTCACAGGACAACTGTCTGTTTGGTTAACTCTAATCAAGGAAACTGACATAGGGGCTATTTGTGAGCGTGTGCGTGCCTACTGAAGGATGTGGGGGCACCTTTCCTCGGAGGTCAGCCTCCAACGAAGCATGCTGGTCTACTTTTGACTTGTACACAAACACACATACACACAGAGCCTCAAGCAGCACATGAGAGAGCCGTCTGTCTGCATGACAGTACCTGCTGCGGACAAGGATAAACCCCAAGCTCTGGGCATTATAGTGGTGCTCTTGTAGGTCTAAACAGCACACACAAAACATCCGAACAGCTTCTATCCTATTAAACAGAAACTATAGTGACAATTGCATCATTATATAGCCTACCCTGCTAGCAACTGCAGTGTCAAATTTGACAAAAGCTTGCTGTCATTTGACACACACAACTTTACATCTACACGGTTTAAAATGGTTCCACTTTGAAGCCGGTTCCTAGTTGGTAGAATACCCATGTGAGGAGTCAAACCATCAGCATAGAGAAACTGACATGGCATTTGGTAACTCTAATGACGTTCTTAGCAACAAGCACTGCGAACCAGCTTATGTGTTCCAAAGTCGGTATAACAAGTGCAAAATAAAATATATGAATTAATGAATGCCAGAGAACAGTAATAAAAATGTCCAGCACAGAGAATGTTACTGGTAATAGTTTAATTAAAATATCCAGTTGTGTTCAGAGGATATTATATCTTTTTAATGTATTTGTTACTACACTGAATAAACTAAAGACATCATTTACCATGTCTTCATCCCAAAGTAAACAAACTACTTAAACATGTGTTAAAGGATAGGAAAGAATTTGGATTCAGTGAACAGATTTGGAACTGGATCCAGATCGAACTAATTTATATGTCGGTTTCTTTGCAGATATAACGTGACAGTTCCCACAGCCTGACAGGGTACAGAGGCTACAATATCTTTCATCAGTCCAAATCCCTTCAGATTTGCAAACCATGAATATATTAAGTACATACAGCAGATATAAAACAGAGCAAGCACCAAATGTCAAGAAGACTAGAAAAGTGGAAAAAGCAACAGATTCAAAATCTGAGATGGTTGCTAGTTGTAAAATCTCAAAATGATAAAGAAAGAGCATTTAATATTTTATTCTCTGCCCTTCTCTCACTTTGCTGATAATACTACTCTTCCTTTGACATTATAAGGTGTTCTCTATGGACATGAATATGCACTTGATGACAAAGCAAAAAGGAAATAGCCTTAGGAATGTCTAGTTTTTCCAGTTCTGTGACTCTGCTATTATGAGCAAGAGAACCCAATGCTGCCGCCCATACTCAGTTTTCCCACTTTAGATGAAGAACTTAACTCCATATGAGACTGTGCTTCAGGATGGAGGGTTACCATAGGCAGTTTCCAGTGTCTGATGTGTTTTAATGATAAAGGTATGCACACAAAGTCAATAATACATCTGGGTGGGGGTGTGTCACAGAGCAGATGTTGTGTTTGTCTAACTTTTATTCACATGCATTACTTAACAAAACTTTAATCACCAACATACATCATAACACAACATTGTGCTTCAGCCATTTCACCACAATATGGAGATTTACCAAGAAACAACACAACCACTCCACTGTAAATAAAAATGAAGCCAAAATCATCTCAGTGATGGAATAATGCTCAATGTCGTGGCTGTAGTGGATGGCTCTCTATGCTCCCTAGCTTCCTGCTCTGAACTGAGGGTTTGACATTCTTCTCATGGATGTTGATATGTTGTTAGAAAAGTCGACCTCCATTTTAAGCCAGTGGAATGTAGAGACAATGGAGAGCCAAGCGGGTGAGTTATCAGAAGGGTGCAGAGCCATTGAGCCTGCCAGGAACTCCACTCAATACAGCCAGAGGAATAGGATGGATACAGTGCCCTCATTGCCAAATACACTATCCTCTCTTCACTTCCTCTTGTTAAACTCTCCACCCTCCTCTGCACCTACTAAAAAAAGCTTGTTTTCATCCTCTATATTCCTGTTACATCAACTCCGCTGGCTCCCCAGACTGAGGTATTTAGAGTCATGTCTGGGAACCTGCACTGCTTTTTGCTTGATTTTTAAATCTTTGCACCCTCTAGGAACCCATGAAGCAGACATGTTATCAGTGACAGAGAAATCCTATCACATGCAACAAGTAATAATCAATACAAAATGAAAGTAAAATAAAATTGTCATAATTATATCCAATGGTATAATGGTCCATTGTTGCCCGACCATGACTATAAATAGAAAGTTACTGTAGAGTTAAACGAATCAGCTGCAAAACTCATATCTTTGCTGCACTCTCCCATTTCCTCTGCTCATTTACAGCAATAGTAGATGTGAGGCACTGGGACCTTTGGTGGACAATCTCCTTTTCCTCACTCTTCTTTTTCGTTCAGCTTCATTTTTATCTCAGTTTTCTGAGTTTTTCAAACAAAAACACAAAGAGAAATTAATACAGTATGTACAAACATAGTTCGTGTGCAAACACAGAAAGACGCACACACGCTTTCACATACACACAAAGCCCCTTCAGGACAAGGGCTTACACTGACATTAAAGGGCCTTTGTTTAGCCCCAGTTATCGCTATTCCACAGGCGTGTTATGTTGTGAGCATATCTACGTCCGTGTGTTTATGAGCGCAAGTGTGTGTGAAACCACAGTATATGGAGTGAACTCTTGACGACACCCTCGGCACCCAGAGTTGATTGTCATGTGGGTTTGTGTGCGCGTGCATCGTGGTGGTTTGTTTTTCCGTGAACAACTAAGAAACAACAGCAGTTCCACCAACAATGCTCAGAGAAGCAGAACAATCGGGCCTTTGACGGCGTTTGTTTGTGGTGCTGGAGAGAGAGGAAATGAGATCATGCTGAGGGCTCTGGCTGGGTGCGAGCAGAGCTTATCGAAGAGCAAGGCCAGGCCGAGAGGAGAATACCAATCACTTATTAGCCAGCCTCGCTGTACTTATGGAAATGAGGAACAGTTCATTCAGTGCATTGTATCAAAGCAACGTGGAATGTGTTTTTCACCAAGCAGAGCCATATCTCCACTGCTACAGTCTCTTCCCATCTTTTCACTTCTTCACTCCCTTAATGTTACCATGTATTATTGTGAAACAGTTCATGCCAAAGTTATGACTAACCATTTATCACAGTAAAACTCCCCTTTCCCTCACACCTAAGATACCTTCAGCTTAATTTCTCTTTAACTTACAGTATTTAGAGTCTTCACATAAGGCACCGAGTTGATCGCTGCTCTTTGTTGCCAAAAATCACCCTTCTTTATCCAGACCTCCGTTCATAGCTTCTAGAAACTGAGAATCTTCCTTTTTCTCTGTCTTACTACACAGGATCTTTGCTTTCCCCTTCTGTATATTTGTCATTCTTCCATTGTGCATAGGTCTCTCATAGCACAAATCAATGTTTCCCTCCAACTACACAAAACCTCCCTAGCCACCAGCCAGCTGCCTACCTTTCACTCATGTCATTCATCAATGGGCAAAAGTGTTCCATCGTTCAATTAATCCATCTAACTTACATTTGCTTGGGGTCTGGTCCTCCCCAACATGCACACACAAACTAGGACACACACACGCATGAATTCCACATACTTCTCCACACCGTTAAAGGACAGGATGGAAGGCATATGAAATTAAGAAGCACATAGGTGGATAACCTACAGCAGTTATGCATGCCTGATCTAAAGGAGGGAGAGAAGAGGTGAGGTTTGGGAGATGGAGTGAAAATTAGGCTTAGATTCCAATGGTGACATTTTTGCCTCAAAGCCCTATAGACTTCAAAGCTCCCCATTCAGCACATCCAGCATTTAGTGCCTAATCCATGACTCCTTTGATAATTCTGTTTGGGTTTATTTTGGGGTTGCAGGCAGGGTAGAAATAGTAGTAAAGTCAGAGAGATGGAAAGCGTAAAGATTGATGTCTGTCTGAAGTTTGGAAGATATAAGTGAAAGAGGCACAGTGCAAAGTTTGTGAACTTCTAGATAAGCCAGTAGTGGAAAGAGAAAAAATAAATGGGCAGGACTAGGAAGCTATTAGTGGGATGTGGAGGTTAAATAACAGTCTCTCCCTTGGTGCTGAATGTTAATCATCATAAATCGCTAGAAGACTGCCCTTTGACAAAGCTGTGGCAGAAGGCTACCCATGGTTTATTACTATATCCACAAGACTATAGCAAAGAGGGGGGGGGGCAATATGTATGTAGGCAGCATCTGGCCGATACCCAAATGTCACAGAGTACTGTACTGGCATCACACTTGCATCATGCTGCTCGGCTCGGCTTTTCAACCATGCCTTGTCATCCGTGGCTCGTTTCATATGTGTATCAAATGTACACACAGTATATAAGATGTGTTTTATATATGCAGTACATGATAGGCGTCACCATTATTCAGCATCTTGCCGGTGCATCTTCCTTCTACTTATTCTACTGAAGTGATTACCATTAATAGTGTGCTTGTTTAAAATATACACTAAATGATAATGCATGTACCGTAATGTACTGTAGTTGCTGTAGTACCTTGTTGTTGCATGCTTTTATTGACCGCCACAGGTTGCACAGATGCAGCAGAAATTTGTTCTGTGGCAGCTGCCTGGTTTAGCTTTGGCTAACTCAGGTTCATGCTAATGCTAAGCTTCAACAGAAGTAGGAACACTGCTTGTTAAGACTGGCCAGACGCAGGTGTCAGACAACTAAGAGCTACATCTCTAGTACAAAATTCAAGCTTTGCTGTAATTATACATCATTCTGACATCAATACAAATGTGGTAAACTGTATAAGCGAGTATCCCTGCTGTGAGTATGGATGCATTTAATGGTACAATCCCCAAGATATCAGTTCAGTGTTTCTAGCAGCTATTATTAGTATGTGTTATATTTAATAAATAATTACAAATTAACCATTTATTGAATGATAACATTGCTGACTATAGACATATTGTCTGCATTCCCTGGTCTAAAGCAAAAGCAAAGATTTTGTTATTGTTGACTAGACTATCATCTAATGTTTACAAATGTTTGCATCTAACTGAATTCTGTACATCACAGCTCAAATGTTCATTCTAGGAGATTAGTTCTCTGTGGCTGATACTTGCAACAAATGGTTTATTTGCTGAGAAAATTGTCTCTAGTTTTGGCATAGATTCCATTTATTTATACTGGACCTGTATTTAATCTTTCAAAGTAGTGTTTATTGTTAAACTGTAAAATAATCTACAACTTTGCTTTATCTTCTTTAAGAAGAATTTTGAGAGTTTCATGACTTTCTTTTTAAACTCACATGTACACATTAACTGACACTGCTGTCTCTACTGCAGCCTTCGATCCCTGTGTGGTCAACCTGCTTCCTTTGTCCTTCACTCTCTTTTTTTCCCCCAACTCTGTCTGCTTCTCAGTTTAATGACATCAAAAACAGACAGACCAACGCAGCATAGACAAGGTCCAGCTACATAGTACACAAGCTATTTTGTAAAATGTTACACATCGCTAGCAAAACTACAGTTATAAGTACAGATCTAACCTTTATACTGTTGCCCTTTGTCATGTTAAATGACTACAACAAATAGAGTCCTCTCTGTTTAAATTATTGTAATTGCCCTCCTCAAATAGCTATAACTACAAAACCATCCGTTCATCAAATTATCATCATGCATGCTTGGTTAGTTAGAGATATCAAAATCCTGCACTCTACTGCTCTATCAGTGAGGTGAGGTGAGATGTGGGGCGGTACATTTCCAGGATTGGTAATGACTTAAGGGGGGTCAGAAGGATATCAGGAGCTGGCATGATAAGTGATGACACCCTCATGGGAACACGCTTAATGACTTTTCTTGTGCAGGAAACTGGCTGGTTTGGCCAGGGAATTTTACTGCAGTGCAACAGAAACGTCCAGGACATTCTGTCTGCTCACACCACCCAGGCAACCTTTTTCCCCCCAGATATTAATCAAATCTTTATGCTTTTCAGTGAACGTGAAGGATCATGAGGCAATAAAACAATTTTTCCCTACTCTCCCTCTCTGTCTCTCTCTCTGGAAAGTGACATCTACACACGTGCACACACAACACATCATGGTACAAAAAAGTCTGCCAAAAATACTTGATAGTGTGAGTTGTGCATCATTCATAAATATCTTTATACCACTGCAGCAGGGTTCACTAAAAGGCAAACTAAATGTAATCCTAATTGTTTCACTAGAGAACACAACATACCCTGGATTTATTCAGAGTTTGTACTGCATGATCTTTATTTTATTCTATTTTATTTCTTTAAATCTTGCTCAGTACTTCAGGAAAGGCACAATTTAACATGAAGGCCTATCTAATAGCTTTAATACATTAATGAAGAACAACAAAAGAAACCAACCTCCTGTCTCCAACAACAGGAGGTTGGTTAGAGTGGATAGAGCCAATATTGATCGACCACTTCTTGGCTTTTAAGCTTACAAGTCATTTCCAAGTTTCAATTGGATTAATTTGCTTTCAAATCATGTACTAATAACCAAAAGTAGATTTGTAGTGGGATCAGAAGTGATCCTCAGAGAATTTTAAGTTTAGAAACAATGGGCAGAGAGAAAGTGGAAGAGTGGAAGAGAGAAAAGTGATAAATAAGAGGGGTGAGGTTTTTAAAAGGATTTCATTACAGAGGTAAACAACCTCCCTTACACACCTAAACAACAAACACTAATGCCACAGAAACACAAACAGGAATGCTGTACTGTATGTATATATATGATCATTCTCTCTCTTCTGACCTCGTCAAGGTGGTGAGAACAGTTCAGTCAGTCCTGATTAACAGTTGCTTAACCGCTTACATCTAAAAGAGGGTCCCATTTCACAGAGTCAGCACAGCAAAGGTGTGTGTGGGTTAACACTTTTAGGTATTTATCATCACCCAGTGACCTGCCCAGGATCTGTCTTAACCTTTACCAATTGGCAAATATAAATACACAGGGATTAAAATGAAGACAGAGACACACTTAAAAGACATGTCACACATCCTATCAGATGCCTGAAGGTCAACAGAAATGACACGCTGAGCTGTCAGTCAGCTGCCTATCAATGTGTGTGTGAGCGTGTGCTCGGGAGAAAAGCGGAGCCACAGATAACTTCAACCTTCAATTAAATGCTATCAGATAGCCTGCGACTCAGCTGTCAGTCAAGATGCAGTCGCCACGGTGACGCTTCACACCGCTCTGCACCACTGACATTAGGAAATGGCTGACTTTGAAGAAGGGTGAAGGGGTGGATAGACAGACACACAGGCAGACAGGATGACGGAGACACAGGTCTATATCCAAACACATTTACAGGCAGATGTGGAGCACACAGACAAGTACACACAGGCCAGAAGAGGGACACAGTTAAGGGAATTAGAGCAGAAGCTTTCTGACAATGCAAGTTATTTTTGGTAGAATTGACATGAGGACTTGCATCCAGGCACCAGGACAATCTAATTATCTACTGGTGAAACCAGAGCAAAGAACTCGTAGCTGAGACAGAGAAATCCCCATCGAGCAAGTGTGATCTTAGCCTATGGATATGGCGGCTAAAGGTAAGTGGGAGTCTTGTTTTTAAATGAAAGTGAAAATAAGAGGAAGGCTAGCAAATGGCAGGTCTCCTGAAAAGACAAGATAAACGTAAAAGGAAAAGATGGGAAAACACACGAACAATGAAAAATCTCCTATGGCAGGTGAGTTGATGCCAAGAAAGGGAAACAGAGACTTGGACCATCATTCGCTGCTTTCTTGAGAGAACCTAAAATTGCGTCAGCCAGAGACCGAGACAGACACAGACGACTTTCTGATGGGGCGTATCTGGGAAATCAGATGGAAATGTGAGAGGGGAAAATATTCCCCAGTCTAATAATCATCATTACAGTTTCCTCTCCTTTTAACAGTGGGCAGAGGAGGATAAGAAGTGACATTTTCTTCAATTCTTAAATTCAAATATTACTTTCCTCTCCTCCTTTTCACACTGATCACATATCATTTCAACTCTTACCCCACTATTAAACTATTCGTTAGTCTCCTTGAAAACAAAAAAATTATTTTGAGTTACTGTATCTCACTCTATGTACACACAATAAGTCTCAGAGCAGAACAAGCTCAGATGTAGGTGGAGGACACTTGAACACACAGTCACATTACCCACTACTGTGTGTAGTTTTAATAAAATGTCTATAAAATTTAATTCCCTCCCTGCCCACCCTACTAGCTTAAATTCATAATGTGTAGTGAGAACAGCGGCGAAAACCAAGGGCAGATACCACAATGATTGCCTGCAGAACTTACTACATGTTACAACAGCAGTCACCATTAACCAGTTGAACAGTTTATAACAAACACTGCTCCAAACAGGTCAATTTTCTGAGAACGGAAATAGAATTAGAAATAATATAGAATGAGAAATAATTCCATTTAGACCTGCTACTGATTTCCCTTGGTTCCAATCATCACTCTATATATAACAAAGGTTTCTGACATTTTCCTCTTTTCCTGTGCAGTTTTTGTATCACCATGCTATGTGTATTTGCTTCTACTTGTTTGCCCTTGTGTCCATGTTCATACACACACCGTTGGTGTGTGTATGAATTTGTTTCTACTAAGGTCATCAGTGAGTCATCTCAGCCACCAGGGGGAAGCCTAATTAATTTAGTAGCTTCCCTGGCAGCTCGTAAACACAATGCTGAGATACAGCTCAACTATGTGCAGAGCAGCGCAGCAAACTGAGCAAAGGGATCGAGGGTCATCTGAGGATGCCACGCTTTTAATAGTGTGTGTCTGTGTGTGTGACAGAGAGTTATTCCATCAGTGTCTTTACAGCCACAGGTGGCAGCCACTGCTCCGCACATTTCCTTTGTCATTTTTCTATAAATCATACAGTATATGACAATTTACAGGCCTAGCACGAAATCCAACCACTGATACGAACATAATACAGTCAAGTCAGTTTTTCTTTATATAATCCAATATGACAAATAAAAAATTTGTCTCAAAGGGTTTTACACACTGCTCGGCATACGACACACTGTCTTTAAATCTTTAAATTGGGTAAGGAAACAGCTAACCCCACCCTCCCAAACGAACAAAGACAATTATTTAAGTACTAATAAAACGCATGAAAAAAAGTCTGGCTTTATATCTTTAAATTTCATGTTCTACAGAGGATGATAATTTCAGACCCCCACGTCAAACAATATCTGACACTGGTTGAATTGTAATAATAATAATTACATAAAAATAAAGCAATTAGCAATAACAGCTCTTTGAGAGAGAATCTACTAAGTCTACTGAAGTCCTGTCACTAGAGATGAAACATGAAAGACTGACATGGTTGCGCTCCAAGGCTGGAGCTGGTCTATAGGTCAGCTGAAGCTAAGCTGAACCCAGCCTATCCCTGGCGCCCTTTATCAATTATGTCAAGGGGAAAATGCAATCCACGCCTGACTGGGCCTTGTCCTGCTCTGCAGTGTCCTTATCCTTCGTCACCTCCCTCTATTTATTTCCCCACTGCAAGCTGGTGGGATTACGAAGAGAAACGTTGCTCTTCAAAACTTGACAACCATTCATGTGTGTGCAGAAGATTACCA
Source organism: Ctenopoma multispine (assembly GCA_034779795.1). NCBI lineage: Eukaryota > Metazoa > Chordata > Actinopteri > Anabantiformes > Anabantidae > Ctenopoma > Ctenopoma multispine. Next base: position 8,853,430 of record JAUYWH010000014.1, on the reverse strand, counting down.
TGAAGGTGGCAGACTGTGGTCAAAACCGTACACACACACACACACACACACACACACACACACACACACACACACACACACACACACGACTCAAAAAGGAACACATCTGTCATTCTTTAGACAAGGCATTTACCGAGTTGGCCTTTCAGTGTTGTCAACATCTTCCTCAATTCTACAATCAGCATGATAGCTAAACCACGTGCTATTATTTCCCAACTGCGTGTGCATTTAAACGTGTATGTCTTTCCATTCGAGAAAAGTCATCCTTCCAATGGTTCAATTTAAGAAAGCATTAAATCCAAATTTCCATCTTTTTTAACTGGAATATTTACTTTTCATCATGACCTCCTCCCCCTCTTAGCACTAATCTACCACAACACGCCATGTTTTCCTGAGACCTGAGAAGTGTTATGCTTTCAAGTCTTACATTAGGACTGGTTTTCATTCCAGAACAGTCTTATTTTTGTAAAAAAAATAGTTTGTCTGCTAGTTCCAGATTAACTATATCAGGTAAACACAGCTTACAGTATATGTAATGAATAAAGCAGCTACTTACATCAGGGTATTCTTTGACAGGCACAAACAGTTTTTCCTGCAGATGGATGATTGGTCCGATAGGCTCAGGCAGCTCCAGCGGGTGTCTGTCCACAAGGCCATTCACTGTGTCGCTGTACATGTCTTTACGCACTCTGTTGATCTCTGAAACACACAAAATGTGAAGACTCCTGTAAGCAATCAAATAACAAGAGTACAACTGCACCTTCTCTTATTTTGTATTTGATATATCACTGTCATATTGATTTTGACTTCTGGGCAAAGGCTTAATGTAGCATATAACTCTTTGTTGAAATTTGCCTATAGCCTTGAGTATTGTTTGTCTTTTAAAGACAAACAGTTGTGTAACTTGTAGACTACATCCCAAAAATATATCAGCCACTGAGTGTAAAAATATGACAGCTGAGCAGGGATGCTTCCTAATACCTGGAGGAAACAGCAATTCTTCAGAAGTTGCTGTTATGACTAAAAACTGTGGATGTGTGCAAGTTCTTTTATGTGACAGACACAAAAGTTAAGCTTGCATTATTGTGGGGTTAAGGCCACCGTCTCTCCTTTCTGCCTGGTATTCCCCAGTGGCTGCTTTCTAATAGAGCAGCCTATGCAAGAGGCTGCACAGGTGGCACGACGAGACGCATAGATTTGCTCAGGCTCAGGTATATGCCTTCAGATCTGATGCCTGTGTCAGATAAAGCTAATGGACCCCTCTCACTCTCACACACACACACACCCACACACTGCCAATAGAGACTTCCTCTCGAATTCACATGCATGTCTGCAATTCACACACGAAAAGTCAACTTTCAGTGCCTCTGTAGTTTACAAAGATTCACACATCAGAGGAGCAATGTGCTGTGCAGGTTGGGAAAAAAACAGAAAAGTAAAGCACCCATTCATCCTGCCCATTAGTGCTGGGTACTGATTCAAATTTCAAAAAAATCGATCTGACTCTGATTCTCAAGATTTAAAATCGATTATCACGATTCAGGCGCAAGGCTAATGTTACCACTAGTGTTTAATATCTTCACACCTAGTGCGCATGTGTGAATTCAATGACGCGACAGTGGGTTGGATTAAAGTTCACCGGGGGAAACTGTATTAACCCTTTTACACCTAAGCCTCAAAATGCCCGTCTAGACTTTTTTTTCCTTTTAAGCTGTAAAAAGGGCAGAAAATGTTAAAGGGAAAAATCGATCTTTTGGATGTACGAATCGATCTTTAGAAATTATTATGAGAATTGATTCAGAATCAGAGAATTTTTTCAACAAAGCACTGCTGCCCATCCAATGCATCTGTATACTGCACGTGAGGGTTTCATAGTTGGATGAGGATCAGTGGTTGCCAACACCCACAAAAACACTGGTTTCTAACTTTCCACATTTGCATTCACTATACAAAATAGTCTTTCCATCACTGAACCTAAAAGATAATCAACAGTAAAGGAGGCAAATGTTATTTGAAAAAAAGACGTATCAACATATACATGTTTTGTAGATTTGCACAACAGCTGAAACAAAATGGTGGGTCTGGTGATGTCCAGAGGAAAGAATGTGTGAGGTGGAGTGGGGTGGGTGTTAGGTACTATTTCTGTCTCTCATGAGACTTCAGGGCAGTTGGGAGCTCTATATTAAACTCTAGTTTGGAAACCTGATACCCAACTATAGATGCCCTTAGTAAAACATGCATGACCTCCAGGCCCTATGCTCACTCTGAAATAAATTTGGAAGTGGGCTAAACTTGTATAATTAGGCTTAAATATTCTATGTCTTTGTTTAAGTTATAATACTGATAAATCTGTACAAATTACAAATAAAACACAAAATTATGGATCAAGCCATGGAGTTAATTTGCAGGGATTTCCTGTCGGGCTGAAAAAGTGTTTTCTCTGGATACCACTGACGACAGACTGACAACTGTGTGATTGATGGGCCCATGGACACTGACAAGCATACACATGAACATCTGGCCCGCAGCTGTATGAACAACACCTGCAGGACACATCAGAATGATGCAAAAAAGCCAGGAGACTCAACCCACAGTGACTCCTTCCCAAACCATATGACTTCACCACTCCAAGGTCCACTTATGATCCCAGTCCTCCCTAAAGATGAATTCATCCTCTTGGTATCTTGCCCAGAGGACAGATTATATCAGTCCTAACCAACACCAGTCGCTTCAGGCAACATTCAGGCTTTGTGTAGGAACAGAGGGGCTTGGCAGTGACACATCATACAAGGAGGAGATCAGGACAGCCATGCAGAGGGAGTACTGGGAACAATGGAAAACAAACTTAATTGCAAATGAATGTGTGTTGTGTAACTGCTGATATGCAGCCTGATTTTCTGTAAAAACTAACAGTGGGATTCCTTCTTACTGTAAACCCTCGTGCCTTTTTGGCCTTGTTTGTCTCCTCAGGTCAATATTAATAAACATAGGAGAGCTATTTAACAGCACTGGTATGTATGTGTAAGTATGTGTGCAGAAGTCATCAATGAGTGAAGAAGAGCCAACATCTTTAAGTTACAAAATCAGCTTTGCATTTAGCTAAAGCAAAAACATACTGTATGGTAAATCTAATGTATCCAAGAACGTCCATGCTTCTGATCACAAGATACATTTTTAAAAAGTGTGTAACAATGCAACCCAACAACCACAAACAGCCCCCCTCATCCTTCTAATTCTATTTCCTCTTGCTGAAATGCCACATTAACATAAGGGGGCTGTGCTTGGCCCATCAGTGGAGACGTGTGGCATTTGACAACCTCTAATTTCAGTGCAGCAAGTCTTTTTTGAAGCGCTGCGCTCACCTAAAAATTACCCCCTGCCTTGCACAACCGACAAAATCATTTGTCTAGCTGTCCACCCCGGCAGAAAAGGCTGATTTTGTACAAAAGACATAAAAGAGGAAGACTGGGGATAACTATCTTACAAAGTAGGAAAAAAGAAGACAAAGAACTGCAGTAAGGGAAGGGTAGGCTATCAAATGAGATTTTTTCTTGAACTTTGGCATTACAATAAATGGCAAACATCTGGATTATCTATGTTAATAGCTATATGAGGGGCAGTAACATCCCCCGTTACTCCCCTTCAGCCACGCATCAGCTCACTGCCAGTGTGTCATCCACAGCCTTACTCAGCAAACCACTCACACAGCTCTTTCCTGTCAGAGCTGTCCATTTACCTGTGGGGGGTGGCTGCATGTATGCACACGCACAGAGTGTGCACACAGAGAGTGAGAGAGATAATAATATCTCTGTTTAGTTTTTTTATTGAGACAATCTGTCAAAAATCGACCTGAAGAGTAGTGAGAGGGCAGAGTGAAAGAAGGTTTGATGAGAAAAAGACAGAGGAAAGAGGAAGAATTATAACCACAATGCTGAGCTAGCAGAGCGCAGCTGTGCTCTTCTTGACTCACACTGCTCTTTGCTGTCTCAGTATAAGTTATATCACATCTCATTTTATTTTATTTTCCTTTTCTTTTTGTTTCTCCCAATTCTGCCTATACTTAAATCAGCAGTGATAAAAAAAAAATATGTGAAAGGCTGTGGCCAAATTCTTTCTGTAAGCTCAACTAAGGAGATAATTTCTTTCAATCTTCACCGTTATCTAGTCACCGTGGAGAGAGCGGCCGATGTCTGTTCTTACGCCAGCCGATTAATAAACAAAAATGTCTGCAGACACATCTGCATCCTATACCGGGACCATTTCACGCGCATATGCAACTGAAGATTTTATGTGCAAGTGATGTGTTTGTTTCATGATGATTTTAATTATAATTTTTTCCTTTGAGAACCTGTCAAACAAATCTGGACTAAACTTCTACATTTATGTAATTAACAGCATCAAACTCAACATTGTTAAAAATGTTTTTTAGCGGAGTACTTTTACTTTGGTACTTAGAAGATTTAGAGTTTGTACTTTAGCACTTTTCCTTGAGCAAATAAAAATGTAAGTGTACTTCTGCTAGTGGAGTATTCTTTTTGGGCAAGTACTTGCACTTTTACTTGTATATTGAGTTTCTGTACTTTATGCACCCATGTTTTTGCTGCAGCAGCTTCTCTCTGTGAGGACGGAGCTCAGTTCCTACACACAGAGCAGACCACAGGCAGGAAAACAGAGGGAGCCCAGGTGAAATGAGACTTTACTAGTTTATGACTGCACATCATTACACTTGACTTGGGACTGTACGCGTGCTGTCGAGTAAAAAGACAATTAAAAACCTGTTCCCAAGAGTATCAAAATTCCCATTTAAACAAACAAACTTTTAGAAAAACTCACTCCTGCAAATTATATAAAATCTCCTGAATACTAGATATTTCGTCTTTTCTTACTATAAGCAGGTCTGCCATGCACAGGAGGACACCATGTAGCATAAGTGACCACTAGCAGAGCTGATAAAGCATTATTATAATTAATTAAATGCTCAAAAGTTCAGAATAATATATTATGCACCTGTGAAATTAATCTAAAATAAATTAACCCATTTTTGAATCAGGTTTTGTTTTCTGGTCATCTAAACATAATAAAACAGAACAAAAAAAGTTGAAATTGATTAGTCTACCAGAACTACTACTCATCTGAATAAGTGATATTTGAAAGCCACCGTGTACTCAGCACTATGGGATAGAGAAGTACTTCATCCGTTTATCCAGCCTGATGCCAAAAAAGACGATCACATACAAACAGCACTGGCAGAACCTGGCAAAATGGTTCTAGAGAGGTTGAGATGACAGGAGGAAAGGCTTAAAAGGAATGCATATCTAAATGAGGTAGTAGGAATATTTTGCAGCCCCTCTGATCCAACCTGATCTAATGAATCTAAACACAGCATGAGGACAAACCAGGATGAACTGAGGGGAGAGGAGGAGAGATCAAAGTATGCAAAGATATAAGCAGAGAGCAGAGTAAATTAAAAAATAAAGTATTCCAGAAGGAGATACTGTAATCAGGTTTAAGACTGGTGAAGATCATTCAGCTAAGACCTGCTCCACTAGAGAATGAGAACAAGTCCATTAAGAGCCCAAAAATAGCCCTGCTCCATAACTGCTTTGTCCTCACCCTGTAGCTCACAGCAAAACGTCCTCTGACCAGAGTACATCTGCGCTCATACACATGTGAGGGTGAGTGAGTGAGTGAGTGAGTGAGTGAGTGAGTGAGTGAGTGAGTGAGTGAGTGAGTGAGTGAGTGAGTGAGT
>JAUYWH010000014.1:8822732-8847581 GCA_034779795.1 Ctenopoma multispine | reverse complement strand
TGAGTGAGTGAGTGAGTGAGTGAGTGAGTGAGTGAGTGAGTGAGTGAGTGAGTGAGTGAGTGAGTGAGTGAGTGAAAAGAAATGTATTAGGTGAATAATCAGTATGATCAGCTTTGCCTGGGGAAAGCTGCTTTAGATGCCTTGTGATGCCTGGTATTAGTCTGAGAATATCTGGCACCTGAAACAGATTGAGTCTAACACCAATTAATCTTTAAGCAAAAATGATCAAATGTTCAACTCTGTAGAGACTCAATGAGTCCTAACTGTTTAGGATGATCTGAGATCAAACCTGTAGTTTTCACTGCTTGAATATGCGTGCATACTCAAATTAATGGTTTAAACAGATGAAAGTACAGCTTGAAAGTTAAGGTAAATATAGACATAAGATATAATGGTTGTGTCAAAAATAAATAATAAAAAAAACGTCACAGACACACCTAAATGTGCCAGTCCTGAGTGAAACAAGACTCAAGGCGAGGAACAAGTCTTTTCACTTTAAAGCTGTGCACTTTAACAATCACAAAGCCGGTACCCGTTGCAAGCGAAAGGATTTGGGTGTTTTAATGCATTCCTGCCCTTTATTCATGGCACAGACGACTTTATCCAAGACGACACTCCACTTAAACAGTTTAGGGGTTTGGCAGGCCAAGCATATGAAAGACGGAGGTTTCTTTTAAAGCAGAGACCAGAAGTATCGTGTGCATTGGTGGGGGTGACTGAGCCATGAAAACGTATGCATTTCTGGTCTTATCGTCAAAGCACAGCTGTTTCTCTCTCCCCCTCCCTCTTCTTAAATGCAAAAAAAAAATGTTCCTCATGCTTCTGTCTTATTTTTACTTCCTAATCTTTGATTTAACTGTAGGCCTACAGCGCACAATCCTCTGATGTTCATGAACAAACTACTCCTGTGTAGGAGTAGTTTGTCCTTTACTATCCTTTACTATGATGCCGTAAAGGATAGTTAAAAACAGCACGTGTTTCAGTTCTTCCAAGTAAGAATGAGTATAAAATATTCTATCTTCTAACAGTTTGTATTAGAAAACATCTAACTAAATGTGAATAACCCTAAATGATGTCAGTATCCTGTAGACTCAGTGCTTCGCAATTCACCAGATTCTAAATTTAACACAACAGGACTGTGACAATGCAGATATTCATTTCAAACTGTTCAGTACAGAGTTTTCTGATCACTATGCAGTTGTTTTGCTTTTGTAGACCAATGTACCAAGAAATTATGGGGCATGGAAGATTACGGTTTCACAGTAAATAATAGCAATGCTGGACGAGCAAGAGAAGATCAGACTACACAGAACGGCTGTGAATCAACACTGTTCAACCCAATTAAGGCAATGTTATGTCTCTTGAAATGGCTACATGAAATATACAATCTGATTTGAAACACCATTACCCAAGTGTGTCTTTTAGTTGCAGAAGTCTAAAGCACACTGGGCCACAGGTTGTCCTCCCTATGGCATCCAGAGACAGAAAAGGCAATAATAAATAGCACAGTACTTCTTATTGCACTGCATATATGCCTATACTCAGTTGTAGAAATCACAAAACACGCCATATTGTCCATTCACATCTGAATAGCTTCATAATTAACTCCAGTAAAACAGACATACTGTCTTTTGTATTCATTAGATTAGTTATTGGGTATCTTCCAAAGTCATTTTAGTAGAATATTTCCTGTTTGTGTTTCCTCTTTAAGTGTCTTCTTGCTGAGCTGAAGCAGATGGACAGTAATATAAAGAGCTAATTTTATTTAAAAAAAAAAAAAAAAAAGAAAGAAAGAAAGAAAGAAAGAAAGAAAGAAAACTGGAAATTGGATTTCACTAACTCATGTCTTTGGAATATTAAAAGATCACTAGAAGAGACAGAAGAGCCAACAGCATTTTTCAATATAAACATGGCCTGTGAGTAATACCTGGAAAAGTATTACTAAAATTTTAAATATGTGCTTTCAGCTATTTGTTAATGTTAATTTTCCCACATCATATGGTAAGTGTCAAATTAAAAGTGATCATCCACCCACTTCCTGAGCGCTGACATGATATGGATATAAGCTGTGGCCTCCACAGACTGTGGGGTCTAAATGGCTCTAGACAGAAATGACGGTGCAGTTTGCTAGGAGCCAGAGGTGGAGATTTATGTTGTGTGTCAGGGATCTTCTAAAGAAGGTGGGGGAAAAGCTTCAGCGTCAGGTCTTTAAGAAGATAGGCCACTAAATAAACAACAAGCATAACAAGATTTCTGTATTCTCTCCTGTCTGAGCCAGGTGTAAAAAAAAGTAATAAAATACAGAAAACATTCACATACACAGTTGATCACCCATTTTATGGGTAAACATAAAGCCAAGAAACAGAGGAACTAGGCCTGCATCCAAATTGGAGATGGACAGTTGAAGCATTCTACAATAAAAAAATGCTTACACAAACCAAACAATCTCTGTTGCATGCACTATGGTGTCGAAGCTGCAGAAAACATATACATGCTGGGTGTGCGGTTGTACACATCTCAGTCAACTACCTCCATGTTCCAGGCTCTGATCATCAATAATGAGCTAACGCTGCATGAAAACGCACTATAATAATAACTCACATAACATTTAGCGCAGAAATGTGTATGCCGTGACACAAACTTAAGTATATACAATACATATAAATACAAATACCCAACTAAACATTAAAAAACACCCACACACAAAAGCTAATGAGCTTGTGTGTGTTTGTAGGCAATGCTCCCCTGAGAGACTGAACCCACAAAAATAACACTCCATACAAAGGGAGGAGGGAAAAATTGCCTTAGAGGAAAATCTGCTAAACAAATACAGCAGGAAACAAGAAGGAAATAGGTCTGCAACTCTCCTCCAGCTTGCCTTGATAGCCAATACTTAATATTTAGTTACAAAGGCACAGAGCAAAAAAAAAAAAAACAGATTACAGATATACACAGCTGCTCTTTATTATGCATCAGTCCCACTTGTTCTCTCAACTCAGCATGGTTGAATAATTTTACCAGGATGACTGACAGCAAGTTGTAACAAGTGCTACTTTGAGAAACTGACAACAGTTTCTCAACGGAGTAAGATGAATATTCTTTATATAGCTTAAACGGCAGAATACACTAATACAACTACAAATGTAAGACATTTGTAACATTTAAAAATGTTTATGTAAATTGTATTTGTTATAGAGTTACACCTAAAAAGTTGTTTTGCAACCTGTTGACTTTAGTTTAAACTTTGTTGCCATCTGTAATGATTTAAATCACAAATATTTAAATTAAACTATCACTCAAACAACTGAAAAGGAAAGTCAGTCCATCAGATCAAACTATTACGAATTACATCAGCATCACTGAAAGGTGTCACATCTGCCTAAACCCCCAAGAACATGTATGCTAAAAGCAGAATGTGTAGGTGCGGGGACGGCCAAAAACAGTAATCAGCAAAGCCATTAATCATAAGAGGTCGCAAATGCAATGTTTTCTGGGGCTGTCGCTGTGACTGCACGCATGAAGGGGAAGAAGTGCCAAGCTGAATATGGCTTTCCGTGAATGCTGGCAACAACAGTGACGATGTGCTACAGGAACGTGTCCAAGCACATTAGTTTGGTGAATAAACAAAGTAAATAGACAGAAGTGCAGAAAGGGAGAGAGGTACCAACAAAACAGCAGAGCTGAGGGGACATAAGAACATAACGTGTATTTTCCATTCCAGAACAAGCATCACATTAATCTAGTATATAAGAAGTTCTATTTGGAAAAAGTTGGATTGTGGTACATTCAATGAAACGTTATTTTTGTACAAAGAATGAATAGAGTTAATAAAACTGAATTTAGCTTTCGACCAGAGCCGATCGTGTCACTTGACAGATGAACAGGTGCGGTGGTTGTCCTGGAAAACACGGCTCAAAAGTAGGCCAAGTTAACTGAAGCTTGACAAGTAGTTATGATGCCAATTTAGGGATCTTGATAATCAGTGCGGCAAAGTCATTAAACAACTGTCATGTGACCAAGAAATACAGTGAAGACGGCAAGACCGCAGAGAGAATTGTAAAGATCCAAACAGTTTGAGGAAATCTTGTCCCAAAACGGGCGCCTTCTGAGAGCACACATTTCTGAAAATAAAAAGTCAAAATGATGATCACTAGAGCTGTTACTTGGGAGTTGGAAAAACCCTTCATCCACTGTTCAAACCGAGTTGGGATTGAACTGGAAGTAAAAAGACTAGCAGTTACTTACTTGTTATGTGTATTGCATTTTAGTTTTAAAAACTCATTAAAAAAAATACATTTATTTCCTGTTTTTATTTACTTGAAACACCACAGATGTTACGAATACTGTAATTTCTCTCCTGAACTCTTGACTGACTCTTAGATCAAAGTTGCAATAACAATAATTCACAAAGATTAATTGGAATATCAAAATATCAAAAAGCCTGGTATTAAAAAAAAAGCAGCACAATCTTTGCAGGCATATTGTACAATAAAAGTGTTTTGATGGCCAGCCAGTCACATTTGGCTAAACTGTTGGGTAAATAACATACATGATCCGCACAAAATGTTCAGAGAAGAGCCACTTTAACCTCCTCACTCACACCATCATACTATGCCAGGCGCAGCTTAAAAGTGAAATTAGTGTTTCTGACATTATCGGCAGAGCTATTAAGATCTGAGACTAAAATTAGAACAAGGGATCATCACATCTGATGGTGTGGAACTGCTTTATGGGGCTGTGTGCTGGTGGGGGGTACACTGGCAGCTCAATGAGCCATAGGAGTGCCAGTTTTGTGCACTCAGCGGGGGTCTACCATAGTGTGAGGTGAAACTGGTAGGGAGGAGTGGCTCAATACCGTAATGGCTTACTCCTAATGGCTGCCACGAGGGGCCAACGTTCATCACTCTCTGTGTGGGGGGACTTTCAACATGATTAACGGGTAAAATTTGTGTGCACACTCACACACTTAAATTTAAGGGAGGCACCCGAAAGTGAATAAGCACACTAGAAAGGTGCAGAAACCTTTCCTTTCTCTCACACACACACACACACACACACACACACACAGAGAAAAAGTTAAAGTATCAGGGAGTGTTAGTGTGGTAGTTAAAAGAAGGCTAAAAGCCATTTCTCAGGGTAGTTTCATAATATTGATAATTATTCAGCGATTGCAAAAAAAATTCTAATCCAGCACAGCAAATGCTAGAGTTCTGTGCTAATACTTCCTCTCTCCTCGGTTCACCTTTTAAAGTAGCCCAATATCCCAGCTCAGCTGAAACAGCCAACCTAATGCACACAAATGCAGACTCAGGCTCCTTTTAAAATACCAAGCAAAGATAGGCTATTTTACTGCTGCTTTCGCCATCTTAAAGAGGGAGCGATATGTAGCGTTAAATTGGAACTCACAGCAATAGTCATTTAACAGGCTGGCTTTAAAAGAGAAGCCTCATGAGCTGAGAATGGTACCACAAATTTGAAAGGATATACTTTGTTGAAAAAACAGGAAACAGCCTGCCTCAACTAAGCTACGCCACAAGAAGGAATACCACTTTTACTTCCTTGACATATATGAACTGCATATGTGTGGCTCCATGCACATAAAAAGGGATGCTTAGATGTGACAGGAGCAGTCAAAACCAGTGGATTAATTATTATGAACACAAACACACATTTGAAGTATAAACAAAGCATGTGCGCAAACAGGTAAACAGATTGCGGGGGGGCCTCCTGGATCTCATGGGAACTAATTTTACACACTTTACCTGCCAGTGAAATCAGGTAAATGAACAAAACAGAGACCTGTGCTGTGCTGTGCTACTGAAGAATCCCTCTCGTGCTTTGGCTTCACCCATTTAACTCTACTTTCAGTGTTTTTGCTTAAGTGCACACACCACATATGCCTCTAAAACACTGACATTTTATCCACTGTGGCCTCAGGCATACTTTTACAAATATGTATCTGTACTTGCGAAGCCAGACACACACCATAATGAGAGGGATGCAATAGAAAATGAAGCACAGGATGCATGTTACAAGCTCAAAAAGATGTGAAAATGAGATAAGGAATGGCAAGAATAACAGGATGAGGAGTCAGGATGCATGCTAATGCGGTATATGACTGTGTGTATGTGTTTTATGTGTGTATGACTGTGTGTTGCCCCATTTTGTGTTGACTGTTGCCCTGGAACCCCATCTACAGGCCTGTGAAAAAAGGAGTATCCCTTTCCTTTGCCCATGACCAGGATGCGCTCAAGAAGATTAATATTTCCTAACAGCAGACACTGACTCTCCTTTACATACAAGACGATGCCTCGAGAAGGTGACAAAAGAGTTAGAATAATTGTTTGTGTATATGTACTATTACTGTAGACCACTGTTTGTAAGTAAAATACTAACCACTATTCTTCTATTAAACACATTCCCACATTCTGTGTCTACCCATATACACAGCTGTCCCCTCTGTCATGCAACAATGGCAGGAAAAGTCCAGCTGTCAGAAAAGGAAACAAGATGGGAAGGAGAGGAAGGAAAGTCTCTGACTGTCAATGTGAATCGAGAAGATAACATGCGCTGCACTTCCTGTCCCCACCCCTGTAACTGAGGAGACCACTGTGCTCACAACCAATGGGAAGGAGGGAGGGAGGGAGGAAATATATATATACTCCCCACCAGTTCAAAAAAGATTTTGTGTCCCTGTGTGATAAAATGTCTACCTTTGTCCCCTGATCTAAAAGAGTATTTTATTAATACTTTCAAAGTCACCTGGTCCCACAGGACAACAATATTTCCAGTGGGATTGAACTCCAAAATCAGGTTAAGGCAGAGATCACTCAGATGACCGTTTATCTCCCAGCGAAACACAGTCAAATGCCAACAGAAGATAAGACAATGTCTTCATTTTAACTGTAAACATTTGGTAAATCCTTACATCAACTGTGACTGTAGTGATTTTTGGTGCGGAACAGATGGGAGCAGCAGGAGCCTGCCAAAAATGCAGTATTGTGAATGTCAAAAAAAACAAACTTCATTTACCATGTTTGCTAGGTGAGTAGTGACAGAATGAGGAACAACCACATTCCTTTTATTCCCATTATTAGGGAATGAGGTCACCTTATTCCAACGACTTTGTTGGCTGTTATTTTACTGGATCGCCTTTTTGCTTTAATGAGAAAAAAACTCTATGAAGACAGCTCACTGTAACCATTTTTTCCACTATACATTTGGTTTTTTTTTATGTACACAATCAAATATAGCTGCACCTTTACACGATGTAAATCGTATGAGATAAGTGGAGTGGACGTCAGTGTTCAGTATAACACTAGACAAACACACAAAGTCAACAAAGCCCGATGGACTCAATGTAGTGTACTGTATATCATCTCTACAGGTAACCACTGACCACCAGTTAGGAGCTGATCTAGAACACCAGTAAACCAGTGGTCAATAACATTTTGCTTGCTGGTGCTCATTAGCTAATGAAACACCCTGCTATGTTAACTTTACACTCACACTGAAGTGTTTCACAACAGCAATTATAGGTGACAGTGATGCATTTAATGTAAAGTGGACATTTTAATGTCCTGTGGAGAAACAAATCTGGGAAAGACACAAGTTAGGAAAACAGGAAGACAAACAGGTTACATCATAAACTGTGTGTGTGCGCGCGTGTGTGTGTGTTTGTGTCAGCTGCTGTTTCATCCCCAGGCTCAGGGCCTGCTGGGGCTTGTAGCTACCATCTTAAGTTCCAACAGCCACTCAGTCGCTGTCCCTGGGTGTGACAACATGCACCCTCACAACACAGCTGCTGTTGTGTCTTTCTAAGGGCTTTTCATTGTCTTTGCAACACGATATACTGTACAGTTTGTCCAGGATCTGAATCTTACCACTTCAAACGCCTACTCGTACATTACAAATTAGACATTCAAGAAATGTGTTAAATATCTGGATGGATATGCATGGTCATCTGCCAGAACTCAAACCGATCTGGGCTCTCTACGCAAATGTTCCTAAGTCAAACTGGTACTGATTCTCTGTGAAGAACAAACAGCCTTGGTACTGTTAAGAGACAAGGAAAAACATTCTAGGTGTTTGATGTCATTCATATTAGGTTTGCTTCTTGTCTGTCTTGAAGGACAGACATTGAAAAGGAAAGACAAAGCTCCCTCCTGGCTTACACTCTTCTGTCGGCAGATCATAAAAACAGCTTCTCTTTAGCTGTGCATTTGTTTGGTCTGGTTGTCTGCTCCTGGAGATCTTCTGGTTGATCTGTTTTGTCTGCCAAGTCGGGTTGAATGTGCCATTTTGAGTATTTAAAAAAAAAAATGTTGGAAAGACTGCAACAACGGGGTCAGAGTGTCATAAAAGGAGACAAAAGAGAGTCCTCTTGCCGACTCATCTGTCATTAACCAAGCTTACACTATGCTTAAGCCTTTAAACATTGATCTGCCTCAAAGCACCTGGGTGTGAGGGCTTAACAAATCTGCAAATGCATATACGTGCGCACAATTACAGCCAGCGGGTGCAGGCATGTTGTTCTCTACCAACAATCATTCAAGGCTGGAGTGAGTGAGTGGAGAGCTGAGTGCATACTAGGATCCCAAACAATGAGAGCCGGGCTGATGCAAACCGACAGACCGCGTTGCTGGCCTTTAATGTCACCACTGGTCCTCACATGAAACAGGCAATGTAGCCTCAAGGTTGGATTTTTGCCACACATGCGAGTAGAGAGGGAGGCCACAAAGGACAAAACAATTGTAAGAAGAGAGCAAGTAAAGAAAAATGTGGAGAAATGAGAGATGAGAGGAGAGAACAGAAAGAGTGTGTGTGTGTGTGTGTGTGGGGGGGGGGGTGACGTGAGCTGTAGAGTCACTCTGTTAAAATAAATAGATAAAAAGACAAAGCCAGGAAAAATGAGTCATTCCTCCGGGAGAACAGATACAATTTTTTTCTCTGGAAAACACTATGACAACGATGGAACAGTGCTTATGCTAAGAGCTACAATATTTATCATGCATTGTACAAAGTGGAAGGCAATATAACAAACAAATGAGAGGACTGCATATACATACTTAAAACAAAAGAAGACACAAACTGTCGATGCATGTGTTCATCTAAAGTGCAGACAAAGTACGTTTTCATACATGGTGATGAAGGAGGAGGAGCGGCGATAGGACTGAGGCCTGCTACATCGAAAGTGTCAGACATTCAATAAAAATAAGATTGCAGGGAGATCTCCCATCACAAACAGTATTAACTCATTTTAGACAAATACTCTCCAGGAACGCAGAGTCGAGCAGATGAGAGGGGAGAGAAGGATTAGAGGGGACAGAGAGACAAGTCTATCTCCCAGCAGACTATTCCTCACCTTAAGGTGTCGACAACAGCTGGCACTTTGGCACCTTGCTCATGCCCACACCTGTCTCACCCACTGTGTCCACACATCATCCATTGACAGTTGTCTTTCTTCTTCTCTAGAGGACCACTAACATTTACTGTGAACTATTTAATTCACAAACAATGCAGCTGATCACAAACACATCTGATTAAAAAAAGTTTGATTTGATTTGCAATTTGAGACAAAACACAAATAACAAAATTCTTGTAGCTTGTCCTGACATGTTCCAAAAGAAAATATAAACCAGACAGGAGCAGCTGTAATCTTATCCAAGACAACAATAAAGCAACACCTTGTAAGTCTTTTATGGGTCACATTCCTATGTTATGACACCGAGCCAAGACAGCGGAAGTAAATGCCAAAGCAGCATGTCCGAGGAAAACAGAAAAATGTTTAACTGTACCAGTGGGTAGTGCAATTTTTAAACATCACATAACTCTATAGTAACTTTTTTATCTCAAGGGGGAGCTGTGTAACCTGTTAAACATGACAGCAAGAATGTCTCTGTACATGAGTATCAGTCAATGTCACTTTATATTTAGAAGTATATTTACTACACTTGTGCAAGTACAGGCTAGCTACAGCATGTTAGTCACTGATCAAACCCAGACTTCTCATGTCAGAGGTGCATCTGGAATTCACACAGGAGGAATAAGAAACATGTTTGAGGTCAGGGAAACGCCTACGTGATGTGTGATGAAGAATGTTCCTGAATGGATCTCCAAAATTAGGTCAGACCCTGATCTACACCTAGTCCTGCATTGAGGTAACAAAAAAAAGACCACAATGCCCATATACCTATATTGCGGCAAACCCTGTATTTTGCAGTTAAAACCAGGTTAGTTACAGAAAACCTGCCAGTGCCAATAAAAACATTTGTACTGTCCTTAAAATACAATCTTTGCCACACTGACTTTGTTGCTAAACCACTTTACAAACCACAACAACAAAAATAACATCAGATGTCTCTAGTGTAGTAATTATCTTAAAGGTTAGAAACCTAAGAGATAACTAACTGACGCACCACCAAACATGTGTGACAAATTCAGTCATTTTATGTTAGTTCATTCACTGTACATTGGAAATGTAAGGAAATGGCTGAAATTGGTTTTGCTTGCTGGATTGCAATTTACAGATGGATACGGTTAACCACCCATGTAAGAAATATCACATTAATGTTCACCTGTGACATGAGAGAAATGAAATGTTTGGAGCAATACGCTTTACACTGTAAATATTGTTTCTAGCCAACATAAATATATAAAAGAAAAATATCTTCAACATGCTCCAAGATATCTTCACTATCCATGGGAAAGTCTTGAGTTCCATAAGAAACATCATTCAGCAGCCTTAAAAAAAAAAAGCATATTCTGGACTGTGCATTCAGATATGATAATAAACAAAGTGATAAATGCAATGTGTAAAAATGTAGTGCAGATTGTACTTGGCTTATTTGACAGAAAGCACTCGTGTGAAAAGACAAGAATGACCCAGTGTGTGCGTCTGGCCCATTAAATCACAAAAAGCCATTGTGTATCATTAGCTTGGGGGGAGAAAGGGAGGGACAGAGGGATGGCATGCGGAGCTGAGGGAGGGGTCGGCAACCTTCTTCATACCCGACAAGATGACCTCATTCACAGCACATAGGAATCCTCTGTCTCCCCCCACTGTTCCCTATCACACTCACCAGCCTCCTCCTGCTTTCGGCCGCCTCTGCTCGCCTTTTTCCTTTCTGTGAACACAATCAGTCAACTGAGCACGAACGAGGCTTGTTCCCACTAACCCTTTCATATAGACAGTACATTCTTTCCTGCCATTTATCTGTGGGGTTTTTATGCCAGTCTTTCATATGTTACACACGGTAGAAAAGAGGCTCATTGTTTGACCAATTAACGTCTAATCACACTAAACCACCCATTGTTTTCTGCACTGTAATCTCCTCCAAACCACTGCACTGATAAGGACAGACAGACTTAAGCTTCACCACAAACAGACAAGCAGTGACAAACACTAAACAAACAGAATAGACATAAAAATCTTTCACTTGTAATTGTACAACTCTGACTTCATTCGTGTGCTGCCATCTTCACTTTTTTGTGAGATACATTGCACATAGGCATAAATTATCTTAAAGCAAATCATGTTTTACATTACAGCACCAGACTGTGGCGCAGACAGCCACTGTAAAAGACAACTGTGCAACACATGTAATTCTAATAGCTAGACAGTTGCTGACTGTGTCAGTGAGACAGAAAAGACCTTGTTCAAGCAACAGAAACACTGCTGAACAGGTTGAAGGGGCAGTGGATTAAAAAGTGACTGCTCTGTTCGACATTGCTTCAAGAAATATGTGCACTTCCTCCCAGACATCAGCATGAATTTTGCCACTGCAAGCAGGGAGCACAAAACAAGTTTAGCAGCATGTTTCTACTCACAACCCCCACTAATCTGACGACTTAACCAATGGCATGTAATTGCAAGGAGACACAGACTGACAGGGGCAACTGGTGGTAGGGCTGGCTGGCACAGGTGGTAGAAACATTGCAAACTTGATTAGCTGCAGCATGGATTGAGCTCTTTTATCAACATCTTAAACTTGCAGAAGAACACAGAGTTTCCACGGGTGTTAAGCTGCTGTCACACCTGCACTGGAATCCTGTACTTTTCCAGACAATACATGGGTGAGCTGCATGTGAGAGCACATGTCTGAGTCAGTCAGCTTGGACTTTAAACATACTTTGTCCTGCAAGCGCCCTAGTACTAAGTCTGTGTAATATCCATGTGAGCCCATGTAATTGTCCAGAGTATTCACAGTGAGCAAGTGTGCATTTCCTTTGAGTCGATCTGCTCAGCACAACACCAGAAAGCATTAACCATATTTAAGATGTTTTTGGCTTTTCTCCAGCAGGAAACCGCGGTTATACGCACCAGCCCTCCACCTCAAAACCAAACTGATTATTTCCCCAAGTAACAACGCATGTTGTACCTTCTCCTGCTATGTGCTGCATGTGCAAGCACACAGCTCCACACAACAACCAGACCCGATTATCCAGACACAGTCGGAAGTGCATGTGTGGAAGACTGTAAAGATTAGTTTTCTTTACCTAGCTTTCATTCTTCTGCTTCACATGTAACACACTTGTGATCAAGCAAGTTTCACCGTTTTGTGAAATGCACTATATAAATATGAATCCACCAAAGGCAACTCATTCAGCCTTATATTATCAAAAATGTTCTAACACATAAATCCCATATATAAATATTTACACTTGTAGCAACAATGTTGTTTTTTGGCACCACTTTATTTTCCTCAGTGCTGATAACTATCCCAAAATGGCAGGTCCAACTCACACTAGAGAAATTTTCAGTTAATAGGTCAGTTTCACTCAAAGTCAGCCCAGCAAAACCTAAAAGGGATGACCCGCCATTTAAAAAAAATGTAGCACACATACTTATAAGATATCATCTGTATACAAGATATAAATTCCTTTGAACAACTGTGCTGGGTGAAGATATAAAACAAAACATCATTGGCTAAAGTGGTATTGTGAGAGCAGCTGTTTCCAAACTATTTCTGAGAAATGAAAACAAGCCTAAATGTTGTGAACAGACCAAACAATATCAGAGTTTTTTTCTGTGAAGGCCGGACACTGGAAAAGCCTGTTTACAGATGTAGCAAAGATATTGAAGCAGTAGCAGAAAGATTATGCGAGTACACAACCGCATGAGGGGTTATTTTAACACATTGGAGGTTTTTTTAAGCTGGGTTATGTATTTGACTCCTGAATACAAATACATTTATACAATACAATATAAATGGTAAAACACTTATTTTCACATGTAAGGTCTGAAAAATCAGTTGAACTTGTAAAGATTCACGGAAAGAGCTGGGACAGGTTAGATAGGACTGGTTTGGTTTCATTAATGGTAAAATGCTCCAGAGGAACATCACTGCCTCTTGCCACCTCACTTTGTGTGGCCCTTAGGGAAGGTTATGGCAGCACCGCCTGCTCTTGCCAAGCTTCATAGACACATCACGGGCTGCTGAGGGAAAGGTAAATTATTCATCTTTGATTTATCGGCCAGCCCATGACTAGTGAGAAACCACAGTGAGGGCTGCAAACTACAAGCACACAGATCTAATGGTGTGTTTTTTAAAAGGGATGGGGATAGCGAACCTCTTGGACTAAGGTTTTTTAAAGAGAATGAGAATGAGGGAGAAATATAATAAAGCTTAAAAGTTAGCGAACTAGGGGCTAGCGTGTCACAAAATTTCAACCTTTAAGAAGACATTACACAACTTCATACATGTGGAATTCAGCTTGCCGTTGGCAGCTGTGAAGCAAAAGCACAGCAAATTACAGACAAATCAAGCATTCGACAGTAGATATCTAAAGAAGTTCCTGTGCCTCGCTGTGGATGGTTTTCATAGTACGCTGAGCTAAAACACACTATGTGAGAGTGTGTGGGGAAAACAAACACCAGGCTGTAGGTTAAGTGCACTGACTGTGCTCCCGGTAAAATTCCTGAGCTAGCTGCCAACGCTCGCTTGCCATTCCTCCTCTGAAAGGAGAGAGAAAATGAATGCAGGAGGGTGGGTGAGAGAGAGGAACAGAGAGAGTATTCAGTTTTATTTTTTTCACCTCCTTTCTATGGTAAAAATGGGGAAGGAAGCAGCGTTTCTCACCATGTCACCGGACATGGTGAGAAACGCTGGTTTTCCAGTTTAATTCCAGTTAAACTTAACTGTCAGACAGCAACTGTTGTAACAATTCACATATGAAAACAGAAGCAAAAAAAATGAGTAAATAAGTCTAACTACTAAGAGCGAGGGGGGTGGGAGAGCTATTTGAAGCACTCAAAGAATGTAACAGGGTGGGGCTTCCTCCTAACTAAGAAACACTGTGTGCGCTGTATATTCACACAAATGTGTGGAGGAGGGATGAGAGATAATTCATGATGTAATCTAAATTAGTCAAAAGACAGCTCAAAGATATACCTCTCTCCTGTGGGAGGGGGCAAGAGATGGGCAGGTTTCTCTTGTCACCACAGAAAGATAACAGCTCCCCCATTCTCACTGTCTGTCTGAAGGGAAAAAAAAAAACACTGACTCGCCTTCTCCATAGACCTTTCCTGTTACTCCCCGTAGATGTTTTTCAAAGAGAAAAATGGTAAAAGCTGACATAGCTTGGGTTAAAGGCAACGGAAGGAGCCATGGTTTCAGAAAAAGGCATAAACAAACCAGCTGTTGTGACATAATTATTACAACATCCCTTAATACATCTTCCTCCTTTAACCCTGATTGTCATCATCTGTTACACACACACACATATATACATACACACACATATATACACACACACACAGCTACGACTCTAGCCTTGACAGAAACCACACAGTAAAATTCCTTCAGGGGAAATTCACTGTGCATCTGGTTACCTTATTCGCAGTTAATTTTAACAGGACTGCTCTGTTTTAAGACTTGAGAAATAAAAGAGAGCGATTAACTGCCTCTAGCAATGTGTTGTCTAACAGCCGGCAGTAATAGAAGGAAAGACACTTAGTTCTGGCGACAGCGAGTCAGATAGTCAGTTAGGCAGGCAGGGTAGGGAACGGAGACAGGAGGCCAGGCAAAGGCAGCCGTGATAAGGAGGCCCCAGCACACACGGGATTGAGGCCTGAGATAAGAGCCCGGAGCTGTCGCTGGATAACTTTATCATACAGCAACTGCTGGGGGTGGCATCGCTGGGGCTGGAGTGGGGCCAGGGGAGCAGGATGGGTCCAAGGTTTGAGCTAGAGCAGAGACTAAAGCTCACACAGGCACTGCGGTGGGGCTACTGAAAGGGAGGGTGCTGGGCAGAGACACATCAGAAGAAAGACAAGCAAGGCAATGCTGGGTCCTGCCATAACCCCTACACCTCACCCTGTCAGACTTATGCCACCACCTAATTTATAACCAGGGAGGAGAGACAGAGAGAGAAGCCGCGCGAGGGCAAGAGAGAAGCAGGCAGAGAACGACAGCACAACGCCTCCAATTCTGCTTTCTCACTGGTGTCGACAGCTCAGTAAACCAGCTCACAAAATGCCTTTCTGTTAATTAAATTCCAGCTTATAAGTGGTGCTTTGGGAGAGAATGTGGGGAGAAGAGAAACAACTGGAGTGGGGGAGATATAACAGATTTCTGACTGCACCAATAGTCCTGGCTCTAACACCCCCCAATTCTCTTTTCCTGTCAGCCTCTATCCATGTTCTCTAATGGTTCTAAGTGATATCATACTTTGCAGCCTGTGCTCAGTCTTGTTAGCTACTAAATTGACTGTATGTCAGAGGTTAGTGCAGGTCTGGCCCTGTGCTGAGAAATGGCAGGGGTCAAGCTAAAGTGGAAAAGTACAGACTGAAACACAGACAGGCAAAGAATACAAGGAGAGGACCACATAGACTGTGACAGAAATGTAAGACATCAGGCAGAAAACCAAACACAGATTTCTAACATTTTCCTATTTATCAAATTCTCTAAACAGCTGTGCCCACAGGACCAGGATCCCTACAATGGCACCACAGTTTGTCCTCCAAACACTGACAGTTCTCCCAGGAATGTCCTGTTAAATCACGACGCACATACAAACAAGCTGACACAAAACTGTATATGTAAAGAGGGGCACTGTTGGTAGGAACCAGCCGCTCCACCTTGCGTGATCAATGAACAATAGGCCATTAAACTATCACACAAACAGAGCTCAAAAATAAGCCTGTAAGAAAAGGTAACAAGAGCTTAGAATAAATATTTTTCATAAATCTGACTAGTCTGTATGACACTTGCCATACTTCATGATATCAACAAAAAAGTTGCATTTCCTTTTGCTCCACTGCCATACAACAGCGCCCGCATTTCGCCATTAGGCTACACTTCTAGATGTTATATGGGCTGTCTCGTCCTGCCAAGAGAAAATATAGCAATTTCAAGCAGCTTGTTGGCTGGCAGGTCGTAAAGAGAAATAAAAAAAGAGTCTGTAGCAGGTGTCACCTCAGGGAGATGAACAACTGCAAAGCGAGGGGATTTCAAAAAGGGGCCTGTCAATCGTCCAGTGAGTGACCTTGAGGGAGCCGTGTAGACACGCAAAAAACGGTAAGGGGGCGAGGGAGGCGTGCAGCTGTTGGAATGGTATACTCCTAAGAGACTGGGAGGAGAGCGGGAAGGAGTTAAAGGCATTTGGCTCCAACTGGTTAGATTTTTGCTCTTATAAGTTGCATTAGTCTGACAAAAGAAAGCACGAAAGCTGTCCAGTCACTTCTACATCTATGAAAAGATAACCGTCTTCATGCTGACTTCATCGACAATACAAAAACATTTGCTCCTCAGCTAACAGGACTGTCTTAACTTAACTTGCTTTTTTGTATTTAATTTTCATTCTTTGATAACTCTATGCTGACTGGTTACATTTCGATCTCCGCTTGAGCAACAACAGCTTTTCAAGTAGCATCTGCTTTCTCCTGGTTGCCTTAAAAAGACACCCACTTCTAATTAGGCAGAATTCACTGAAAAGTCTCCTATACCTGCAACACACTCAAAAAAAACCATACCAAAAAAACTACTGGAAAAACTACTTCTGGAAAAGACCATGCTCAAAAAACAGGCTCCAATCGTCATAATCACACATGCTTTATTTTAAGAATGCTAGAGCAAAGGGAAAAGTTATTTTGAACATGTTACCATTTTGTTTTCAAACTAAAATCACACAGTCTGGATCATGCATTTGGTTAGTCCTGGGTGGGTCAGTTTACACAGGGAGTGGGAGGAGGTTGGCCCCAAATATCACATCAAACCTTCAGCCTCGTCCAAAGGGGAGAGCAAAACAAACAGCCCCATAACGGGAACCAGACAGTTAGGCAGGGCTGCTCTGCACCAGGGTGGCTTTAATCACACACACACACAATTTTCGACAGCAGGGTAAAGTTTGGGCTGGTGCTGTGGAAACCCTTGTAAACTCTAGACTTGTGTGGTTTTAGGCGAATGAGACTGCAGGACTGAAGCTGCAGAGTCACAAGCATCCCAGACGTGATTTCTTAAACATCAGACAAGGGAACATTTTATCCGTTTTCTGTCAAGTGTAGCAGGGAAGTGCCGGGACCAGTCCAGCATAACAGGATCAATTTCTAAACGAAAAGGCCCAATTCCTCTAAATCTACAAAACTATATGGTGAAAGTCATTAAACTATATATGCTGAAAAAGCTTAATCTTTAAAAAAAAATGGCATTAGCCTAATGACATCTTAATTGTAAATTTATAGCATTTCCAACACTCAAAAACAGTATAAAAAAATACATATTCCAAAATGAGCCCACGAGATGTTGAATTGTTAAAGTAAATGTCAGATATACAGACTGTGTCAGAGTCTACAACCAACAGGGCTGAGCAACAGCTGAGAAAAGCTGGGATGAAAAAGTCTGTTTCCTGACTCTGCCCTCAGTGAAAATATAAACACACCCATCATTCCCAAAGGAGTACAATATAGCAACTTGCTTTTCTAGAATAACTTCATTAAGCCTCTTTATGAGGTGCGTGGATTTAAAAACTTGTTATTACGGGCAAAATGTTATCGTCACTATTTTAATGTATGAAACTCAAGCATCAATTTCTCCATAGGAAAAGTTTATTACTAGTATTAGTATTAGTATTATAAGTATTATTAATAATATTATTAAACAGATAGGAGGGGATAAACTAACAGTTTCTCCTAAGTAAGATTCGGAGTATTTTATTCGGAGTTACACACACAGTTTCGCACTGTTGAAGTTTCGCTGGTGATATAGGGAGGTAAATTGTACTTGTACTGTTAACACTTTCTTGTTTATCGTCCATCAAGCAGCAAAAAATCTTTGCAGACCGGTTTAACAACTACATACGACAGAACCTACTTATCCAGACATGCGACCGAAACTCCCCAGTACGCTGTATGTCTGTACTGTCTATGAAGAAGTCGCCCATTTAGCCCCTGAAGTAGATGAAGGGTCCATTATTTTTATTTATCAAGGTGTCATGGGGCCCACTCCGACACCGCACACAGCAGAGGGACAGCCTGCCAGGGGGCTGTGGCGCTCTCTAGTGTCCCCAGCTCAGTTACATAAACACAGGTCCTACCTTCCGCTTAGATCAGCTTAATTTACAGACGGTTTCAACACATGAGGCAAAGAAAAGCCACGTTATATGCGCCGCAGCTTGTGCTAAAATGTGTGACAAAGCGCAGAAAAAGAAATGTAGGCAGACAAATCCCGTGCGGACCGCGCCGCCGACAAAAAAAAGGCGACGCAGTTTTGGTAGGGCACGGTTGACTGGCAAAAACACGACGACTGCAGCAGCAAGGGAAGGAAATAAACGAGAGAAGCATACCCTCGCTTTAAGACGTCTACAGAGGCAGCGTAGTGAGGGAGGACAAACAAAACGGTGTCTCTGTTAAAAGGAAAAGTTAGACGGTTGAAATAATCTCCGTGCACCCCACCTCCCAGCAGCAACTCACTGGCCATTGTTTGGGCAACAAGCAGTCACATTCCGCCGTGGTTTAAAGCTCGGCCGCTGGACGACAACTAACAAAAAAATCTCGAAGCTAACGCAAGAAAAGCGAAAGTCAGCCTGTGTAGCACTTCTTGAAATTTGTCTCAAACGTTGTATTGGCTGGTGAAGTCTTTTTTTTTTCTGCTGAATAATAAGACGCAGCTAAGTTAACAATGTCGCTTTGATTCCCGAAGAGTTCAACGGAACGCAGCGTCCAGACTCGCTAGCTTAAAATGTGGCTAATCCAAGCTACATTTGTGGGGAACATGTGGAATCGCCCCCCCCCCTTCTAAATCAACTGAGATTCACATTTGGTTCAATTTCAGTGTGTTGCAAAACTTAAACTGTGTTAACGTTCCTGTTAATGCTTTCACAGTGGTGGGTCGTCCTGTTTTTTTAAAGTTGGTGGGAGAAAGTTTTCACCTCAAAGTCAAAAGTGCAGCAAGTTAAACTCAGTGGAAGCCTGGCGTCAGCAACTCCACGTCTCGCTGTGGTTTAGGATAAAACAAACTCACACAGAATATTGTTGGATATCTTGAGCTATTGCTCGATGGAAGTTAAGTGTTGTGCCTGTCTGCCAAGGCCAGTAAAATCAGGGATCCCATTGCTAGTGTGCGCCCGGGTCTCGCTAACGTTATGCAGCAGGGACGCCCAGCGAAACCGTGCCGACACCGGACTGCGCCGTGGTCACGCTTCCCCGCTCCCCCGGCGTCTTCCCCACCCGCTCCAGACTGCCACTTACCTTCATCGAGAAGCCTTTCCAGGTGTGTGAAGATGCCGCAGAGGTTTGGCAAACTGGTCATGAGCTTCTTCTCGTTTAATAATTGCATCAAATAGTCGGGACTCGGCCTCGGTCGCTCCTTCACTTCGACCTCTCCGACCATCATCTTTGCGGCGAGAACGGATAACAAACCACCGCGAAACACACAGAATCCTCTTTTAGGAAAAGGAGAGAAAAAAACGGAAAAAAGGGGAAAAAAAGA
The DNA here is from genome assembly GCA_034779795.1 of Ctenopoma multispine. Taxonomy (NCBI): domain Eukaryota; kingdom Metazoa; phylum Chordata; class Actinopteri; order Anabantiformes; family Anabantidae; genus Ctenopoma; species Ctenopoma multispine. The sequence continues at coordinate 8,827,653 of JAUYWH010000014.1, read as the reverse complement.
AAACTTGAGGCTCCAATCCCTCGCTTCCCTCCTCCTTGTGAGCAGAAGACTGTGTTAACCCCCCTAAAAACCAGGTTTGGTTTGTTCTTGTTGTTTGAGTGGAGAGGGGGCAAAATAAACCGTTATCTCCCTTCCAGAGACTCGTGCGCCGTACTCTCCTCTACACCGTGTGCGTCCGGGGACGTTCGATTCCACCACTGTAGGCGCGAGAGCCTGTTCCACCGGAAAGCGCCCGTCCTCCTCAACGCCCATTGGCCGTCGCTGCGTTCAGAGGACTAACAGCAGAACCAATGAGCGCCCAGGACTGAGTGAGGAGGGCGGGGCAGAATGGTTGTTAGAATGATTGACATATATTTGGGCTAATAGTATGCAATACGCAGGAATGCACATCATATCTGTGAAGTGTTGTCAACACAGCAGAACACTTTTATTTCTTTCTCTCTTTCCTCTCTAATAGCGACATTATATTAGCTGTAATTAATATAATTCTTCCTCAGGTAGTATGGTGCTGATTGATCTCACAAGTCCAAATGACTGTGTTGAGTCCAGTTTAAGTTTAGCAATTTCCCAGCTTTGATTTGAAAGTGGGGATAATTGGACTCCGGTATGTTACTTGTGCATGGAGTGGAGTCAGTTTTGTTTTAACAGGAAATCTAATTGAGATCAAAATCTCCATGATCTCAGGTCTTTCACTAAAAAGTTAAGGGTTCACTTTTTGTTTTATTCACCTCTTTTTATTTGGCAACATCAACATCCTTGCCCTTTTTACGTGTATTTTTTTATTCCATCATGAATTATGAGTAACCTCTTATGTACATTGTTTATATTTGTCATAAATAGCTCCTCTACCAATAAACCACCCAGCTGCAGTTTCCCTTATAGTGCACTAAAAGGGTCAACAATGCTGATTAGCTTTGCTAATCATCTGACAATGCTATTTTGAAACTGTCTGAGCTGTGGAGCCCTTCCAGCCACAAATCCTTTTCTCCTCAATTGAAGACAAAAAAGGCAGTTTGAGCCTTGTCAGAAGGAGAAAGAATAAAAACATAATTTGTTACACAAAATACTTCAGCGTGGTCCTCCGTGTAGAGATCCAGTGTGAAAATATGCAAGCGACTGGGTGAAATATACCAGACTATTTCTCACTTAGATGTAATTCTGTGGTTTAACAATGATGTGTATGGACCTACTAATGGACCACTGGTTTGAATAGTCATGTATTGGATGAATATATCTTTAGTCTCCTAATTAATTTTTGTGCGACAGTAGCATCACCCACCAAGACCATTTTATGAATCAGATTGATCATGGATTTTATATGTAGACTTCACATAAGAGTGTTAAAATATGAATAAATAAATAAATAAATAACTTCAGTCTGTATGCTACAAGACGCCTATTGTTACTCAAGACCTGTACATCTTGTTATCTGTCTTGGGACCGATTGATCAATGCTCCAGTGATCAATAGAGTCTTTTCATTGTCCTGTCCTTCGGAGGACCTTTCTATATATCCTCAGAAGATTAACATCCTTGATCAATGGAACACACACAAACCAGCTACCTCCGGTTACTCACATCCTGCTTAGTATGAAAATAAACCCCAACAGGTTCGTTTTGATTTTAACAGCTGTTGGTTGAGGGGGGCCTGACTTAATCTGAGGCCTGACCTTGGCCCATATTCAATTTGTCCGCTTACTGTTCACCCACCCATGTATTTGTAAAGGTAGTCCCCACACTGGCTGCACAAATCCTCTAACAGCTGCACCACGAGCCTCTGGCTTCAGTTTGCCACTACTGTGTTGGTATGGAGGACAGAAAATCTGCAGGTCTTAAAATTAGTGCAGCTAATTGTCCAGTAAATGGATAAAACTTCTGTTGGACAAATTTAATAAGACTGAAACTGTGTCAAGTATTATACAGTCAAGGTAGTAATTATGTGTTTTTTGTGTAAAAATAAAAATCTTAACTTAGTATTAGGCATTTTATTTAATTTTATTTAACAAAAGTGAAGCCAAAAGAAAAAAAAATCTGAGCATTACTAAGATACTAAACACCACCCATGACTCTGTAGCTTGTAGATCCACAATTAGCAGCAATACCTTGAAGACATTTTTTCTGTGTAACGCACAGCTTTCTTAAGGTCCCACCAAAGCGTGTCAGTTGGACTTTGACTAGCTCATTTCAAAACCTTAATTATTTTATTTTTCAGTCTTTTGGATGTAGATTTACTGGTGTGGTTTGGTGCATTGTCCTGTTCCATGGCCCAATTTAGACCAAACTTTAGCTGACAGACAGGTGGTCTCACATTTAGACAGGAGTTTCCACACCAGGGCAGGAAGACAGACACACTTACCTTAACAACTAGTATAACACATTCTGCCTTTCTGCCCTTCAGCCAGCTTCAATTTCTAGTTATTATCATCACAACTATTGCCAAACCTCAAATAAGACTCTTTAAAAGTTGTGGATCTTTGATAAACTAGAATGAGCTGCTTGTAGATTACTTTAAAGGAATGTGTAAACACTGGCATCAAGACTTAGTTCACTTTTTAAAACCATTTAAAAGTCGTTCAGTAAATTCTGAGGAGTTTTTAAACTTTAATTTAAAGCTGGACTTTGTTTGTACCTGCCCATTGCACATCAGAAAGAAAATGTTTTATTTTGTTGAATTTAACAACTAGTATATCCATTGTCGTCTGGAGTATGTGGTATTTACCCTCTGATTGTCATAATTTTAACAATGACCTTAGTAGAACACAGGTAATAAGATGTTTAAATAATGGCTTGTCATTTGCACTGCCACCAATTACATGGGGCATTAGTCCTGTCGACCAAATGGTCTGCAGTATCAGTGCGCTTATCTTAAAGCTACAACGATAAAACATCCCTTAAAGTCAAACACTGATAAGTGATTTTGGTGGATAAGAGTAAGTAGATAGCCAGAGAAACCCATTTTTCATGTGACTTATAGATAGCTAAACTGTTCATGGGGTTGACTTTATGTTCCTCTTTTTCTTCTTCCCTAATTCTTTGAATTTAGGCGATGGAAGAAGTCACAGTCTTCCTGCATCAAAAAGAATCTGGCATTTATTCTGAGCTTTGAAAATGTGTTTAGTTCTTATCTCTATCCGTACGCATGGTAATTTGCACCTTGCCTAGCATTCATTTTTCTAAGTTGGGTCACGTACGGCTTCTGTGTGTATGAAACAGCATTACAGAGTTAGAAGAGAGAAAGACACAGCAATAGAACCTAAATGTGTATGTGTGTGTGAGTATGTGCAGGCTTGTGTCTTCTGACAGCCCGAGAGTAAACGGAAATGATATTAATCCCCCCTTTCGTTCCCTCTGCCCTTGTGTTTTCGTCATTTTTAATAACACGGTTTCTATTCAACAATTAATCCAATTAACAAGGATCCAGATAATTAATGAACATGCGTTTAGCCCCTTTTGAAGAGACGCTGTTAGCTCACTCACAATGAGCTTTGAGATTGCCCTGGGTTTTCAACTTAAAGTATGCTGATGGAGACAATAGGGCCCTCGGTAGGGGTCCTGTAGCTGGTTGCAACCTGCCTCGAGGGCCACAGCCGCAGGAAAGTGAGTGGGAGCTGCTGAAACTGTCGAGGCAAGGCTGACTGCGATAACGGCTGTGGCTCTGAAGGAGGCGAACAGAGGCCCACAGGCTCTGATAAGACGCATACATACAAACAAGAATAACATCTTTCCTTTTTTCTTTTGACTCACTAGTTTGGGGACTGTGGGGAAAAAGAGCTGGAAGAATCTGGGTCATTTACATTTTGAGGAAGGTGTGAGCACAGCGCAACAGAAATAAATGTTCTTCTAGCAACCACACTATATTCAGAGCATATACAGAGAAATACATAATGTACCTATTATTCATCTGAACCCGTATCATAAACATGACATGACAAATGCCCTGATCGTGTTCACATGCATGTGTTCATGCACTGTTGCGCTCATACATCGCATTGTACTGTTTCATTTGTAATAGTCAGTGACTGTAGATTATTTGTAGAGAATAAGGATGAGAATAAAGTATAAGTGAAACTGAAGGTGGAACATGGTGGATCAAAGCTTTAAAAAAATCACTTAATTTAAAGAACTATAAACCTTATAACCACTCACTTTGAATATGAAAACAGCTGATTAAATGCATTTTGTTGGCATTTAGCTGTATTGCCATTTCACTGTGGCTATTTTTACTACTGCCAGATGACTTCACATTCATAAAATTCAACAACTGATCCCCCATACATCCCCGTGCAGCAGCGCAGGAGCAGCTCACATGGTTAACAGGTTTATGAGCTGAAATTAAATTGCAGTTTTATGCTCATTCAGTTGTCTGACAACACAAAACAGAAAAATATGTAAATGAGAACAACTAAACTGTGAGCTTGGCTGTACTAAAACATTTGATAGGTGATCATAGAGCTATAACTGAGGCAATCCTTTTCAATTTGTTATTTATAATTGTGTTGTTTACCAACCAGAGTAGAACAATATAGATGTAGCTGTTTTTTTGGATTCTAAAATTTTAGTCTTGATGAAAAACTAACTAAAAACTACTTTGCAGGCTAAAATGGATGTAGCATATGATGTGGGCATAAAAAAATCATCTCAGGAGGATAGGGTGACCTCATTGCATTATGTTATATCAGATACATTTCAGACTGTACAATAGATGGGAAAAACAAAAAGATGTTGTTGTTCACACACTACAGGTTATACTATAAAACAATAAACGTCAGTATTACAGTATGGAGCAGCATTATAATTAAATGTGCTACTAGTACTAACTAGACTTTTCAGTAGTTTGCTAGTAGCTCAATTCAATTTCAATTCAACTTTATTTATATAGCGCCAATTCACAACAGAAGTCATCTCAAGGCACTTTACAGTGT
>JAUYWH010000014.1:8811782-8822632 GCA_034779795.1 Ctenopoma multispine | reverse complement strand
ATTCACTTGAATTAGTGGAGCGCCACCTCCTTTCTAGTTTTCGTGATGTTTGCTTTAAGGTACGAATATGTGAATTATATGTGAAAAATATGTAGTTGAATATGAATCAACTACATTCATATTTACATAGTGTAAAAAAAAGTCACCTAAACATGAGATGGTAGGGTGTCAGGGGTTTCTTCAGGGAGCTGTTAAAAAAGTTAGTATAGTTTTTGATTTTTTAAAATCCGAATTTGTAAAATCTACCTTGGTGATGATAGTCATCAGTGCTGTTATTATTACAAATTCTAAAGATATGTTTAAAAATGGACATTGTACACAAAACCCAAGCTGACACCACGCTCACCACCAGCCAGACAGAAATGATGGGCATCACTTCCGAACACCCACCTCAAACCTGCCAATTGTCACTCAACAGGTGAAAATAACACACAAAATCACGCTTCACCGTTTCACAGTAACACACACTTAAACAGGCAGAGGATAAACAACTTTCACCCAATCCTCCTTCCTCATTCTGTCTCTTGTGGAGAACACACTGGTGTCAATACAGCTTAAAGAAGTCCAGCCAATGCTAAATCTGTTGCCGCCAATTGTTAACAGTGTGGATCCATTCCTGCTCCTACAGAAGATGCCTGTATTTGTTTACTTGCTCTGTGCGCGCCTGCCAGCCCGTAGCAGAGAAAGAAATGAGTGTTTGTGAGCGATAAGACCTGTAGGAGAGGAAGAGGAGGAAGAAGAACAGAGAAAATAGGGGAAGAAGAGTGACAGAGAGAGGCAGAGAATCCTCATTGATCACATCTGTTCAGACAAGGATTGATCCTGCGTTGTGGTCTACTTTGGGACCTAAACACACTGACAACCCACACACAAAAGCAAAGATAAGAGAATCACTCACAAACTGAAACTGTACGTCAGGATGCGAGATTTCAGCTGCCTTTATTAATATTTAAGTGGAGCTTTACAGAACACCACACAAGGAAAACAAATACGATCTCCTCTTTCAAAGTGTTTACATTATTTCATCACTTTTGAATTGAGCCTGTGAATCAGACACCTGGCGTATGGAGAGGCAGATAGATAAATCTCCATTGTGCCGTCCTGCCTCGCACATGCTCAGTAGATCCATGGATGAACGCAGAGTCTAGCAGGAAGACATGAACAAGACGGATCATTCCCTGGGGGGGCATTTCTTTCTGTTGCATAGCACAGTCCCCTCACTATTGGTCCTAACAATCTTCCTTTTGAGACTAACATTGTAATAAGACAGAACAGCAGAACAGAGAAAAAAAAGAAAGATGTGATAAAGGGGACAGAAGACTTCCTGAATGCTTGATAAATCCTTCACTGTACACGGGGCTACATTACAGCATGTGTCACACAACCCAACTTTGATCATATTAAGCGTGACCCACATGGATGAATGATTTGATTTTCAACACAAAGCATTCGCAGTCAGCTTGTTTGTTCAGATAAGGGAGCATGGTGATGTTGTTAAGTGCCAGTTGTCGCCTCGGTTGTCTTCTGTTTTTCACTCTCAAGTGAAAAACAGATAAACAAGTAGTGGAGTCTGAAGCCCCCGCCCACCTCCTCCTCCACTTCTTTGGTCTCTTTTTCTTCCCTCTGCAGTTGGCTGCTCCTAAATCTCGGGTCTGGCCGGTGCTAGACAGCTCTCTCTAGCAGGTGACACAACATCCCACTTCCCTCCATCCATCCATCTCGACGCAGCCCACACAGTCGCTCCTTCCCTTTATATCTTCCTGCACTGGATTCATCTTGGACTGCCACTCTGTCTCAGAGCTCAGGCACAACATATCTCCCTGTCTTTCTCTTTATTCAACGTTAACTGTCTCTCAAACACACACAAACACACACATAGCACAGGCGCTACCACGCTGCCTTTCCTCTTCCATAATTGTATTTTTCTTCCTTCCTCAGTCTTAGCCTTTCTTTTTCTCTTCTCAATCTCTTTTTTCTCCTCCATCAACAAAACGCTATCGGCATACAGTATTTGTGTAGCTTTTGTTGCACAGCTCACTGCAATACAAAAGCCTTTGTTGGCCTGCCACCACTGTGATGTGGTGAGACGGAGATGCACAAGGACAAACTTGAGCTCCGTGGAGCCAGCTTTCAGAAAGTCACTGTTCATTGCGAGATAACGGCTCAGCCTGAAAGCCGGAGTAGCTGGTGGGGTGCGAGCCAGACACACATGTAAACACTTGTCTGCGTAGTGTTGATCTGTGTAGGTGAATGAATTCTGTCTATAAATTGTCCCACGTCAGTGCAATGCTTAGTGTTTCCATCAGTAAAAAAGGCTTGCATGTGTTCCTCAGTGGGAGTTATTGCTGGCTGCAGGGCAGTGGCAACTGTTATGCGAGGCTAATAATAACCCCAAAGCTGAGTGAGTACCCACAGGCTCCACATCGTCTAGAGTTAACCTCTAGAGTCCAGTTGCAATGGTGAGTGATGATTAGGCCAGGTCGTGGATTAGAGAATGGTATTTCAACCTTGTAAGGGCGAAGGTAGGTGTGCACATACGCTACACAGAGCACCTTGAAGGCACCACTTCGGAAGCCTGTTGAGAACATGCACACTGACGGTGATGCCTGAAGTGAGTGTGACACTACACGCGAACAGGAATACGCACACATCAAACTAGTGAAATATACAGTAGTGGAAGCATGATTAGATAATTTTTCTAGGGTAGGGTATATTTTTTGTTAGTAAATCAGAATTGAGATCAGTAAGACCACCCCCACATGTCATCAGCCAGATCTTTCACAATAGACAAGGTTTAAAAAAACATTCTGAAATCCTTTCAGCTAAAAATAATAATGTGGCTTTATCTACAACAGATACTATCTGCTGTAGGGAAGTAGAGCAAGATGTTATAACCTGTGCTCTATGACTGGAGGAAATACAAGCAATTTATTTCCTTGTGTATGTTGAGCCACTTGCAGTCACTAAATGATCAACTGTTCATCATGACGAAGAGGAAACGGTCACAAGATGACGATCAGTATGTTTTTTTATGTTAAAATTATTTTTAGGCCTTTTTCATATCTGAGGGAAAAGTGATTTTAAGGAGAAATTTAAATGATGTCATCCTTGGTCTTGCCAGTATATAGGTCTGGACCAGTCATGCGTTGATGCCTTAGATAGTCCAAATAATCTCATTGGCTGCCTCCATTCTCTGCCATTTCACAGTTCACTCTATTACTTGCATCAGCAATTGCAGCTTGGTGTTGTTGTCTGGTATTATGTGCCATTTCGTGTGTACAGCATATATATGTAAAGCATGCATGCCTATGCCTGTGCACATGCAAGTGTAGCTCTTGATTTGAGAACATAGGTCCCGATGTTCATTTCCACACTGTCACCTCTCTTAATGAGCTGCAGCGGGTTCGTGAAGCGGTTAAGATGGACATCATTTAGCATCGAATGCCCATTTTCTCTTGTGATGTGACCTAATTAAGCCAAAGCATAAAGTAGTTTCTGGACCCCTTCATATGTGAGTAAGTGAACCCTGCATATCATAGTTTGTATGACATTATATGACAGCTTGAAGACACAGACTGTGATGAACAGATGGAAGGTTGCAAGCAAAAGTATCTTGTTCAAAAAAATATATATGCAGGCTCAACAGAAATGCGTTGTCTGTTAACGTTGTCACGTTGTCCTGATTTTCCAGTTGTCCTCTCTATCTCTAAGCTCTCCTTCCTTTGGTGGCCAGCTGCTAGCCTGTGGCTCAGTAAAATTGGACAGGTGAAGCGGGACAGCGGGGCATCACTGATACAGTTCGACAGGACCGCAGGCTGTTCAGAGTTCGATCCGCTCATGAAGTGAGAACAAAAGTGCAATTGTACCCTCTTTAGAAGCAGTTCTTGTGGCTGTGTCATTGCTGTATTTGTTTTGTTATGAAGCAGCAGTTATTAAAGTGAAATATGTGTTGAAAGTGTACTACTCCGTACTCCTCTTCGTTTTTCGCTGCACAGATCAAGCGGCAGGCTGAGAGCAGCTCCGCCGGGCTCAGCAGTGTGGAACACCTATTCAGTAACATTCTTTTCAAGATGTGCTGAGGTTGAAATATGAGCATTATGAACCTGTCTTCTGGTTGAGAACAGATTCCTCTGCAGGCCTGTAAAGTTGCTTTTGCTGGAGACATGACTTACAATAAGAGAGTGTGCAAGTGTCCTTGTGAGTGTCAGAAATCAATTACGCTATGTTTCCCCTGTGGGTTGCAGGGTTGTATATGTATATGTGTGAGTGTGTGGCTCCCTGTGAGTTTGTGTTTGTGTGTGTGTGTGAGGAAAATACAGTTGCTAAAACTTCCATTGCGTCTAGGAAGAAGTTTCCACAGTTACTTTAAAAGGGAGACAGCACCTTTAATCTGCACATTCTTGATAAACTATAAAACACATATATGTTGTTGTGCACCCACAAATGAGCCTGCATACACGCACATATTTAGTAAGACCACAGAGGGATATTTGAGTTCATAACGTATGTGTGTATTTGTCGGAGGAATGCTGTCGGCCGTCGTTCCTATGCGTCTTTCTTTGCATGTTTAGACAGGCTCTGTCTCCAGCTGGGTTTGTGACAGAACTGGTACAACTGCACAATCCAATCCAAAACATTACTGTCATTGTGATTAGAGGAAGTTTATAAAGCAGCACACAACACAGTGCAGATATATAAGACTTTATAAACAGACACAGGACCTGCACTGAGAATACTCTTTTAGTTGAAACCTTTGCTGTAGATGTAAAGTCTTTCATTTAATTACTGATTCACTGCAGAAAAATGCTCCAATTTTTTCTTCAAAATGTTGTTTATGATTAAAAAACACTCTTAAGAAGTGGCTGGTAAAACAACAAGGATTTTGAACTTTCTATGGACTTTTTTGGCCGTGAAACTTTGTTGCATAAAGTTTTTGTAATGTTTTTTGTAAATGAGCAAGGAGCACTTTTTTACATTCAACAATAAACAACAAATATTAGAAAGGGTACGCTATATATTGTGTATGATATACAATATTATTATTGTGTGTCACATTTTCCATCACACTAAAATCTCTCTGAAATAAAAGTCGCAATGAATCAAGGATTCCTCATCAGCTAACTGAGTACATTGTAAAAATATAAAAAATAAACAATACACTGTCAATATGTTAAATATACTGGTATTTTAATAAAGCAAAACTGTTCTTTCAGGCTTTTGGTATTGACAGGCAGAAAGTTCCTCATGACTTGTCATTAAGAATTACATAGAGCTTTATAAGGATATACTAGAAAAAATGTAGAAAGATGAGGGGGTAGAAGGGTGAGAGGAAGAGATTTGGAGCAGGGAGGTAGCGTTGGGTCTTAGAGAGGTGAGGAAGAGTCATGAGTCTGTGTCAGAGTGACGGCCCCATTCAGTTAATCATGCAAGATTTATAGGTGGGCACCATATATTTGATGTTTATGAAGGCGTTCTCTCCTCCGTAGTGCTCGAATACCTCTAAAGTCTCCTGGATCAGGTCACCAATGTTCTCCCTCTTCTGCTGACTGTAGTCAATGCCATCTCCAGAGTTGACTAGAGACAAGAAAAGAGAGAGAGGGACACAATCAGAAAACCAAACAAAAACAAAGATAACTTACAATCTAGCTCATTCTGGGTGATCACAGTCTGTGGGGTTGATGGCCGGGCTCACAAAGCACCACCTGTGGGAGATGTGCAGGCTCAGTTGCAGACTGAGCAAATGCCATCCTTCCATCTGACTTCAAACCCACTGGACAGACTGAATTTAATTTACTCCTCTTACGCCATGGCCAGTTGGGACCGAGCAGCAGAAGAGTTTTTAACCCTTGTGCTGAAAGTTTAATGAGGCAGCCCGCAGAGAAGACGGACAGAGGACTTAGTGACGGCTATGCTGTTGCACAATGCTGCATCGATGAACACAAGGCGTGAGCACTGACCTGGAGTCGAGCTCCACAGGTAGGAATGTCTGTGTCTTTGACTGTGTAAATTTGTACTAGAATCAAAATCAGAAAAAAAAGACAAACACACTTCCAGTAATTTAACACAGTGGTGGAACTAGTCTGCTGTGTGAATTGTTTGGTATGTTTTACGATTTATGTGTTTGTGTACACATATACACATAGCAACACACGCACACACACCACAAACACACACACACATGCAGAGCTTGTACAACAGAGCTCTTGCATACTAGGAAAACTTGTTTGTTATCAGAAAACATGATACAACAAGGTATCTAGCTTACACTTCTTCCTCCCTTTCACCAGCAGGCACACTTAAACAAACACACACACACTTTTATCAGTGCACAGCAAACTGCAAAATCTCATGCACTGGGGAGAGAGGAATGAGGCACACATGCCTATGACAATGAAAAGAGAAGAGAAGAGAAGAGAAGAGAAGAGAAGAGGAGAGAAGAGAAGAGAAGAGAAGAGAAGAGAAGAGAAGAGAAGAGAAGAGAAGAGAAGAGAAGAGAAAACTCGCACGGCAGAGAACAAAACGCTCAGATCACAGGGAGGAATGAGAGCAGAGGAGAGAAGCACTGTATTTAAGTGAAGACAAGGCAGTGTGGCATGGAGGTCATGTGCCTCGCATCATCGGTTTGCCTGACTGTCAACCTGACCTTATTCTATTCAACCGTGATGCTCCGACTCACTCTGATGGCACACACGAGCAGGCGCGAGAGCGCGTCCCCACACACCAACGGTGCCAGATAACAAGAGGCACACTTGACACACGGGCAGCACATGTGAACAAAAAGTAAGACTCGCTCATTTCCAAGGCAACTGCAGCCGACAACACACAGCGGTCAGTGCAGGTGAAGTGTCAGAAAGGGGGGAGGTACAGAGAAAGAGAACGGGCGTTGATAGAGACGAATGTGAGAGGAAACGGAGCTGGAGGTGGGGGCGTGCGCTGGGGGGCTCGTGGAGACGAGGGAGGACGTTGTTTCTGTTTTAATGGTCAAACCAATGAAGTGAGTGAAAGGGAAAAATCTAAACTGACAGAGAGAAAGGGAAGGACGACTGCATGAGACACAGACAGACGGAGGAAGAACGAGGGGGACGTTTCAGTCATGTAGCGAGGGAGACGAAGATGAAGGTTTATGAAGGAGTAAACGGTGACAACGCAGAGGCCGAGAGAAAAGAACAAGAAAGGCAGCAATTACTTTAAAAACTCAACTCCCCGCGAGCCTGTTCAAACAGGCCGACTCTGTGTCGTGATGGCGATGTTACTCTCACACAGTGCAGCCGTTTTACTAATTGATAAATAATACTTCATTAATGTGTCACACTCCATCTCATGCAGGCCTCTTTTTTTCTGCTGCTATCAGGATTTAATGAAGTGCTGGCTCACGATAAAGGCGGGTGTCAGCGGCAGTGTGGGGAGAAGGTCTCAAATCATTTCTGTCAGGTTCATCAGGACGGATGGAGTTCTTGTCACTTCTGCAGTGGCTTTAAAGGAATACAATAAGCGACACAAAGAAATCAGGGGTGGCTGCTGTCAGTTCTGTGTAATTTCATGCAACAACGGTCGACTATCACGATCTGTGAAGTGATCTAAGCACTGCATGTCGTCTCTTTCTTAACCTGCCAATTACCACAATCAAATCGCATTTCTTTAAAAAGAGCATTTACACTTTCAGCGATGGCAGGAGTGTAAACTGATGCTGATTTCTCTCCCCCTTCAAACTACTGTTTAGAATTCAGAGTAAGAGAACTGTGGAAGACTGTTATAGCACATGAGGGGGGGCAAACATCTGGTGAATCGTGCAAAGACGAGCCACGGTAATTATAGTTACCCAAGGTGTGTGTGGAGCAGAAGAGGGAAGGAAAGAAGACAGAGGAGACCGTCAATCTGCCTCACCCGAAAACAACTCCTGCAAAAACTCTCAGCGTCTTTCATACGAGCCGCAGTGTTTGCTAAACACGGCTGTTACCGTACGGAAATCACGGCGCAGTCGAGTGGTTTTATAATACACAAACATGACCTTTCTAAACATAGCCAGCCCACTTCTTCTGCATGACGTCCAGTGTGAATTAGCGCTCGGAGTTTATGAAGGAAGAGGAACACAGAGCTTAAAGGTTTAAAGGCAGGAAGGAGAAGAGAGACTTTTATTTCATTGTAATTCATTTTTCTGAGCTTTGCGATTTGCATTATGGACGATTAGAAGGTTTGAATCCTTTCTACACACGTCAGGTACAGGTGCACACATAATGCACACATTGTTCCTGACTGTATGTGTCTGATGCAGTCTAAGCCAAATAATCCATTATCCAGTGGAAAAACTGAATTTGAGAAACTCACCTAAAATGTGTGCGATGCTGTGCGTGTGAGTAACACCCAGTACTATCAGATATGATGAATTATCAGCTATCGGCCTGCCCTGGATGAGCCCTTAGATGGAATTGGAGCAGCAAGCTGCACGCTAAAACCTGTCAGGGACAGCTGGCCTAGGATAACCTTGATGCCGTTGTTCGGCCTGAAAGCCAAAGATGGGGCAGTGAGAAAACCCTGAGGTCTGTGGGTTAATCTGGAGTAGGAGACTTTTTTTTTTAACTTTATTTGCTTGTTGTGAATGAAAATATAGAATACGCTTCAACAGAAGCAATGGCAAATGCATCTTTTCATTTCTTTGGATTGATGTCCTCAGGTCCCTAAAAGTCTTTATTTCAATGACACGTAGTCAGGAAGAGCTGGGAATCAAACCACTGACTCTGGGGTTCATAGACAACTCATCTACTAACTGAGCTACTGTAATATATCACTTTATATTTTTCTTAATACATTTAAATGTATGCAGCATTGTTGATTAGGAATAAATATAAGAGATGGATTAATAGATTGAAAGTCCAGGATTTGTCCAACGCCTCTGATTGTTTTTTCCCTCTTGTCTCAGATTCAGGGTTTTTTTTCTCTCCCACAGACAGCTCTCTGGTTTTCATATCGATTCATCCAATTTTTTAAAAACAAAGAATACAGTCTTCACAGGTAAAAACCCGAGGCTAAAGGCAAGAGTAGGCATTTAGAGCTGCTCTTGTTGGAAAAATCAATCACACGTTTCAGTATTTTTTTTTTTTTTTGCACACTCAAAATTATGCTTATCTGATACAAAAGATGCTGTGATCTGTGCTATTTAACATATCGAGGTGCACACAGCATCAAATCAAAGTAAAGATCAAACTCTTTTTCATGTCGACTGTTTGTATCATTGTGTGATGTGTGGGACATGTTTAACCAGAGAGATGTAAAAATTACTTCACACTAAGTATAGACTGTGAAATAAAAAAAAAAATAGAAAAGAATGAAGACTGAGATAAGTTTCTGAGACATCGGCTCATCTGTATGCTGCATGAGATCTTCCCCAATATGATAATGTCTCTGTCCTCCACGGCATAATCAATATAATATACTATATCAGCTGAACTGCAGTCTCACAGGGAGGGAGGAACACTGACAGTGGATCAAACTGAGGATGCATCAGATACTGAATCTGGTAACAAGAGTGAATGGGAAGCTCCAAAATTCACAGCCAGAACAAGGCATCAAGTCCAACATGGGCTTACGGACAAAACACACGGCCAGTTGAAGTGAAAGTGGACGTCTGTGCTTCTTAATTGACTGCAGTGCATGGAGTGCACTGTCTGTCTCAATCTGCGACGCCACATTTGTGCTTTCCTTCTCTCCAAGGTAACTTTGAAATAACATTTTCCTCACGGACACAAGTATTGACCGTGATGCAACAATCATATCTTCGAGTCTTTCCACTTGTCTTTATTCCTCCTTTCTGTCTGTTCATCTGAAGGATGCCGCATATACATTATGAACGAAGACAGAGAAGCTATTCAACAAGTGGTGCAACAGTAGTTTCCTAGTGTATTTTTTAAAACTATGGTTTGTGAGCCCAGCCCAGGATGGGGACACTGTGCCTGGAGGGGCCCGGTGGCCTGAAAAGGCTGCCAGAGTGTTTTTTACAGAATGAAATTTTATATTTCCCAAATTTGTCAAATAAGCCACAAACCATAAAAGAAATACACGGCGTGACTAAACATGTTTGAAAGACACTGACTCATCAACCGTGTGTTATTTAACAGCAGATTAAATATTAACAACTGAGACTCTGATGCCCCGAAGAGTGGGAACAGTGAGACGATAGCAGATTGAAAAAGAGACAAGAGCGATAACAGGAGGCAAAGAATGGCACTGAAAGAACAAATATCAAAAAATAACACACACTACAGTACAAATAGTGTGTCTGTGTTCACACGGCAGCTGCAGTAACCTGATAAAACTACACAAAAACAATGGCATACATGCATTTAACAGTTTGCAGCACATAAACAGTACAGTATTTGATTCATTATTATTTAGTGTGTGTGTGTATATCTATCACATATTTACATACAGACACTGTGTGTGCAAACACACACACAAACACACACAGCATGAACAATCCCTCCAGTGGTATCATCCACTACCATGCACACACGCAAAGCATCAGGCCCCTTTGAGATCTGTGTTGTCAGTCGGCACCTCTGTAGTTTCACTCCTCAGAAAGAAAGAAGCGGGCGGGAAAAAAACAAGACAACAGAGTCTTTTGAAGTCTCCTTTTCCCCTGTTTTGTAAAAGAATTTTGACAAGAGTGGAGGAGGAGCGTTGATGAGAACAAGAGGAGATGGCTCCTAATTGGCTGCATGAAGAAGAGGAGGACAAGGCCAAGGAGGCTTCCTGATAAAAATGAGAGCTGTGAGTGATAGTGTGTGTGTGTGTGTGTGTGTGTGTGTGTGTGTGTGTGTGTGTGTGTGTGTGTGTGTGTGTGAGTGTGTGTGTGT
>JAUYWH010000014.1:8789822-8811682 GCA_034779795.1 Ctenopoma multispine | reverse complement strand
AGAGAAGAGAAGAGAAGAGAAGAGAAGAGAAGAGAAGAGAAGAGAAGAGAAGAGAAGAGAAGAGAAGAGAAGAGTGTGTCACAATTAACAACAGCACTTTAATGGGGGCCCTCAGCAACTTCTCTTTCTCTTAATTAGACCTGGATAGAGAGGGGGACATTAAATCTCTCTTTCGGAAGACTCCGTCCTCCGTCTTCAGTCTTCTCTAATCTCTCATCTTCCGTCTCAGCCTTCCCTCTCGCCTTTCCACCCATCCATGGCCTCCTCATTAAAACACAAAAAGAGCCAGTCCCATAAAGTGGGCTGTTAGGCAGTAACATGTCTATGATCTCAGTCTGCTGCACTTGCTTTCTGCTTAGGATTCACTCTCCTGTTTTACATTAAAGCAGCGGGGGAGAATCCTCCAGCCGTGCTTTGACCCTTGCTTGGCCTAGGCGCAGTGCAACTTTAACACTATTGGCTTTACTTAGCTGTTGCTTGCTGTTTTCTTTTTAGAGCAACAGCAGTTACTGCACATAACAAGGCATGCAGCCTTTACATAGAAGAAAAGCTCATGTTCATATCTAAACTCAGCTTGTGTTTTATTCTTGAGTCAGCCACAACACAGGCGACTTGACCCTACTAGTTAGCAAAATCTTAAATAACATCTTAAATGCAACCATCTGAGCAATAAAAGGAAAAAAAGGAGAAGCAATCAGGGAGGAATGAGGACAACAGTATGCTGTGATGTGTGCAAACTTGGCGGGAGAGTGGTGAAAAGTAAAGAATAAAGTGACTGTTGGGTCACTCAGAGCCTGTTTCAGCTGGGTGGTGTGTGCATGTTGGTGGAGAATGGAAAGCCCCCCCGTTAGTGTGGAAACGAGCAGCCAAAGCCAGCCCAGAGGGAGAGTTGGGCCTTCACACAGAGAATACAGGGAGCTGGGGAAGAGGTGCGGCTTGGGAACCAACAAAGCTCAGACCTGTTTACTGAGGCCTGCAGGGGGGAGCAAGGAGGTCCTGCAAGGGGGGAGGGGGGGGGCATTGTTGCTGTTGCTATATTGAGCGTTTCAGCCCTTTCCGAGTGCATTTCTTTTGCTGAGCTGTTGGGAGGCCAGTAGCATCAAAAGGAAGAGGCCAGAGGAATTTGCAACGATTCTCAATATTTAAAGAGCAGAAAAGGGAGAAGTGTGTTTAAGGAGGGATTGAGGGGAAGGAACGGAGGGGAGGGCATTAAAAGCTGCCTCTGCAAATGTCCTTCAGCCAAATAACTTTCTCAATCTTCTTCTCTCCCCCTCCCTGTTTTTTTTTTTACTCTCCTTTCGGCAATATCTGCAACCCTGGGCTGAGAGGTAGAAAAAAAATCTTTAAAAACAATCATAATAAAAACTTCCACCCTGTGAACAGAAGGAAAAGGGCTCTAGCAGGAGTTGGCTGTCTGTTCCTCTAAGGAAGAGGAAGAGTCGATACAGACACAGGCCGAGATGTGGGGGGTAGGGGTTTAGTGGTCTCACTGCAGCGACATTTGCCACACACACGAGATGGAGGAAGAAACAGAAGGTGGCACAGAGAAGGTGCTTTGTTTCTGCCTTTTATTTGAAATCCGTGGGATTGCAGGCGTCTTTAACACACAGACCAGAGAGGTGAATATGAGAGACGTAACGTATCTGTTTATCCTTTTTCTTTCATTAGAGAAACACAGGCTGTTCCTCTCTGCATCTCTTAGGCCCGGCTTGTGGTTGCTGCCAAACCACACAAGACCAACACACAGACTACACACAACAACAGCTGCAGCCTTCCTCCTCCCCCTCATCCTCCACCTCCACCCTGCTCTTTCTCCAGCCTTCATTCCCCACGGACCTGAACAACCTGTCTTCCCACATCAAGCTGAAGACAAGCAGTCACAGATGCAGGCAGCACTAAGGTGTTTCCTCCAAACTAAATTAACTAAGAACTTTAAGAACATATTCTGTGTGTATTATAACTGTCTCACCTTTTTTCTATGAAAAACTGTAACAAAGCTGCACTGTAACCCCATCTCAGGACTTCTGATTGAGGTTAGCCTGCATTATGTTTGTGTTTTAGGATTATAATCTCCTCTCTTGCCAGGAACTGGCTGACACACACACACACTGCAGCACTTTAAGACGCTTACCTCAAAATTCCAGAGCTGATTCAAAATACTATCAACCCACTTGCCATTGTTTCTAATCAACTTCCTTATGAAAGCAGCTTATGGAAGAAGCCCCCCCTCAGCACAATGACACTTTGATCACTGAAGCCAGATGCCGAAGAGGATCAATGAGAAACCATTTTTTTTTCTCCAAAGGCTTTGGCCTTGTTTGAAACAGGAAATAAAGGAATGCAGGTTATGAGTGAGATGGAAAGGCTCAAGTTCCAGGAATACTTTGTGCAGGAGCTGGCTGTGCCTGCACAGCTGAGGGTGTCATATGAATGCATGTGTCATTCTTTTTTATCACTAACCACTCACTGATAGCGCAGTTGTTTCAGGGCTCCGTATCAGCACAAAGAACAGACATTTATCTGCTGCATTAACATATTATAATGTTTAAATAATTTATATTTAAAACAAAGATCCAATTTCCTCTTGGGAAATCTTACATTCCATAAAACAGCAGTTTCCCTTGAAAATCATTTTATTTTTCCATATTTCCTCTCTGATTCAAAAGTAATATAGATCATACAAATCTAGGTAGATGGGTTTTCTTTTGTGATTTTCAAACTTCTTCCACAAACTTCATTCATACTACAATTTAAAGAAATATTTTGTTTTAGCAGAGAAATAAACCAAACTTGCATGAACACACATTGAGAAATACTGAGTGTTGCGTTTACCTTTTCTTTTCTATTTAGATTTTCAGTGTAAACTGTGTAACTGTTGAAGTGTTGAATCCTAGTTTGATCTGCAGTAAAGACAATCTTGATAAACAGTATATATGTGAATACTAACTGTAAACCAGGCCATATGGACAGAAAGGGGGAGATGAGCGATGGTGTGTGTGTGTGTGTGTGTGTGTCACAGAGTGTGTGTAGGTGTGAGGAGGTGGAAAGGAGTGGATAGGACCACTAAAGGAGGCCTGTGCTTAACAGCAGGGCTCTAATTAAAAAGGCCTCACAGTTGGGTGCCAGGGAGGCCTCTCATAAAGAGACTCACATGCTGGCAGAGAAGTAGAAGAGATCAGGTATGTAAGAGTGTGTGTGTATGTGTGTGTGTGTGAGAGAGAGAGAGCCAGGATGTATTTGTGTGTGAGCCTAGCCACAGGTGTCGAAAGAGAAAGCAGGAAGACAGAAAGACAGATTGAAAGGGACTATCCAATAGTGTGTGTGTGTGTGTGTGTGTGCGCGCTTGCACATATAATTACTGTGTATTTTTATAGCTTATGCAAACCTTTTCTGATCCAATGACTTCATGTAGTGTTATACAGTTTAAATTCCAGCTGTGATTTATATGATAATATTTTTTTTATTTAACCCTATAACCCTATAGACTTAGTAAATAGTTATTAATCTTTTTACAAATATAGAAATACTCAAATAAAGTCCAGGTAGCACCAGCACAATTTCACTATGCACTTTCTCAGAGAGCTATTTCCCTCTGCCAAAGTCCCCATCCTCCTATCCCCCTAATGAATAAACCAGAGGCTGAATGACGGCACAGCTGTGGCTCACACACACACACACACACACACACACACACACACACACACACACACACACACACACACACACACACACACACAGCTGGAGTTGGGCTAATTCCTACTCTGCTGCTTTTCCATCTCAACCTTTGTGTGTAATCAATAACAGCATTTTAGCTTAACACAGCTAGCCACAGTAAAAGCTGTAGCTTTGGTCACATCACAATACACACACACACACACACACACACACACACACACACACACACACACACACACACACACATATACACAAGGTTGTGGGTAGAGAAGTAAAACAATAGGCTTATGGCCAGCAGTTTATTAAACCCTGAACCCCTACACCAGCCATCATCTGACTGCTCATGCTTACTGAAGTCTAACCTTTGCTGTAGGTCAGTGATCTCATTTTCCATGTTTTCACCCAGCCCAGCAGTGGTCAGTCTATAGAAGCTGAAGCTCACTGCCTTTCAACCTGCTGAAAGTTGGACATCAGCAAAGCGGTATGCCGAGTGGAGGGAAATGTGTCAAGGTCAGACTGCACAGCAGAAAGTAAGACGGGAGGAATGTGTAGACAACATGTAGACAAAGATGTAACCTGCTGAGGGGATGCTCCTGAGTTGCTCCGGAGCTAAAGTTGTTAGATTCCTATTGATCTCACTCACACTGGCTTACTGGGAATTGAATTCCAATTCAACACTTCCACCAAAACCGTGCAGTGTTTTTGGTTAATCTTTCCTTAGAAATCCCGGGCTGTGGGCGGGATGCAAAGCCCTGCCGAGAGTAGGTGGGTGAATCACTCTTCGACACCTCACAAAACACTCCTCTTGCTCATTTCTTTTTCAATTAACAAACCAGACCTAGCCATGACCAAGAGCAATATCAGTTTGCACCATTTAGTCATGCTATTAATGCACAAAGAAGGCACATCTTAGATGATGGATCAATGCTATTTTCCAAGCTGTTACCACATCCATTAATGTTTCAATTACCACCACTCAGATAATGGTTATCCCAGTCTCATCTCATCCAACTGGGGCTTGATACATGCATCTGCAAGTCAGCTTCAGTATGCTTGTCACAGGTCTAAAGGAAAGAGTCATCTCAGGTTATATTCACAGGTTTATCACATTGATGGTGTAGATGGGCAGCTACTTTTTAATTATTTTCAAATTAGATTTCACATTATTCAGACTGCATAAGTGCATGTGTGTTGATGTGAGGCCTGCTGCAGTGAGATTTTCATCAGGGCCAGAAAATACAGACTTATCACAGCGTTGGTCAGTCAGAGGGGCTGCTGTGCACTGGATACAGATCCACATTATAGTGCTGAGCAAATCTACACTGTGAATTCAACTGCTCTAGACAAAAGAAGCTTCAGATGCAGTGGTTTCGGTAAAACACTCAGATGATGAACCATTCTTCTCCCAAGAGGTGTTTTAAATAAATCAAGGATTATGGGCTAACAATAGAACACTGCAACTGTGCAACACACACTAGTTCTGCCAGGTGCAAGTTAAAGATGCTAGAACAACAACACCAACTTGACTAAAAACTGCTGTAACTTTGGCTTTAATAATATCTCATTTTATCACACCCAGCTACTTTAGATAGCAGAAATATATAAATATTACAGACAAAAAGAAAGAAAGAAAGAAAAAAAAGATAATCGTACACCACAAAGAACCTATCTTTTCCCACTTTGCCTGACTGTGTCTGTCTCTACCTGGCTGGGAGAAGAGAGTGTCAGTGCTGTCAGGTGTGAGTCAATGCCGTCAGATGCGATCTCATTACGCCAGCTTACCTCAAGGTTAGCATGGGCTGCTGGGTAGGCACAAAATCGATCTGCACCAGGGACACGCGTTAAAGGCCACCAGTATGCAGTGTGCACACCTGGACATAAGCCAAACAAGCACTGCACTTTGAAATGCAAAGGCCCCTGATATAGGCATATGCACAAAACATATATATAGGCAGCTGCACAAAGCTCTGAAAGAACACCACTGCGCTGGAAGCCTTCAATTAGCATATTTCACTAAAAGCTACATCGAGTCAAGTCCACAGTAAAGAAGATTTGTCTAGTGTTTTTTTTTTGCTTTATTCATACAGACGATGTAACCCCTTAGCATCTTCAACAATATATTTAATACAATCCCTTATTAAAAAAAAGACCAGCGTGAAAACCTGCACAAACACAAATACATCATACACATTCCTTCAACACCTGATGTAACCTGGGGCCCACAGGTTACGTCAGAAAAAAACATCCCCATGTCTTCTAATAATACTAATAAATCTTTTTATATAAAGCAAACAAATATTTACTGACAGCAGAAAGGCCGTCTTCTAATATGTTTGACAGGAATACAGCACTGACATGTTTTTGCACACTTCAATCCATCCGACCGTCAAACTTCATCCCAGAGTTCAAAGTAAATGTCCAACTGAACGTGAAACAGGAAATAAAAATTCATCCTTTCGTCAGATCTGTGAATATAGAGATATCAAATTAATGTCTGTCAAAAATAAAATAGAAAAAACACTGAATGTGTGTATTGCTATTCAAGGGGGGTTGTGACCTTGAGTACCACAAGTTAATAGTGAAGAATTTAATATTCATAGGAAACAGCTTGGATGGTGTACCTTTGCTCTGGCAGCAGGTGTCCATACATGAAGGATACCAACACGTTTCTAAGGCTACCCACCACCCCTTTCTCTCATTTACACATCTTAACAAGTACACAGAAAATATGCTACACAGGAACTACTGTTTTTATTCTTTTTTTTGTTGGTTTGTTTTTTAGATTTACTTTCCTTGACAAATGGAGGTTTGTGAATAAAACATTACAGCACAGCTTGGACTCAGTGTGGCTATTCTGTTTCATTAACACCTCCACAGTGCAAGTACTGGATGTGCAAATACGTAGTACATTATAGTCTAAATACTGTGAATGAAAAGATTCAACAAAAATCACACTAAATAGTTTGCAAAAACAAAATAAAGAGTAGAAAATTACTGTTTAGTATACCTGGAATTTAATCTGAAATCTAGTAGTCAAGATCAATTATTTTATACATACTTTGTCAGATATACTACATAAATAGATTCTTAAATTTAACCCAATCCCTCACAAACAGATTTTACTGTTGGAAAACAGTGGTAAAAACAGGCAAAATAAGCTGACGATGATTCAAAGAATATCAAGAAATTGAGAAAATGGCCTGTTGAAGGTGGAATGACCTGGACAACAAAGGGAGGAATGGAATCAGAGGAATCGCTCTTGTAAAGGCAGCAGATGTCCAGACAGAACATCACGTGCGTTTCAGGTGGGGAAACTGACAAAAAGGGAGAGACGGATAGAGAGAAGAGACAGGAAGAGTGACAGACAGAGAGAGAAAGCTGAGCAGCGTAGTAAATTCAAAGAGCGATTCCATTTGTCCTCTTCACTCGTCACTAGAGGAACATTTGAAGTGACATACTAATTTAAGATGGTGACAAATCAAAGTCTATCACTGATATTACCCTAAAGTGTGGTGAGTATTTTCTCTGCGGCTCACATTTTTGCAAGTCATTGAAGGAATGTGACGGTCGTTTAAACATCAAAGGAATAAGGTGTGCTTTAGCTCCTCAGACGCACTGTATTATCTCCTCTCACCAAAAACAGTGTCATTACGGCACTGTGTGAAAATACTGACACACATACACCTGCCTTCACACAGCAACACACAGCAACACACACACACACACACACACACACACACAGTTATGTCCATACATAGTGATGGGCTATGTGCCTGGCTAATAAAATCACTTTAGTCTTCATAACCACTTTAGCCTTGGAAGCTGCCATCAATGGAAGGACAAAACACACACACACACACACACACACACACACACACACACACGCACACACACATTCACGTACAGGAATGAACAGTGAGCGGTCCAGCCCTTCCATTAGCCTAATGAAGTGGCTCCCTAAGATGGATGACATGACATCACCTCCACCACCAATCACAATATCACCCCTAAAAAACCTTCCACTAAAAGCCCCACCCCTCCTCCGAATCCACCCCCCCCTGCCATTGCTTGATGCACCAAATGGGCGATGAGCATTCCAGGGCCCATTCGGCCCACTCACAGCACTTTTATTAGCCTGGTTATTTATCTCTCTAATGCAATTGGCTGGAGTGGATGCCTATGGATGCGCAGAGCTAGTAAATCACAGTGGGTTGGGCGCACCAACGTGATTAAAAGAACTTCGGTCCAACAATGACAATGGCACCAAGCAGACGGCACGCAGTGAGTCTGCATTAAGAGCGGGAACGAGCAGGGAGAGGCTGCAAAAGCAGTGACATGTACAAGGAAGAGTAAAAACACAAATGCCAATAAATATGAAACTGCATATTTAGTCTTTATTGAGTGGTTTATCAACCACTGAAAAAAGACACTTTCTCATAAGTAGATACACAAAACTGAGTTTTAAAACATATATAATATGTGACCTCAGTTTTACTTTCAGGTTATAAAGGTTTGGGAACTTTTACCTGCTAGTGCATGTAATTCTTGTGCTCTGGTGACAAGTCACAGCCACAAATTATGTAAGACTAATGGCTCAAATTTATTTATACTGCTTTGGCTTTTTTTTTAAATGAAAGAACATTTCTGGTAATAAATAGCACTCGTTTCACATTAGTGCAGGACACAATCCCTGCCTCTTTCTTTCATCCTCATCCACTCTATCCAAAAAGGACAAAGCAAGGTGTTTATGGGTGGAAGGATGCAGATACAGGCATCCACAAACAGTTAGTGTTCTACAGGCAGAAGCGCACCCCCAGGGTCCTTCAAGGTTTACGAGGGTGCAGGCCCTTTAAAGCACAAGTGTTTAAGTGTGGTATTTACAGAAAAGAAAATAAGGTGTCTGTCTTAAGCAGACCTCACAGCAATACATAACAGTTTTATGTTTATCACATATTTATGATCTCAAACTCACACGTCAATGGGATGATCCTCTTCATTCTATGTTTGGGGATTAAAGCGATAAAACAAACTAATTTGAGGAAGTGAGGCAAATAATGTCAATGGCAAAATGTAAAAGGCAATATTTTACTGTGTATATGTGTGAATCCTAATGTCAACTCCACATGCACTTAATTATTTATTTATTTATTTTACTTCTCTTACTCCACAGAGAAAAACACACTCTTTAACTAGACTGTGCATGTGTGTGTAGGGATTGTTATGTTTGTGTGTGTCACCTGTTTATTTATTGTTAAGTGGATGTTGGTACCCACTGGGGAAGGTGCAGTCCAAACAGAAGCAGAGCGAGAGAGAGGAGGAGGGACGGGAGAATGGGGGTCGGGATTGAGGGAAATATTGAGATGTACTGGGACAGCAGTACCACCCCAGTGTGAGTCACAGGACACACTGTCAGCAGCCATCCAACATCACACACTGATTCATTACGCTGGAGGAGAGGAGATGACAATAGTAGACATGATCAAGGAAAATAGAAGAGGCAAAGAGGATGCAGTGAGCGTCAGCAGTTATGGTAGTGGCACAAAAACCTACAGATTCTTATAAATACATCAACGGCAGATTGAATAGTTTCACGCAAAGCTCTATATTTGGCTTTATTTCCCAAGTGATCCAATTTAACAACACTTTACACAGTTTAACAGAAGAATGTCGCCCTAAGAAAAAAAAAAACATCATTCGTTGTTTTAGCAAATATTGTGGAAGGCACTGACAAATGATAGCCTGCGGAAAAAAGGTCAGAAAGCTCAAGAGCATCAATATGCACTGCCACACCACGTGACAATGGCAATTCACCATTCAGCTTTGTTTAAGTACCCAAAAAAATAAGTACAATCTCTTTACGGTATGGTGGAAAAACTGCACACAAAAAATATTAGTTACAGTAAAGAATGTTGTAACCCTGCTTCCACTTCTTTTTCTACAAACAAATAAATGGCATATTGGTGTTTGTCTTCTACCGGGATATGTTGCCTAAAAAAAGCACTCTCTGCTGAACTGACAGAAGAGAAAAAAATCAAAACATATGCCATAACAAATGTCATCTCAGGTGGGAAACAAAAATTAAATGCCATCACACACTGGATTTCCAGAAGAGATGCTCACATTTATTTAATTGTATAACCTTCTTACATCCTGTTGAGAATTTGCACATGCTGTAGCACTAAATGATGGAAATACACCGTGATTAGCGTTGCTTTTTTTTGTTTGTTTGTTTGCTTTGTTTTTGAGAAAATCTGATTTAAATTGTCAGAACATTTAAAGAAAAAAAAAAACACATTCTGTAATATCCTGACATGCAACAAATACCTGTATGAATGCTCGTGTGTGTACACATGATAATATGTGTCATTTGATTGGGGCTTTGAGATATGAATTATTTCACTGTTATGCACTCCCACAACAGAGGCATTGATGTCACATTCATACATCACAATGTAATTTTCTACACAATAAACCAATTCCCAGACAAACAGTGCATTTGTCTGGGGACACGCTGACAGTCGACAGGTTTTATTCATAAGGTGTGTATAAGTGTGATGTATGCATCCCATGGCTTGTTGAAGCTCATAGGTTTTCCCTCATTAGAAGCTGATGTTTGTGTCCATGTATTCCCTAGGCTGAGCAATGTCCCCTGGTCAAGTGGAAAGCAGGACTATTAGGTCAGCAGAGAAGGGACCGTATATTTGTCTCTTTTCTGGCTGTGGCTGTATTATCTGCCATGATACTATTTGTCTGAGACCAGCCAAGCCGCAGACGTGGCAGGATAGGGGGGAGATGAATGATGGGCTCCCAAGCACGGCCAGTTTTGCTTCACTGACAATCTGGGGCAAGAGCTGGAGGGATGTGGCAAGAGGAACAAAGAAAAAGAGCATGGGTGGAGGCAGGGCAGGGAATGACTGTGTACGGGAGACACAGCAGTAGCCAGTTTGCCAGGGGACACAATTTACAGCACCTGTTGGCTGTGATTGATCAAAGGAAGAGAGGGTAATGGTGTGAGGTTTGAAATGGATGAAGAGATGGGACAGAGGAGAGGGTTAAAACCAGAGACAGAGAAAAATAGACTGTATGAAAGAATAAGAGGGAAATTTAGGTGGAGGAGGATAATAAAGACAGCCAACCCAGAGAAAAAAATTAAAAGAGAGTGGGAGACAAATAAAGACGAGAGGCTGTGGTGCAGGAATGTGTGAGGAAAAGAGGTGGACGGAACATATTTTTGTTCCCTGATGGGAGAGTGTTAGGAGTCCATCTGTAGAGAAATTAGATCAGTCGCTGACTTAGTGGTAGAGGAAGACTTTGCTGCCCTGCGGCTTACATGTCGACTCAACACCGACTCGCTCTCACTCTCTGGCGTCATACAACCTGCAGCGCATTTAATCTGCTGGACGATTCCGTGGGTATGTTAAGGTTTGTGTGCACGTGCGTGTCTATGCACATGAACACAGGTGAAGCCTTATTACCCAGGCGTCTGTCCCAAAACCTCTCCAACAAATGACTTGGGCTGTCTTCTTCACTCGCCTCTCCTCGCTATCTCTTTCGCTCCATCCCAGCTGAGACCACAGCGGAATCTCCTCATAGAATCACCCACTAAATCATCTGTCCACCAAACAGACACCTTGGCAAACACTCTTACTGAGAGCTCTCATTTCCAATCTAAACACACACAAGATTGAGGGTGGGTGTGTGCACATATGTGTGTGTTCAGTGGTTTAGGGAAGAAAGTCAACTAGAAAAGCAGCTTTCCCATTTTCCCTGTGCATACAAACACCAACAAACATTTTACTATTTTTTATTATTTACAGCCAGGTGCGCGTCCATAACCAAGTTTGTGTCTTTCTTCAGTTCTCAGTATCTATTAGCTAGTTTTAAAAACACAATTATTAAATTGGTTAATTTAGGAAAATACATTTTTTATTGGCAAATCAGTTGCTATAATATATCAAAATCTCATGAAATCCTTAATATCTTTAATCAACAGTCAACTTGCTAGACGCCTGGCTCATGAAACTTGTCTTAATGTATTGATGTGTGTCTGCTGAGTAAATCATTACTTATATAACTAATATCACATACTTTACCACGTAAACCACACAGAGTGAGCTAATGTTGCCCGATAAACACACAAACACACACATAATACCACAGACAAAGTCTTCCTAGGAAATCTGATGGAGAGAGAAATAGGCCCAGGCTTGGTGCTGGTGATGTGGTGACAGAGTGTGCCAGAGGGGAGCTACAGGAGGGAGTAGAAGAAGGTGAGTCAGAGGGGGGAGGCAGATTAGAGTGCCTGGAGGCTGCTGAGGAGGTGAAAAAGGAATAAAGGGGGGAAGAGAGATGAAACACACAAGGAGAGCAGCGGAGGAGTTAGCTAGTGGTTCATGGTATCTGACTGAGATTACTCTGCTGCTGGGCTTACTTGATTACAGCACAGTGCTGGAGGACAATAAAAGTCATACACACATGGATTGGTATGCACAAACACACACACACACACACACACACACACACACATAAACCCAACACATACTGAAGGACCGAGAGTCCAAGGGAAAGCAGCAGCTGCAACTTGGTTCTCTGGATGGACTTGGACATCAGGGTAGACTGTTTGTATCTCCAAGAGCTTTTGTATTACATAAGCTGTGTGTGTGTTACATTCAAGAGGAAGAAATACATCAGACATATTAGTGAGTTCGCCAAAGCTATTCCTCCCCCACACACTTCTCTGTTTCAGAGCAATCAACCACAGGCTCACATAATGCACACTCTCTCCTCGCTCAGACTTTCCTCTTGATCTATGTTTCATGCTTTGACTGGGATGTAGGAGACTGAGCCAGAGCGCACAGCAGTGCAGCACTCGTATAAAGTCACAAAATTATCCTGGCTTTATGAGGACAAGAGGGAGAGAGTAGTTAATTAATCACAAGTGTCTCATTTTCTCTTTCTAACACTCTCATTTACTCCGTGGCTCAATTTTGAGCATCATTCTTCCCCTGCTGTCTTTTCTCATTGATAACGGGTGTTATAGAAGCAGTGATTGTTGCTGGTTTTCTAATAGTTCACAGCTTATTTGTTGTTATTTCTTAAAAGTGCATGTCATCTTCACTCTGTCCCGAACTGACAAACTTTATTTCTCAAACTGTGGATCTAAGCCGGATGGTCAGTCAAACTGAAGGAATGGATATTTTGTCATATTGAAGAGTCTGGTTTTGTTTGTGATCTTTAAACTGCACTCTGAGGTTCAAATATTGATTTGAAAGCCTGAGTTACACCTAAATTGTTGCATCAAAATAATTGTTTTCTTTTCCGTGCACACAGTTCCTCCAGCATGAGCTGAATTAATGCATCTAATAATTTACAGAAAAAGAATCGATTAACTGTTTCAGTCATTTTTTTAAGCAAACGGTCTAAATTTTACTCTTATCCTTGATTTTGAGATGTTCCCTCCTGATATATTTGATGAATAATTTGAAGACATCACCCCAAGTTCACGGAAAAGATGATGTATTTAAACATTATTCTCAGGATGTCCCAGCACTTCTAAAATCTTTATCTTTAGGTAACGTAAAAATTTAAAACATAGTGCATTATAAATCAAACTCTTGTTATGTTTTGACCTCACTATTTGGTCCTTTGTTAAGATGATCACATTTTTATAAATCTGTAAAATGTGACATACTGAATAAAGTTTATTAGTCATATGTAGTGGAGATTATAAATAATAAAGTAGGCTTCTTTAAAATATTTATTAATATACCTACAGGATATAGGTTTTATGCAGGTTTTCGTTCCCTATCGCAAAATGTTTCAATATATAAAACAGAGGTATAAAATTGTTGCAGAAATATTACCATATTTATGTGAAGTTACACATGTGCACAACATGTTGTTTCAAGAATGTGCCTCTTTATTGTCAGAACACACTGTGCTGAAAAACATCAACAGACCAAAACTTACACTTCATTTGAACTACACCCGCAGCTATCTGAGAAATTAACAGCCTGAAATGAACGTTTGACTGTTCCAAATAAAGATAGTGATTCTGTTACTTATGGATCCTCTCTGTCTCCCTATCTCTGACTCTCAGCCGTGCCAGAGCACTTTGTGTGGCTCCCTGAGGAGAAAGGTTACACTGCTGATCTGCTACAGTGCAATCAGACTTGACACAGAGCCTTGAACTACATGGCCCACGGGCCTATTTCAGCTGTGTCCTGCAGAGCACCAGCTGGATATGGTTCTGAGTTAGAGACAGATGCAGATGCATGCAGAAAAGTTGGAGTGGGGGGTGTAGAGAAGTCAGTCAAAAACTGTGAAATATGCCCCACGCATAGTCAACACCCAAATCAATTTGTTCAACGTCCAAGAGTAGCAGGCAGACTACAGAGAAGTATGTTGAGTGGGCGGTCAGTCAGTGTCCGTATCTCTGAGAAACACACAACAGCCCAAGAGTCTGCCTGAGTCTAGAGAAGAGATGGCCAAGATGGATGCGGCTGAAGAGAGGGACACATATATGGCAATGCACATATTTTTCCTTAATCAATGAGAACTTTCAACATCATTCAGACTTCATACATTTTTTCATCAATAACTTAATAAAAGGAAAGTCTTTTTGCAGTCTTTTGAAAGATTTATGCACATTCTACACAGGCAAAGTCATGTAGACAGCCAAACAAAGTAAAATTACAAAGTAGTAGAATTTGACTAGAAGACTGATCTGTCACACTCATAGCTGTCCATTAAATGTAAAGTCACAACCAGGAAATGTTCAGCTCAGCTTAGCATAAAGTCTAAAAAAATGTATTTTTGACACCAGGTTGCTGAATGTATTCTTCATTACTGAGCTTTCATGGAGCTAGTAGATGGACTTTATTACCATTTCAACAAACCCAGGCTAGCTGTTTCCCTCTTCTGCCTTAATGATAAGCAAAGGCTAACAGCCATTTTGTTCTAGCTTCCTATTTATCACACAGGTATGACAGTGGTATTCATCTTCTTATACATATCATAACTAGCAGCAAAACATTAAATGGAAACAGAAACCATGACTCGACTTTACTTTCAGTCTGAGAAATCAGTCAGCCCAGACATTAAACAGACTGTTTAAACATTGTCTGGAGTTCATTTGTGAAAACAACTTCAGTGAAGTCAGGCAGCTACAATTACCAAAAATGTTCAGTGAGGTTGAGGTCAGAACTCTGGAGGTCAAGTTCTTCCATGACAAACTCACATACTGTAAAAACTACAGTATATTATGGACCACAAAGGTTGCATGGAGGCATTGTCATGTCTTCAACAAACTGTTAGAAGCACTAATCAAATAAGTGATTCTGTGTTTTTAAGATTTCTCTAGATTAAGGGCCAAAACACAAGCTCAGTGACTTCTTTTAACAACTCACCTTATCTGTGTATGTGCTTTACATCATGATCAGAAAGCTTCATTAGAACTGAGGTGAGACCAAGATGGGGAAAGATGCAGTGGAGTTCAACAGACTAGATAGACTAGAAAAGACCTGCAGGCACCAACTGGCCTACTGTGCCCTGCTCAATAAAGGCAGCCATTTTATGACCCCGCCTCTCGGCATTTTTATTTTAATACTCCTCCTGTCGCCACCTCCTTCCCTCTGTTTCTCACTTCCTTTTTTATGAATTTCTTTGTCACAAAATGTTTATATTTTAATATAATTCCTCTTTGAATTGTTACTCTTTCTGTCTTCTGTTTTAAATCACATGTTCCTGAATGCTGGGAAGAGCGTTAGACCTCTTGGAAAAGGGAAAGGAGAAACGCTAGCCTAACCAGATTAGCCAGTATCCCATTTCTCACATTGACAAATTAATTTCCGTACAAATTAAATGAGGGAACCCTCCCTTGATAATTCCCAAGGAAATTGAAGATGGTTTTGAAGAATGAAATAATACAACTCCTGCTACAAGAAAAAAAAAATCTAATTACCAGCAGAGCAAAATAAAGGTAGGTTATAAATTAGCAAGAAATAAAGCAGAGTAGCCAGAATCCTTTACAGTCAATGAAACTGAGTAATGTGAGACAAAGAAGTTGCTACTGAGGGGATTTGGATCCTACAAAAATTCAGAAAAAAAGGGAAACAGGGAGAGAAACACAGAAACTAAACTAGTCTTGTCTATTACAGGATGTGTTATTTTCCTGCAGGCTTTGGTGAGGCAAAGGTAAAAGACAATAATAAATGTGTGGGAGAGGGCAGGAGATGGAGAATGGGGAAGGTGAGAAGAAAATAAACTGCACACAGACAGAGACAGAAACGAGAAGAATGGATAAAGAAGAGAAGAGTGTGAGTGGCAGGCGACGGTGTGAGGCTGTCTGTGCCTGGGATGTTCAGATCCACTGACATTTACAGAGTGGCCGATAGCTCCTTTCCATCCTCCCCTTGAAAAGTTCAAACGCACACAGATCCACAGAGGAAATGCTACGGCTTGAGGATTAACACACTCTCTCACATCTCTTTGCAGGCTTCCCTTCCATCTTTGTGTATTACGGTTGTCACTCTGCCTGTTTGTGATTCAGTCTGGTGTCATGTCTGACTCCTGTTTGTGTCTGCATTTTGAACAGTAAAGGACAGATTCCCAGTCTGATTCAGATGCACAGTAAAACTGCTTCTCAGTGTGCACGTTTAGTGAGTTCTGGCCCAGCTTGGGCAGGCGCGCAGCCAGACTGGAAGAGAGGTATGAGTGGGAACCAGGGGGGGTGGGAGGGGTGCTGAGATGGGCCTAATTACAGTTGAACAGTCAACCACAAACACCCACACACACACAAACACAAACACACATACACCCACGCATACAGAGTGACACATGCTTGCTGATACCCTGCCTGGCTCACAGTCTTGGAGAAGTCACTCCATTTACATGCACTCAAGCAACCAGGTTACAATTGGCTTTCTCCAGTAAGCGGATTTCTTAGCTGTCATGGGAACGGGAAACATGGTTGTCGTAGTTGGGGTAGGGGATTAGAGAAACCCGATTTCACCAGGTTGAGTTCTCCCAGAGAACTCCTATACTCTGCCATGTGAACGCGTAACTGAGTTCATAATGAGCTTTTTACGAGAGCACATGTGCAGGACAAAGACGGCCGACATGCCCCACTTTCAGCAGAGAGGAGCGACTGAGTGAAAGAGGCGATCATTACAGAGAGCAATGCTAGCTCAATCTTAAATAAAGTTCGCTCAAATTCCACAAATTCCAACACAAAGTGCCCTGACACCTAAATAGGTCACTTCTCACTGTTTACTATGTACACTGTGACTGCCTGTTTGTCTCTCTCACAGTGCTGTCCATCACCTCCCCTAAAACACATATAAAAAATAAGGGGGGGGACGCAGTCAGGAAGCAGTCTTTTCTGTCTCTATACAGTCAAAATGAACTATGCTTCCAAAATCAGCCCAGTGCAAAGAAAAAGTCAGACCACTCATCTTCTGCATTCATGCACGGATGTCCAGTAACCTGATTTCTTGTTTCATGTAAACTCGTTCCCTGATTACCCGAAAAACTAAGTAACCTGATTACTTGAGTAAGGGCAGTGCACTTCCTATGACCTCTGAGTTTTCCTTGTTTGCGTATTGCTACAGAGGAAAACTCAACTGTTTTTTCACGTTTGTCTCGTTACCCTTTAACTTTATCTCTTCTCCTAGTTCACATTCTTACATTCCATCACAATGTGTGTCTCACAATAACCATGGCAGTAAAGAAAAACCTGTGCACCTTTTGCTGAACAGCAGTCGCTGTGGCCACAAGTGGTAATTACAGAATAATGGCACATTCCTGAGAGTCTCTTGAGTCAGTTTACTCACAGAAACAATCTGTAATTGACCTGACTAAGAGTTACTTGAATATGACCCTAAGGAAGCCAAAACATGTCTCCAGGAAAGATTTAAGCCAGATTTAGTCTATCTAAATAGATTGAACAAATATAGTAATGGTAAATAAGTTTAAAACAGATGAAAAGTGTTCATGCACCATGAGCAGACAAAAATTTTAGTACTCTGATGACCTCTTCAGCTATGGCACTTGAACTTCCTCTCTTTCTCATCTCTCCCACCCCACATGCAGCCCACAGTGATTCCGCCTGTGGAGATGATGGTTGGCCTGCCCTCTTCATCACCTCTTAATCAGAGTGTTGGCACTGACTGGCCAGAATTGTATCAACCTCAGTGACCCCTGCTGCTGCTTTCCTTCCAGAGGTCAGCCTGCACTGTCTGCCACTGTCTGAGGCGGCAGCACGATCTCTTAAATGAAAACTTATTTCTCTGTCTCTCTCTTCCTGTCTCTCTCTCTTTGTCTTTGTCTCCCTCTGGCTTGGTGTATTAACCCGGGAGTGATCTTTCACAGCTCAGACCTGAGTTACTAGAGTTCTCTCTTTTGATTCCAAGCATTGCTTGAGTTTTGTGAACTAGTGAGCAGTAGTGTACACAGAATTTTCTGTGCTCAGTCAAGTTTACCAACACTTATATTTATGCCAAACAATTCACAAACCCAGCTTGATTTTTTTTATTTGTTGTTTTTTGACGACAGGTAAAACAGGCATGCAGGCGTAGTTCCCTTGATTGGATTCGATTGCAGGATAGCTGCAGTGTAAACAACACTGATTGCACATTGTCTGCAGGAACCCTTACTTAGTGTCCAAGATTAGGGTTTGTTATACTCTTTAAGGGCTAGTAAACAAAAAGAAAAAATAAATAAATAAAAATACTAATAATATATTTTACCACACACTACTGCTTGTCACTATGTGAATAACATATAACTGAAACATGTACAGGCTTTTGTTCCATTTGTGTAATAATTTCTTATTATTTCTTGTTTAAATCTCAAACTACTACTTCCATATTTGTCACACATAAATGATTCAGATCATCAAAGAAATTTAAATATTAGACAAAGATAACCCAAGTAAACATAAAATGGAGTTTTTAGTTATGATTTTATTTATTAAGGGAAAAAAATATCCAAACCTACATGGCCCTATGTGAAAAAGTAATTGCCCCCCTATTTAAGACATGAAGTGACTGTGGTTAATCGTGTTTTTTTAGACACCCGAGTTAAATTTGACTAGCCACGCCCAGACCTGTTGAGACCTGTTAACCACAAATGTAGGAAAACTCCCAGAAGTGGCCCCAAGAGCACAGCGACGATTCATCCAAGAGGTCACAAGAGATCCCAGAAGAATATCAAAAGAACTGCACAGAAGAAACTGCCAACAGTCAAACATGGAGGTGTTAGTATATAAATAAAATATTTATTCATTAATATTAAACTTCATAATTCAATGTGAAAAAGTGTGAATATGAAAACCAGTTCGTTTTTTTATATAAAATGTGCGACCATTTATTTCCTATAGGTCTGAAGACCAGTGGAGTTTTGATTGTGGCAGGATGAAACAGAGGATGTCAACACATTGTATTTCGTTCCACTTGACTGACCACATGTAGACACACACACAAGCACATATACGTAGTAGACACAAGGTGTCAAGACATGCAGTCATGCATGAATATACGGTATGTTTGTACTTTCCTGTGTTGTGTCATATGTTTGGATCTGCTGGCATGGTGTGTTGCAAGTGAGCCTCCGCATGTTTGAGGTATCCGTGTCGAGGTACACACCTGTACTGTGTACAGGCATCAACAAAAAATTCTTAACACAAGCACACACACATATAATGTAAAGACCAGCTTTCCTGACTTCCCTTTTAGAGCCACATTCAATATGTTACTCTGGAATCATTCCCCTCAGGTATGTAAGCTCTTCATTAAAGCTGTGGCAATCAGAGGGGAAAAAAGTATTGCTCCTCGTAAAGAGAATAGATTACTTCCCCATCTTTCACAGAAAGCTGTTTGCTAGAGTCGACACTCTCCTCCATTTTCATTAGCAACTTGACTACTATATATTCTCGATATAATTGAGGTTGAAACCTTCTGCACTGTAATGGGGCTTTCCATAACAGTCTTCTTAAAGTGAAAGCCTGCCATCCTTGGGCACATATGGGTTTGTGTTGTGCAGGGTATGTATATGTGTGTGTGTGTGCGTGTGTGTGTGTGTGTGTGTGTGTGTGTGTGTGCACTATTGCTACTACTTCTTCTCATGTTACTTTTCAAAGGCAGCTTTGAATAAACAAAAGTATGTCCTCAGTTTTTGAGAACCAACATCTGAAAATGGAAATAAATAAAAAAAAAAACAGCTTCTATGTTTTTATTATTTATACATTTACTTTAGGAAGATGGAGTTTTGCAAATCACAAGCAAGACCAAGGTTAATAGATGGAAAACTGAAGGGTAGAGAGTGTCATGTGCAGCCATGCACTTGAATTTTGACAAAATTAATCATAATCTTTTAAAATCCCTTTTTACATGCTTGTTTGTGAATGAGTTTGAACAATCTCCTAATCGGTATTTTATTTCACTTTTATGTTTAGTCCTTTAATGAGATTTTATGTTTTTCTGCTGGTGTTTTATGATAAGATGTTTATGCAACAATGAGATTACAATGTTTGTGATAATTTTATAAACTACAAACAGTATATGCCTAACAGTAGGGGTAATTCTGTTTTTTTGCTGAAAATTATCAGCAATGAAACAATTATATAGATACTAATCTTCTCTACTCTGTAAGCAGAACATTTCAACACAAGGACATATTTAACCCAAGCTTCTTTGTCTGCATATATGGCATTAACAGGCAGGTGGGATACTATAACATGGTAGAATCTTGCATGGGTTCTGTTGCAAAACATAACAAAGGCAGCACATTTCCCTATCATCTTCAATTCACCTCAGTTCCTCAGTCAGACTGAACATCTGAGAAACCTGACATCTGAGAGAGACTTAAGCTGATGAAAGGTAGCTATCAGGCCCTAGACTTAAAGTAAAATCAAGACGGTCAGTGTTAACTACAAGGGAAATTACTTGGCTAGAGGAATTTAAACAGCTAATGAAACATTTTGAGTCCTTCACAGAGTAGTGATTTTTAGACTTTATTTTTCTTCCAGAGTGAGGATGGTGTAGGAGCCCTTTCACTGTTTAAAGAATTAGTTGCTATGTAGGTCACATCCTGTGTTTTTTCTGAATCATTTAGTGGGGACAGGTATATAGGTAGGAACCTTCCTTCAGTTGTTGTTTTTAGACGGAGACGGCAAACTGTTTTTTTACCGCTGCCGCACACTGATACTACTATTCCACTTTGCTTTTGTATGTATTTTTTGTGGATTATCGTAATTATTCTATAATATTTTTGTTGTTGGAATCATTAGTGGGAGACAGATTGAATGTGTAGTGAGAAATAAATTATTTATGCTAATCAGCAGTACGATGCCTGGACATTACATATAATACAAGTTTGCGTTCAGCGCGTCTATCACTTAGCAAATCTGTCTATTATATGGCCATTTATCATAAGTAGAGATGGGTGCACACAATAAAATCATAAAATCCAATGCATTGGTGGACACAGAAGGATGACAATTATATTAATGGGTGAATGCGCAACTGAGAACAAGCCCAACAAACCTATTACACAAGCAAATAGTGTCATTAGTGGCACTAAAAGGGATTAAACGTGTTGTAAAAATCCTCGGAAACTCAGAGTGGTTAAAATGCATCAAATGGCATGAATTCATATCAAACAAACAAAAAAAGTGGAAACATCAAATGTACTGCATCCTATGGCAAGTTTAAACCTGTGGTTTCAAGAGTAATACAGCAACAGGATGTGGTTAATAAACTGACGGACTGGCAACGCAAATTTTCATGAGGTCACTTTTATGAATGAAATAACAGAGTCCTTTGTTCATCAGCAAACCTTACTGTCCCTTCCAGTGAGAGACATTCCTGTTTTTGATGGGGATCCACTTCAATATTACACATTAATCAAAGCTTTCAAGCAAGGAGTGGAAAAAAGGCTAACACTGGAGATTGCTTGCATTACCTGGAGCAATATACAAGAGGACAGCCCAGAGAATTGGTCTGCAGCTGCCAACACATTAATCCAGATCAAGGTTACATCCAAGCAAAAGAGCTGCTGCAAAAACATTGCAGTAATGACTATAAAATTGCTTCAGCATATATGTATATGTACAGTGGCTTGCGAAAGTATCCGGCCCTCTTGAACTTTTCCACATTTTGTCACATTACAGCCACAAACATGAATCA
>JAUYWH010000014.1:8764448-8789722 GCA_034779795.1 Ctenopoma multispine | reverse complement strand
ATGTTTGTGGCTGTAATGTGACAAAATGTGGAAAAGTTCAAGGGGGCCGGATACTTTCGCAAGCCACTGTATATATCAATAAAATTGGAGGATGTTAATGCACTACAAGGATTCTCACTCAGTCTTAAGAGTGTTGCAATTGTATGAAAAACCTGCAATACATGAACGAATTAAACATGCCACTCTACGTGTGAACAATCTCATCCAAAATGCCAAATAAGATGAAAGAGTAATATATAAGACAAATTTAAGAGTGGAAGTTCTCAAAGTTTCCTCTTTGAGACACCGGAAGGAGTCCAACAAGAAACCAGTTTTTGTGTTTCTAGTTGTTCTAATGTAAAAACTGAGAAATACATATGTATGGACGTCATAAAACGTCAAAAAATAAACCAATAGGTGCCTAAGACTTTTGCAGAGTACTGTATGTCCGATCCCTAACTTGGTGACATACAGAATGTTGCAGCAGGATTGGATGTTTCGCCAACACAATTACCGTGTACTCACTAGGAACCTCTAACAAACCAATGTCATCACAAATTTGTGGTTCTGTTAGAAAACTATCTCAAGAGGTGTTGCCATGCCACGCTCAAAGTAATTCTCTGGAAACACAAATATAAGGACAAAATAAGGTGTTTTCGGCATTTGAGTCATGACTAAACAATCTCTCTTGCAACAGTGCAGTCAGAGTCATCCTACTCTGCTTCACACTCTCGAAAGACACAATCTACACACCCATGACACAGTGTAAACACTCTACAACTTCCCTAAGTAACTAAAGATATAAACATTTTAGATCCAGGGAGTCAGCAACATTTTGCTCTGAATGTAAAATATTGCCAGTAAACGTAAAAATCTCTTACAAACCACAGGACAGGAGAGACATTCCATCATATTCTGTGACAGATCTAGACTGGAGACAAATCTTTTCTATGCATTGCCAGAAACCTTTACACAAAACTAACTACAAACTACATTGTCACTGAAGACATTTTGAGAAAGTAGCCTTACCTGTTAAGAGCGCACATTCCTAGTCAGAAGCTAAACACTGACTTATTTATGGAAAGCAATGCTCCAAAGTTATTGGAATTATGGAATAGGTATATAGGTTTAAATCTTCCTTCAGGCGATGTTGTTATTTGGGGAGAGCTGTCGCACACTGACACTAATATTCCACTTTCATTCATCCTATGTTTTTCAGGGATTTGTTAAACTTATTTATTTATCTTTATCACTTCAAAATCCATCTATACAACATCCAGCTGTTTCAATTCTAGGTTTGCTATAGATGGTGCTGGA
This sequence comes from Ctenopoma multispine, assembly GCA_034779795.1. NCBI lineage: Eukaryota > Metazoa > Chordata > Actinopteri > Anabantiformes > Anabantidae > Ctenopoma > Ctenopoma multispine. The sequence continues at coordinate 8,788,426 of JAUYWH010000014.1, read as the reverse complement.
CTAATATGATTTGAATTTGCTTTTCACTACTGATAGGCAAAAATACAAAGTTGACAGTAAAGCTTAATATGACAAAAACAGTCTCTTCTCTGCGTCAGTACTAAACTCTTTCAGGATGGATCTTTCAGGATCAACCCATCTGGCTTTAGCTAGTAGTATCATCATCCAAACCTTTGAAAACAAGGTTCTCAGTAGTATGCATCAAGCAAACCTGCATTAGCGCACACCATCAAACTTTCTTACTATATGGACAACTTCCAGAGTAAGTCTGGGTGATTTGTGACCATGTGTAAATTGGATGTTGCAGTCTGAGTCAAAGCAGAGTCATAAATAGGAGGGAGGAGAGGACGACAGCGCTTTGCTAGATTCAGTGGGGAATTGATGGAGGCCAGGAGTATCACGTAGATGACAAACACATTCTTAATAGCTATCTTGTCAAACACATCACTCTGCTTAGTCCCCAAGCCAAAGTGTAAAATAACAAAGTGAGGAGTCAACAGGGAGGAGGTCCAGGCAGATGGGTGAAGATATGTATATGGACTGTAGAGCTGCTGTGATGATTTCAACATGGTCTCTATCACTGTTTTTTCCAAAATGCTCCTCACCCTTGTGTGTTGAATAAATTTAATAACTCTTGAAAACATTACATATTATTTTCCTTCCAGGATTTAGTATATTAACCCTGACTGACTTGCCTTTAAATGCAAATGTACAACCTTCAGTTCCCAGACAACTAAAATTATGCCACCAAAAACAAGAGGTTCAAAGGTCAGGGCTTTAAAGTGTATTCAGAGAGAAAGTCCAATTCTACTTCCCTTTTGTGAATTTAAGGTGTGCAGTATATGATTTTATAGACACACAGGAAGGGTACACCCAGGTTACCAGTCTATCACAGGGCTGACATACAGAGACAGACAGCCATTCACACTCATTCACCCCTATGAGCAAATTAGAGTCACCAATTAACCCTAACTGCATGTATTTGGACTTAGGGAGGAAGCCTGAGTACTGAAAGGAAACCCATGCAGGGCGTAAGGATGACCTTCAAAGTCCAAACAGAAAGGCCCCGGCTGGTGGATTCAAATCCAGGCCCTAACAGTGAGGTGACAGTGCTAACCAGCACACCACCACAACAACTGGATCATCAGCTCTCATCTTTCCAGTCAGAGTATGAAATTATGATACTTATTTCTTTAACAAGAAAGAAGTGAGGTACATTTCTAACTAGCAGCAGTTTTTTTCTCTCTCATTAAGAGTACTTTTTTATCTAACCTCCCATCACATCACAAAGCTCTGTGCTAAAGCTGTACCATGACTGTCTATTTACATGAAGCTAAAATCTGAAATACTGAATTAGTCCAGGGTCCCCGAGCTCCTTCCGATTCCTGTGTCAGAGAGTGTATCTCTGTTTGCTTAAATAATGTGCATGTGTGAACACGCCTTGCTTCAATCTGTACATATCCATAATGTATGAGTTGACACTGTGCATCTCACTGTGTTTATGGCCTTCTTACTGTGTGTGTCTGTGTACTCTTGTGTGCGTGATAACGCATTAACATCTGACATCTGTGTCATACATGTGTGTGTCTTTACGCAGTAGTGTAGACACTAGTTTGGTTTGATATCATTGTGAGGGCATGTTGGGATTGTGAGGAAATTTTGTGATCCTCACACCTTTAAAGGGTTCCCTTAAATTTAAGACTGGGGATTGAGGTTTACGGTTAGGGTTGGGGTTTGGGTTTGACATTTTGTTATGGCAGTTAAGGTTATGCGCTAGGGAATGAATTCTGCCAATGAGTGTCTTCACAACTATACAAAGTAAAGCATGCGAGTGTGTGTTGGTGTGTATGTACCCAGTCCAACCCTCCAGGGGACCCTCAGTGTATGAGTGTTTGAGAGAATAATAAATTCCAGAATGGCGGGGAGATGAGAGGCTGCAACCACCAATCGATCCCTCTGCTGTTTCTCAAATTAAGAGGGAGGGATAAGTGTGAGAGATGGACATACACAGAGGGAGAGAAACAGGGACAGACGAAGAGATGGGGGTGTTGAAGTATATGGCATAAGAGAAAGCATTTCAGATTTATAAGGGTGGAGAACGAAGAGAAACAAATGTAACTAAGCACAGGAAGAGAAAGATACTAAGATACAGTTGCAGAATGAAAGAAGTAGAGTGAAAGACAAATGCTGACAGGAGTCAAATTAAGTGTCATCCCCTTTGAGGCAATGTCCCCAATCCTCTTCTGCCAGGGCTAAACAGCTTCAGCTTACAAGGTCAAAGTACTGTTTACGTGGTGTAACATACACACAAACCTAATCACAAATTCAATAGAGAGACTAACACGTGCTTTTATTTAAGCATAAACTAGACTTGCTACACAAATAGATATTTATGTGTACACATATGCAATTGTCCACATCTCCTGAGGGGCTCAGCCTTTGGAGGACCCAAGGATAAAACTGGTGCCAGAGATGGCTGACGCCAGCAGTTACTGGTCCCAAGGTGCAGATGTGTGCCAGCGGCTAACCCATTCATCTCTGTTATGCCCACCCACCAACTGCTGCCCAGGGGCAACACACACACTACCCTGGAGTAAACGACACATCAAATGCAAACACACATGTCCTGTCTCAGTGCAAAAGAAGACACATACAGAAACTCAGACGTATGCAAACGCACATAAATGATAGATACACACATGATGTGGCCTTAAGGGCAGTTTGCTATCTTTTAAAAATGCCTGGTTAATGAGTGAGGCCTCTAGCTCTAGTGGCTTTGGACTATAGCAGAGCAGAGTGACTGAATGACTGACTATGGCTCTACAGTGGGATTAGAGGGATGATTCATATTGACACAGAGACCAAATCAACACACACTAATAGTTCCCTTTCACTTTCTGTGGAAACAGCAAATGGAAGAGAATAATAGAGGTCAAGGGACACAGGTCCCCTGTGGGTACAGCCCACATACAAACAAATGTGTTAATGCAAACATTTGTACACATGCACACAGAAACAAGTGATCCTTGGGAAATACACAGAGAAACAAGATGATCACATATGAAAGGCTGAGCAAGCCACACAGAAAAGGAGGAGGGCTGAATAGAAAATAATAGAATGAGAGTTAGAGTGAGAAAAGAGAGCCAGTGTGATTTTCAACATGTGAAAATAAGGGGAGACCCTGTTATACATTTTCTGGGTCTGCCTTAGATTTAATCTGGGCCAGGATGCAAACCACACACTGGCCCAGCTTCAACAAGGTGATGCATGTGGAGTTTGTGTGTGAGTGTAAGTGCATGTCTGAGTGTGTGTGTGTGTGTGTGTGTGTGTGTGTGTGTGTGTGTGTGTGTGTGTGTGTGTGTGTGTGTGTGTGTGTGTGGGCGGCTGAGGGATTGGTTGCCAGGGAGATTCTGACATATCAGGCCCCACTCCCTGCTGCCCTCAGTTTAGCCTCGACAAGTCAGAGAAAACGCTCTGCAGTGGCCTAGCTAATTTACAACCTCTTTCCTCTTCTCCCCCATTCTTACCCTGTTCTCTCCTTCTCTTCCTCACAAGTATCCATCCTTTCCTCTAATGCCTTACTTAACTTTCACTCTCATTGTAGGTAGGCTACTGTGGTCGGGGACCTGTTGTTCTCATTTGATGACAGCCAAACAGGGCCTGTTGTAATTAGTGCGGAATTCTAATGAGCTTATCAGGTCAAAAACAGCTTAGTCCTCTAGGACCCTAGCAGGGTAGAAATTAGCCCCGCTCTTAGACAAAACACACACATTACACAAAAACACATTGTGCATACCGATGATACAAGCTCGATTCATTAACAAACACTTGCTGACAAATTCAGCCTCACCCTCTCCTCTCATAAAAGGATTAGCCCACTTTACATCAGTCAGTTTGAAAAAAGTGAATTATTAATGTGAAAGGCAACAATAACAAAAAAGGCAATAGCAGAATTAAGTACGGATGTCATTGCACCAAATGAAAGGGTAGCTAGAGGGGGGTGAGGGGAGGGAGCGTAAGTTATCTGGTGAGAGACATTGCAGACAGAGGCAAATAAATAGGCATGTGTACATGCGAACAAACACGTACCCGCAGTGAGTATAAACATGTACAGAATAATAAAATTGTTCCTCCATTTGTGAAAAAGACTGGAGAAGGAGTGTCTAGTTTATTAAAAGTTGAAAACGTCACACTTTCATCTCATATCCTCCTGTTCAGCAGAATGCAGCAGAGGACAGACTGAGGCGGCCAGACAGCACCTATCTCCATTAAATATCTTACAATTAGTTCTGGGAAAGTTGCAGCGATGCACAGAAAGTAAAAAAGGAGAGGTAGAATGAAGCACCACGACAGAAGTAACACCAGGATTACTTTCAAGAATTTTAATTGTACTTGTCAGCCATCTTTAAGATGCCTGACTTTCTTTCTGTTGAATGTACTCTGTGGATCATGAGGAAACAAATGGTTAGGGGGTGTGTTTGAAGTACATCACTGTATGTTCATGTGTAATTGTGGAAGCAGGTGGGTGGTGGGTGGGATGAATCTATTTCCCGTATTTGGTGTTATAGGACAGTCTTCCATCTGTTTTTGTCTATACTGGTTAATATCCAATCACTTACTGTGATGCTAGCATGTCTTATAAGCAGGTTTCAACTCAAAGCTAATTAGAGCAGTCTAAATGGGCAATTCCACCTGCATTTAAATAGCAATGCTTTATGTAACCATTTGAAGTCACTCCGCCATAAGTCGCTTTAAGTTGTCTACTTTTATGTTGGTGACGTGTAAACACCGATCCAAAGCATCTCCTTTGGTTTCCCCTGATATTAATACAAATCCTGGCCTTCACAGGCAAAGAGAAAGCAGAAAGGACCAGACATAAATGGAAAAAGAAGGTGAGTGCAGCAATCTTCCAAGGTGAGAAACACAGACACCCACAGACAGACCCTGGCCCTGGACCCTGAGAGTTAATGAAGCAGTCCTTCCCTATTATCTCTGCCTACATCCACTACAGCACAAGGTAACAGACAACCAGACAATCCTCCTCTCCTCTCCTCTCCTTTGCTCTCCTCAGTCCTCTCTGTTGCCCTGAAAACTAATGCTGCGCACAACTCATCCCTCACAACACACACTGTAAAACACACCTGCCGCTGTCTCATACAAAGGTATAAATCTGCCCTTGTTTCCAAGTAATAAAGAACTTCTCATATAGCAAGAGAGCAACACAGAGAAAGAGAGTGTATGGGACAAACAGGGTGGTGTTGGTGTGTTTGAACTGCAGTGGCAAAGAATAAAAAGATTTATTAAGGGAGTGAAAAAACCTCCTGACTAAGAAGTACCTGGAGTAAATAGAAGATTCATGGTGCTGATGGCACATGGTATAATGGTCAAAATGAGTGAATTACTGATACAAGTCTAAGGCAACTGAAGATAGCAGGACATTTTTGAAGTTGATGAAGTAATGGCCAGAGTTAATTTAAATAAAAAACAGGAGTAAATACATTAAAAAACAATAATAAATAAAAGAGATGGATACATGACATGAAGTAATCCAATGAGACCCTAAAAACGTTGACCTCCAGTGCCCAAAATATCATTTAAAAGTTGATTTATCCTGTTTCGTTTATAAGGAGCACCTTATATTCAGTAAGGGTTTGTCTCTATCATCTGGCATTCGGCTATTGAAAGAAACTTGGGTTAGGTTAACTAGTGATCCTAAATTGCCTGTGACTGTGAATGCATGTTTGTCTTCATATGTCAGCCTTAAGACAAACTGGCAATTTCCCCAGGATCTACCCTGTTTTTTTCCCTGTGACAACTGGGATCTGCTCCAGCAACCCTGTGACCCTGGACAGTTTAGATAACAAATGGATGGATGCTGTTTATATTATGTTAACATTACTTTCAGTCAGATATCAGAGGCAAGAGTGACAAGTGGTTTTAACAGAAATAACCCTTGAAACAAGACATTAAACCAAACTGAAGTGAAACAAACTTAATTTATAAAGCCCATTTAAGGTTAAGGTAGCCCTCACCGTCGGTACTTATAAGCCAAGAGGGAAATTACTTTATAAGATGCCATTTATGATGATTGATTGCATGAGAATCTATGTGTTGTGTCAAGACTCCAAGAATATGTTTTTAATACTTTTATATTATTTTGAAATGAGCCTAACCCTAAAGATTTTGCGCCCAGCAAAAACTTCAAACACCTTTTATTTGAGCCTACATCTGAAGAGTGAATTTACTCAGTTGTCTTTGTGCATAAAGTCAATCAAACTGCAATGGTTCCACCCTAAACTATATTCAATTCCCTGGTTTTCTGCATAAATTGGTCATGAAATGTGATTTGACCTTCATCAAAGTTAAAAAATATCAACAAAAAAAAATGAAGTTGTTAAAACACAGTCATACAAAGTGATGGTGAATAAAGTAAGTGAAACTTCTGCTAATGTCACTGAACGCCAACTAAGGTCAGGTGTTAGCAAACACGGAGTCCAATCAATGAAGAATGAAGGTGTGGTTTAGAGCTACCTTGACTTATAAAAACAACCAAACAATGTCAGTGTGATATTCACAAGCAGCATCAGATGATGTGAGCTATGCCTCACAAAAAAGAGGGGTCAGAAGAACTACAATCAAGATTTGATGATTTGCATGTAGCCGAATTGAGTTACAGAGTATTCTATAAGAGTTTAGATATTAATCAGTCCGCAGTTAGACAGACTGTCTATAAATGGAGACAATTTAGTACTGTGTCTGCCTCTATATGCAGTGGATTTCTAAATGTTTTTTGGTTGTCAAATTTGTGCATGTGTTTTTTCTATTTCTTTTGGTTGCTTTGAGTGCTTATACAGAAGAAGTTAAATCACACTTATTTTAGGTCTGCTAAACTGACTTGCTAGAATCCTTCGAGACTCCCTACAGTATGTAGCCATTCCAGTTATGAGAATTTCAGAGACAAAAAGATATTGCCCTACTACTGTTATTCCCCCGAGAAGGCTGTGTATTCCTGCAGTGCCTCACATATTGTATCAAACAACATATCCACTAATATCAATATTGTATAACTCAAAAGGTTGTTGCGTTCTGTTTTCTTTTATATGATCAGCAAAATAGGCCTAATGCATTCCGTTTACAACACACTTCTCTTAACACATCCGATCTAGGTTGTTTTGTCTATTACACCTTGACCACCAAGTCCGTCTACTAGAACAAGGCTTTGTTAGCTTGAATTTCCTCCATGGTAATTGAACCTCTCTTGTCACACTTTCCCAACACAAGCTTGTCTAATAGTGTACAAATCTGTCTTCATCACAATCAAGCAAGCATGAAAGAAGTCAATATTGTGTATCCGGCTTCCTGTGGAGCAGCGTACAGCACTCTAGTAAGAACATGTTTCACTGTAGGGAGAAACAGAAAATGCAGACATGAAGAAGCTTGCTAAAGAACGCGTAAAACAAAAGCACATTTTAAGAACTGCTTTTTAAAAGTGTCCAGTTAAGTCCAATGGGAAGGAGTTGTAAAGTTTAGAAGCTACAATCTTCTGTCTACAATATGTGTCACAGGGTTAGACCTTTTGGAGGACTTGGACACAATCTTGGATCTCCATCTAAGCTATGGACGTTGGTTTAGTGATGTTGGTCAGAAGGTCTACAGACACACAGAACTCATGAAGCATGGTATAACGAAAGAGAAAAAAGCTAAAAGACTTTCTGTGACTTTCATGATAAAACCAGCTATTTACTGTAGAAACATATCTGCTACTGAACACCATGTTACTCTTGTTCAGATTCAACTAATTATGCTGTACAGTAAAGAAGGTATATATTTAAGAAACTTGATATAGAGTCTTTTGTTTTAGATTTTTGCTGACAATTTCAACAGATTCTATTAATGATAAAATCTATATATAATGACATAAATTAATGGTTTGATTCACATGTAGGACATTGTTAATTGTTAGGACTGTGATTTAAAAACAACAAAAAAAATTTCAATGGTTCTGTAAAGTAAAAAGTAAGCATAAAGGTTGAGTCTTCTCCTCTGTTCGGATGTTATTTTCAGTCCTTTACAGGTAAAGCAAGCTTCTTAATCATATTACCACAACATGGAAGCATTTTTCATTTTGATTAGGACTAAAATGACATAGAGGTAATAAGACAGGAGCAAACAATTTTTTTCATTGCCAGTATACATTTTAGTATACTAGTGCAGGTGATTAATCAGTTTTCATGTCGACTGTTGGTTAGCCTGCAACACTTTTAGCGATTAAATAAGCTAAATTTCCATTCCACCCCAACAAAATTACATCTCAAGTCCTGACACCCATCTGTCATTTCAAGCCATGTGTTAAACACACCAGGGATCTCAATCTTTAATGCAGCTAATGTCAGAGAGACAGAAGAGGAAAAGAGAGACAGGGAGACATACTCTAGCGGAGTCAGAGAGACTAAGACAGAGATGACAGTAAAGAGAGACAAAGGCGAAAGAAATCGACAGTGATATTCTTGGACTGGATGTGAGGCAGTAAGTATGAGAGGCTGGGGGGAGAAGAGAAATGTCACGGCCAATCTCTAATGAAGGGCCTTCCGGGAACTATAGTTAGATAAATTATTTAAAGGCTTTCATTTAAAAATGTCCAAAAAAACTGTGCTGCGATGATTTGCGCAGGGGCTGGGGAAAGGTCAGTCGTGTGTTGGGAGTGCTTCATTAACCTCCCACCACCTCCCTACCTCAATTATTTCTGTCAAAGAGCACCTGGGGGGAGGGGAAGAGAGATAGGGAAGAAATGTGGCTGCTGTGGTCAAGCTGATACCACTCTGTCGCTGCTGTGGCTGCTACCCAGGAGATGAGTGCTGAGGGGCTTTGGCTATGTTCGACTTATCTCAGGAGCTGGTGGCGATCCATTTCAGGTGGAATGTTTGGGTGACTTCAGTGTTGTAAAATCCCCAGAGATGTGCAGGGTAAAGGCTGGATGAACTAGTATGCTTGTATGGCTGTGTATGTACGCACGTGTGTGCGTGTGTTTGTGTGTGTGTGAATAAAAGTGCAGCGAGGAAGTTGGCTGCCTAGGCTCCCAGAGTGGTAAATGCTTTGATCTTGTAAAATGTTTTCTACAACCATGGAACTAACAGAGCAGCAAGAAGTTTGATTGCTCAGGCACGTGCATGTACACTCACACTTATATGAAGTTACTTTTCTCCAAAGTATGTACAGCAGAAGATTGAAGGTTTTCACTCTTTCTCACTTCAATACTTATATATACTCATCTCTCCCTACGCATTCTCCTTTACATTCTATTTATCACAGGATCATATCATATCATAAATCTTTTGGAGTGAGGTGTAGAAATGTAGAAAAGATGTACATGTTCTTCAAATGTTGCGAGAAAAGGAGCACATGTTGAACCTCTCTGGTCTTTTCTCTTTTTTGCTCTTTGCCTGTCTTGTTACTCTGTCCTGTCCTACAGAGACATTAGCAAAATACTTGTCAGACTGTTCCTCTAATGCCTGATTCTTGGGTTAGAGGGAAGTTGTTGACCTCCTTGAGCTTGTAAAGAAAGAAAAAAATACAAGAGAAAATGAAAGCGAGAGATTAAGAAAAAAAAAAAAAGTCAGAGACTAAATACTTACATTTCCTGAAATTCTTGCATGTAATGCTTCCAAAAGACTGAGAGCAGACATGTGCTCACACACACTCAAACACATCTGCACCACATCCAAAAACATAGTAGTTGGAAAAACGTGTTGCAATTTGACCCTGTGGGAGAAAGTGTCTCAGTATTATTTTGTTCATACGCTTTGAGATTTTGTATTCATCTCAATCAGCCCTATTCAGCTAGCAAGTGTCAGACTGTCTTCCACATAAGCGCTTTAATATGGGCTGCTACATTAAAGAGGTGACTAATCAGGCTGACGGAGAGAGGTGTCAAAGAGTGCCAATCCTTCAGGGCCGCTGCCTGTCTCTCAGGGAGCCCACTCCATCAGCATTGACCTCAAATAACCCATCACGTGCATAGAGCACATGCACATATAGCAGGACACAAAGTGCATATACGTAGGTATAGCCAAGGAAAACTGAAAGCCTGTGCACATGATACTCAACTAGATATGTGTATCACTGTATGCATGCTTGCTAACCCGACAATACACATCTCACTGGGAATCAATGGTGATGACTTGGTTCAATGATAGTCCTCTCTTGATGAGAGCTGATTAAAGAGGTAAAAAATGGAAACTCATCTTGATGTATTTGGGTCAATTTCACGTCTACAGCCGTTGCTTGGTCAGGCCTATTTCTAGCAGAAGTGGTGGCGGTAATTAATGGGTGATAACGGACACATTTAATTGGCTGTAATCTATCCGATGAAGTGAGGAGCCTCTATTCTTATGAGGACAAAGGCCCACTGGGAGGGCGGAAGAACCAGGCCGCATCTGTAATTCTGCAAGCAAACAGAGTGGACAATATATCAGCATAACAACATGCTAAAAAATTAAACCACACAGTACATTTAAGACAATTTAAATACTCTTACTCACTACAAGCATGACATCTTCCTGCATAAACAAAGCTCAAACAGAAGAAGTCAGGCTAAAAGCTGTCTAGTACTTAACAAAAAACTCAATAAATCAGTTCATGCAAGCAATGCGCTATATGTACTCATGACTGCTTGGTTCCACCTGAGAGCTCACTATACAATCTAGATCCTCCATAAGATATAGAAGAGAAAACGCAGTCTGCCAAGTTCTCCTCCCACAAGAGCCGAGAACACTTATTTGCATTGAAATGAACTGTCTGAGATGTGTGCCTGTGTGTTGTTACAATACTGTGTGTTTTGTCAAGGGGGCATTGGCTTGTGTGTCAGCCATCATGGATCAGCAGTGATGGGGTGACTCCTCAATCTCACCACCGGCTCTGCAGCCTCAGGGGGACCTGTGTATCTGCCTATACTTACACGTAGTGTATGTCTTCTGTCCATTCCCGGTGCTGCTGTAGTGCTTTCTCATCACCAGCATGATATAATGACAAGCACAGATAGCAGATTCAATGCCACTGTAAATCAACACGACCTTAGAAAACCTGCTTTAGTATCTGTTATAAAATTCATATTGTAAGAGGTCATCTGATTTGCATTCCATTTCAGCCCCGCTGTATATCACAAAGGTGCAATTCCTTGTTCATGTTACCTACCCCTGTTTATATTGGCAATTAATAAAACAACACCAACACTCATGTGTGGACATATTCTGATTAGAGCACACACTTTATGTCCATCCATTTTATAGGCCATTAGTTTCAAGTCTGCTAGAAGGTCTAACCCACTAGGGAAAAACCCTTGTGAGGTCCTGACAAGCCTGCATACTAAAGCACCAAGCCTACTCTAGTGTACATGAAGCCTTGCACAGACCAACCTAAGTCTCGTAAGTTCAGAATTTGCCACATGAGTGTGAACAAAATCAAACGATAATTGGTGATAGATGGGCCATGGTCCAGCCCCGCAACAAGAAAGACTGTGATTTCAAATAACAATACTATTATTCCAAAAAAACATCTACTGAACCTTCTCAGTTTACACTGGGGCAAAGTACAGTATCATTCTCATTTACTCATTCAATATACCAAACAGAATAAATACTCCATATTTTGCTCTTTCAAGTAGTAAACTGAGATCACACAATATTGATCATCAGCATTTTGATGATAATGATGATGATTTTGATGTACCACTGACAGGCGTGGTGTTACCTCATCTTTATTTATGCAACTATCAAATGTAAAAAAAATGATGTAAATGATTTTTCATAGATTTTACAACTTGATTCTGGACATTCAGATTAAATCATGGAAAGTAAAAGTAATAAAAGTAAAAAAGTAGAACCAGGCTCAGGGTGGGGGGGGGGCATCTTGATGTTAAAGATTGAAAGGCCATTTTGTTACCACTCCATTGATTGCCTTTTTATTAACTACTTTCTGTGAGAGGACTTCTTTCACACCAGACACATTTGATGTCATTTTCAGGCACTGAGGCACCATCAAGTAGTGTACAGCAAATATAGCTAGTTTATAGATTTATATTATCTAACGGGGATGTTGTAATGTACAGCTTTGAAAAAAGAAACAAAGAAACAAAAACTTCAGGATTTTATACCATCTACAAGGACTCTGATTGGATGGGATCCTGGAAAACCGCCAACTGCCGGAGTGAAACCACGTCTACTTGAATTGCTCAACAAAATGTGAGACGTGAGCAGTGATACAGGGCTTTGGAACGAGGCTAATATGAGCCTCCATATGCAAACCATTATCTATGGATCACAGTGTGTCTCCACTGAGTGCTCTTTATAGGTAATCAATAGGCGAGCTGGCTCATGATGGCTCCCACTCATTACAACTCTTTAATAAAAGCCCACCCTGCAGTGCCTGCTGCTCTCCGTAGTATAAACATACACACACGGTCATATGTGAAACCAAATCTCTATTTACACATACATAAAAAGGGAAACACACATAATGCTTTGCTAGCAGTTCAGTATAAATCACCCATAACTGCTACATCAACATTACTTATTTATACCCCATCAACCATTCAGAGATGTCCTGTTGGTGAGTCTCTCTGGCTTAATTAATGTGTGCATTAGGTTTTTGATGGGATGTTGGGTTGAAAATACCAGGAGACCCTGAAGTAAAGGTGACACATGCACTCCACTCAATGAACTGTGGCTTGCATTTATCAGCAGCTAAACTACCATTTTCAAGTTGAAAGCATCTTTCATAGCGTGGAGAGTTCAATTCTAAATTGCGTGGTCTCGCATAACCTTCAGCAACATATGCTTCGCTCTTTAATTTGCCCCTTAGAGTTGGAGGTGTGGATCCTTGTAGTTGTTTCACAATCGTTCTGCAGCAGCTGTTAGCTCCATCTCTCCGCACATATGGGCTCAGTTGAGGAAAGCCTACGTTTCTGTACTTTTCAGTGAGGGGGAGGCCTCGTGAAAATATAGGGTCACTCTCTCATATATGCAGGGTGAGGGACAGGGATGTTATTCTGCACTGGTCAGTTTTCCACCCACCAGAATAGCGTAATATATCAGGAAAGAGAGACCAACGTAAATAAAGAAGGGAGCATATGAGTCTGATTCAATTGTCTTAAATTACACCATAGCATCTGTTTCAATGGGGCATGTGCACAAATAACACATGCCATACATGAACACACACTCTAAATGAAAATAAAACATTATCTAATGACTGTTCTGCCAGCCAAACTGAAATATCTCCATATGTTATTATATAAACATCCACATGTGCTGTAGGTGGTTCTCTGTAAATACAGGAATCTAACATAAAAATCAACTCATCTACTTTAAATACTGGTGCATAAGCAAAGATTACAGATGGTGAAAATTTAACAATAGACCTGCAATCCTGTACTTAAGGATGCAGAAATCACAAGCTTCGTGTGGCTGTGATCTAAGCATCCTTAAGGTGCTAGTGTCTGAGGGGAATATGACCTTTCTTTGTCCAGAATAGCAGGGCTGCGGGTAACAAATGCTGTAATGACAAAACACATGGGAGATACTGTGACCCTGCAGGGGTCAACACATGCTCTGAACACAAGCTTGAATTCTGAGCTTATACATTGCATGCACCCTTATTGACATAAGTCACATCACATATATAAGTTAAAAACTGAAAAAGTTATTTAACAAAAGAATAGCTCAGATAAACTAGTTGTGTCCAAAAGTAACACAATCTGCTTACCAAGACATTTAAAGCTCACTTTTTAACACGTTGTATCTTGCTAGTTAAGTAAGCACAAAAATATATGTGTAAGACACAGTACTGACCTTGTCGATGGGTTCATTTGTCTAACCATTTCTTGACCAGGCGCAGTCAGAACTAAGACATTAGAACTAAGAACATGATATCCCCCCTAGGCTACACCCACTTAAAACCAGAAAGAAAAACAAAGACAAAGCAAAAGCACTACCTAAATATTATTGTAGAGCTGCATCTCTTACAGTAAGTATAATATATTTAGAATATTTGTAGTTTTCTACACCTTTGAGATTTCAGCATGGATATAGAAATTTCCTACAATCAATGTCACATCACCCTAATTGATATGTATATTTAAGAACTTTGTTACAAACAAAAGACTCAAGCGCAGAGTGTTTTATATTTCAGGCTTAGTCTTTCTTCCAGAGAGGGAGAAATCTGTGGCAGCAACAGCCAGCATCCTGAGGGTGTCTGCAGACCACTGAGTAGTATTGCTCCTATTACAAACGATGAAAAGAAAAGGATGAGCGTAAGCATTGTTATCCACAAGGCATCTATCTAGAACAGATTTTACACTAGACAGTGGCACGCCATCACTGCAGCTCTCTCTCCAGCATGGAGCTGAGATTTCATCATGTTTGACAGGGCCACTCAGGGGGGGGCAGAATCCTAAATGTTGGCTCATCGCCTCGTTCCATGTCCCTGTTGCCTTTGTGTGTAAAGAGAGAGTAGAGAGGAACAGCAGGACATGTAGTGAATGAGGGAGAGAGATGAGGTAAGGCAGTGAGTGAAAGCCATGGGGGAACCGGGGATGTTCGCCTCTCAATTCACACTGACTAAATATTTCATGGGAGAAGGTTGTGGAGAGGAGAAGAGCTGAGGTGAAAGTGGGAGAATTATGGGTGCATCTCCTTTGAGGGTGTGTTAAGTGTTCCAGAAGTGCAAGAGGCTGGGGTGGGGCTGGGGGTGTGTGTGGGGGGGGGCCAGGACGTTACAAGAATTGCCACATTCCACCAGGTGAATAATTCACGTCACTGAGGTCAACACTAGAAGAGCATTATGGGTGGCCCACAGACGAGAATAAATAGGCCAAGGCTTTTAGCACATAGGCTCGACTGAACCAAAACTGCATGAGGTGTGGAAGCTGACTGAGGAGAGATAATATGCTTGTTATGAGAGGCTATGTAGAGTTAATTTTTGAGGTGTGCCTTGTACCATTACCAACAATAAGTAAGAATTAGAGTACCGGATGTGTACACCAACAAGATTGCTGGCTCTACAGTGTTTTGTTTATGTTATCATGAAGATTTGTTTTTGTGTGTTTATGATTTGCAATATAGGCATGCTTTTGTTAGAAACAGACACACACAAGGAAAATGGCTACAATTAAACTAACAATCAGGACTGGCAATGGCATTTCTTCACTAAGAATACTTTATACCACATTGTGTGCAGACATTTGAAAAATGTATAGTGATAATTATGAGACTGAGATTAATTGTACTCATTTGAATTAATTTAATGTAGTATGGTATGTACTACGTGTTAAGGTTATCAGCCACATGAGAGTCTTTGAGAGACAACAAGAAATAACTTATTGAATATGATCCTAAGAAGGTCAAAAGAGGCATATTCTACATTCCACATGGTGAGGTGAAGCAGACATACACTACTGATGTTTATATTCCTTTAGTTCACGCTAAAGGCCAAAGACATTAGGTGTGTGCATGGGGCATGTATCCCTGCATGCATGCCTGTGCTACGACAGATCCTGTGAGTAAATAAAGCAATGTACAATGTGAAAGTTATAATACTGTGCATTGCCAGAAGCCTGTTTAAATATTAATCTTGTCTTTATTAAATGAATTTTCACCATTAGCAATGTTGCAGCAGTGAAAAGCTGAAGTGCTTGAAGCACATTTCTTGCAGACAAAAATTGCAAATGTCTCTATTAGTTTCTTAGCACACCATTAGCAGGAAACTTGCATGCGAAGACATTTGTAAGCTGCACTTATTTTGATTTTGCTGGAGCTGGACAAGTCCTGCAGCTTACAGGTGACTATTCAGTTCTTTTTTCTATTTAATATATCCATATATCTGAGGCTTGAAGGTTCTGGCTTCAGGGCATCACCAGTGTTTCTCAGAAATGTAGTTTGGTCAAATGTAGCTTTTATAGAGGAAAGCACTCAAAACTGCCATTAAGTGGCCAAGAGAGCTAACTTTAAGAACAGACGCTGAGAGAGAAATAGAGATTTAAGTACTATAGCCCCAATGCAAAAGCACCCAATAGGCTGACAGCCATGGCTATTCACAGAATAACTATTACTTCACTTTTGTCATAGAGATAAATGTGTCAAATGTATAATCTCAAGCATTAGAATTTGAAATATAGAAACCACAGTAGGGCAAAATTAAAGGTAATACCAATATATAGACTAAAATTTACAACTGAAATTTTTTTTTCTCTGGGCTGTTTAGCTTTTTTGCCCAAAGGTCCTTGAGTATCTCTGGTAGACCATCTGACGCAATAAAATACACAAGCCTTTTATTCTTTTTGACCCTAGTGCCTCTCATACTAGTGGGTGGTCAAACATAATAAGGTAACATCTGGTTCAGTGGATTGACTTTAATTAGCTACATACATGTTCAAGCTAAAAAAAAAAAATTAAGACAAGATGGTCCTCAGGTCCATCATTAATCAACATTGGAGTTAATAAACATCCAAAAGTAAAACAAAAAATGACAACAGCAACAAAAAAACCTTCTCTGTAAATCTCCTGTTCCCGAATATGCCCACACATACATTATATCAATGTCGTAGGGTCAACATGACCCATAATTATTGTGCTCTGTAGTTCTGCTTCGAAAACACTAACCGCTGATCCATGTTGCTGACCTGGATATTAAATGTATGATTAGCCTTTATGCCTAACAGGGGTCCTACAACCATTAATGCAAGTAAAGCATAATAAGGATAAATAAATGGGAATGGGACAAAGATAAATTACTGCCTATGAAATGATGTTTTTATTTATTTTTTGCATGCCCATTGAAATGTCTTGTTTTGACGCATTTAGGGAAAAAATGTTTTGTAATCATTTAGTCTCTAAACTCAATGAATGGAGGGAAAATCCAACTTAAACAGCAGCCACTAATTAATTTGATTTTAATGGCTGCAATTATTTTGTGAGAGTTTCAAATAATGGATATTATATTTCAAGCTACACTCTGAACATATAGCACTCTATACTCATATTTTGTGATGGCTAGGGGAATATGAGCCATGGAGCCAGATGGATACATTATAGATTGGAGCCAGCTAAAAACTGTTGTCTGGACAAGGGACTAGACTTGGCTGGGAGAACCTTGCAAGAATTAGTGTGAGTTGGTGAAGGTAGGGGTGTTGTGAGAGGATTTAGGGGAGTCTTGAGATGTGGCGAGCATTAGAATGTTAGGATAGGGTTCAATTACATCCATTAGAGATAGTGAGGACTGTGACTGGCGCATGCTAACTTGTCTGTGTGAGAATGGAGAAGATAAGGTTACCTTTGTCAGAGAAACATGCTGAGAAAGGGCTGTAATAGGGGGTGGGTCTCTAAAGATACAGACAGAGAGGAGACAGACCCCCCCAAATGACAGGTGTGGAGGCATTATGACTGACAATGCTGGGCTAAGGACTCACTTGACACTCACTTAACCCTGTATTGTAAGTCTGAAATTAAGACTAGAAAACTCGATATTCTTTTTAAGATTAACACGTGTTCACGATATGTAAAATTACAGTTTAGTAGTGTATGAATGTATCTCAGATATAACTGTCGTCCTCAGTTTAGATTACATAATGTAAAAAAAATGTGCCCATATCTGACAAGCAGGGAAGAAGTAGGACTGTATTCTGACAATGATAATAAAAATCTGTTTTATTTCTATTGTTAAGTACGTGTCCTTGCCTGGGACAAAGAGTTAGGGGGGACTGTAGAAATGCTATTTGTTATTTGTTTTGTGAAATTGCACCTTTTTTTCACTTTCAAGCAGCGGACCTGTTTGAGGTGTGGCTGTTTATGAAAGCTGACAGGCAACCTGGCGCTGGGTGCGAATGCTGATCCAAAGCCGGCTGGACAAACGTCTGCACACACACCAGCATTCTGTCACTGGCTGCCCGCGGAAATGTCAAACACAATGATGCGGTGAGAGGCTGCAGTAGAGCTCCCTGGTCACTGCTGGGAAGTCATGACACAGGCACACACAAAAACAGACATTCATACACAAGAATACACATAAAATTACATCAGAAAGCAAAACAGTCATTGGCTGATTGCCCCCTGACTAAAGGAAATAAGAACAAAACAGCTCCAGCCTGACACATGATCAGACAGAAATGATCACCTGTCTTTAGCCAACACAGCTAATGTTCTTGCTATTCATCTCACTCCATTGTCTAATTTCGACAACTCGATAATTGTGTTACACATGTCAGGCCCCAGGAGCCTGGACAATCCTGCAAATCATTTCAAAGTGCCCCAAATTCATTAATTACAGAGTGTGCTAATCTCATTGAGATGGGAGGGAATGGAGGAAGGAAAGGACCCTCATAACTCATCCAATTAGATAATTGAGTGCTACTTGGATTAGAGAGAATGAAAGGAGGAGCCCTGCTGAGTTTAAGGTCTTCTAGTACCACACTAAGAACACAAACATCATCATTTTCAGATTAAAACTAACTGTGTGCTAAACTTCATCTATAAGCTCAACATTCATTTCAAAGGTTTCTCCTTCATACAGCTAGTCCACCAACAGCAATCTATAAGATATAAGCCTTGTAACAGAGTGAGCTCAGGAAAGACATATTTTTGAAGGTTTATGAGTAGCATGTATGACTTCCAAGGTTTTGTAACCAAAGAAATGTTAAGTAAAGAACAGAAAACAATTCCCAGTATATTTGCCATGTATTAATGTATATTTGTTTGCCATGCCAGACGAAGAGGAATGTGAAACGACAATATTTTGATGAAGAAATGTTATATCTAGAAATTAACCAATCACACAAGAATGTTCACCAGTTGCAGTTAGATGTGGGAATGGTGAGGGAGGTTGTGCAAATTCTGTTGGACCAGACTCAGCACACTGCACCAATCGAAGTGGTGCTTTGTTAAAGTTGCAGGGGAAGACGCCAAATTCTATTTCATTTAAGCATACTGCCTGCCTTAGGGCTCTGTGCCATTTAAAGAGTGGATCACATAATTCCCCTAAGTGCTTCACAGTGCAAAAGTCACTGTGTACAAATTAATGAACAAATCAACAAACACAAAGCCAAGTTCTCTCTGCTCCTTCTAAATGCTTAGTAAAAGTATATTATCTAACCTGATGGAATAATAGGGGCACAAAAATGTTCCAGCTGGAAGAGTCAACGGGAAACAGTCACAGTTTGCAAAGTAAAAAGTTTGAGAGGGTCAATCATAACCCAAGAGTGTGACATGTATATCTGTGTGTGTGTGTGTGTGTGTGTGTGTGTTTTGTTGAGCAGTATGACTGTCTGCCTGCAGACCAGGCCAAATTATGCATGAATCTGGCTGCTTATCAACTGACCTTTAAATTGGAGCCGCAGAGCGACTGCAGGCCCAGGGGCTGACGCTCATCCCTGATTGGCTGCTCTGCTTCAGACCTGCTGACAATAGAAATTAACAGAGCCAGGTGGGCATATCCGCAGGCAGAAGGAGTATAGGTGTGGAAGGAGATAGGGAAGGGGACTACATTAATATAAAATATATTTCCACTGTTTTCCTTGACTGTCTTTTCTTAAGCTTCAGGAGAGAAGGAAAAAAGTCATTATGTGCTGTGAAGCATGCATGGAGCAGGTAAGAAAGGACAAGTTTGGAATTACCTGGATTTCATCTCTCATGCTATCTTTCCTTTAAAATCTCTCTTTTTTCTCTGTCTTTCTCCCACTCTGTGTTTTAATGGCAGAGGGGTCTTGGCAGGTTGTGATTGCTTGATATATAGATATCTCCTGTTGAAGAGGGGTACACGGAAGAGAAGACAGGGGCTGAAGATGAGGTGTGTGTTCTGTCGTCCGCAGGGACAAGAAGCTCTGTGTGTCTGTGGAGGATGATGGATTACATGGGGGCCAAGGGTTTATGTGTATGTATGTGTGTGTGTGTGTGTCTGTGCCTTTGTGTGTATTTGAGAATGGTCTCCTCCTTTGTGTCACAACATATACAGTGAAAGCATGGCAGTATATTCATTTTTATCAAGAGGAGCTGGAAAAGGTCATTAAATAAAGCAAACATTTGTAAATGAGAATCACTGGGAATTAACTTAAGCACTATGCTATATGCAACAGTGCAGTGTTCTGGCAGCACACAGGAGCATCATTTTGTATTGTGGACAAGAGCAAAGATGACTGTGAGATTGAAAGTAGTTGTAAAAATACTTTGGATTTAATTTGCCTGTGAGTGTCACTTACAAGCAAATCCATTTTATCCATTTATAGTATGATATGTACATTAGCTCTAGTCACATTTTAATAACATGTCCTAACATTCTTGTTGCCTGTCCTACTATCTGGGAGCAGAAATGTTACGAGGTCAGCCAGCTCTTCCAATTTATTTCCATTACAGAGATCAGCACGAGCTATAACTAATCCACTCACTCTTAAAAGCTGTCCAACAGGAGATGTGAGCATGTGTGCATGTGTGTGTCATGTGATACACAGATAAAGCAGGCCCACAGGGCAAGACAGAGTGGCCAGTCACAGCCATGCATCTGTCACCAAGACAAAAACCTCAACAGTCACCCAAGCACAGAAAATGGAGAGTCACTATCACAACCTCTGTGTATCTGTGTGTGTGTGTGTGTGTGTGTGTGTGTGTGTGTGTGTGTGTGTGTGTGTGTGTGTGTGTGTGTGTGTGTGTGTGTGGCAGGATGATAAAGCAGGCCAAATGAACCAGATCACCACATCATGTGTGAGCAAGTGTGCAAGTATGAATGAGTGTGTTTTAGTGTGTGTACGTGAGAAGGAGGATTTGTCATTGATGAATAGGGGTTTAAGGACCTACACCTTACAGATAAGCAGAGGAAATCATGAGGACAACAACAACAATGCTACAATGCAGGCTTAAATAAATACTAGAAGAGCCCTCCAGGTGAGCATAAACTACACTTAGACAAACAAAATGTACAGTGATGTAAAGGCTGAAGCTGTCATGACAAACTAGTGCTGAGCGGTTCATACAGAAAACCGTTTTTTATTTTTGCTATGATATGAATTTTTCCTATACCGCAACAGCCCTAACAATGTTCGGAGCGTAGTGCATCAAGAAACTGCTACACCGCTAAACACGTATGTAACAGAGTACCGGCATTAAATACTCAATATATAAATATACTGGAGAACATATACCAATTTGCGTGTATGTTGTGCTGACAGTAGCACATATAAGGAGGCACAAAAAGTATTTAAATAAAAATGCAGAACAATCACTTACACTAAATCAGGGGTGTCCAACCTTTTTTCCATGAGAGCTACTTTTACAAAATGAAAAGTGTTTTCTAACCTTTATTCATATAGCTTATTTCAACCCAAACAACCAGAATAAGCTTTGTTTTGTCTGAACATTTACGAAATGTTGGTGTCCACAACTCACATTTTGCATTAAAATGTAATACTTCACCTGCGAGTACGTTTTGTATGTCTGTATGTATTTCTATGTAGTGTATCTCACACTATTTAATTGAAACAATGCAATTACAAATACACAGAGATTACTTATTCAATTATCATTTTGTTACATGTCACTGTTTCACATTGTTTCATGTCCAGTTGCACATGTGATGTGTATTCAGTCTTTTTCAGTTAGTGAGATGACTGGCACTGCATGGAGTCAACAAGACAGGTGTATGGTAGAGTGGAGCCACTTGGGTTCACTCTACCATACACCATACCATCGTTTAATTCTAAACTCTGACTTCATGACATTCATGTCAGAAAAGGCTCACAGAGGTATGTAGACCAGTGTTTCCCATTATACATGTGGGGCGTCCCGATCCCTCAATTCAGTCAAGTAAATTTTATTTAATTAGATTTTTTGTACATCGCCAGATCACATTAGAAGATATTTCAGGTTTATTTTCCTATAGAACAGGTTTGAATGTTGTTCTTTTATTAAATGAAGTAAACAACCTCATGTTATTTATCATTTCTGTCTTTGTACGCGCGCGACAGAGCTCTGCCGCGACGTGTACACACAAAGACGCGCACGCTCACACAGGTGAACATACAGAGAGCGGGAAATATGACTGTTAGAGCACAAAAGACAAAAACACACACACCGGCTCCAGCGCAGCACGATGCGGATGGCACACACTGGGAGCAGCGCATTTTTTTCCCAATCATATGTCCACTGTGAAGCTGATTAAGCAAACAACACCATCTATTTATTTGATATTAGTGCATTTTCCTTGTTTTGTTGTAGCATTAAATAACACATTTCTACAGTCTGAAACCTTCCAGCTGTATGTAGAATGATTTCCTGTGCGTTTGATGAGATATCAACATATGAACATCTCCACAGTGAGAACGTTACTGCGCATTTCTGCATCCATTATTGGTGTCTCCACGCTCTTAGTTTCCCACGCTCTGTTCTTCGGAATGTCATATTTTAAATACACAATAACTGCTGCACAAACAGGATCATAACGGAGATAAATAGTGAAAGTATGGTGAATGAAGTTTCACCCCACACCCCATTTGGCAAGCGACGTCTTGGAGACCCCTGCACTAAATGATAGGCTGGCACTAATAGGCAGCAAAGGTTATGTAATTACCTTAACCAAACTGCAGCAGAGGCAACAAGAATTACACAGGTGTAGCTAGTATCAAAAAGCTAACAGGCTATTTAGCTAACCAGAAATGCACCATTTCAGTTTTTTGTCTTCCTGACAACAAAAGAAGAATCTGTGTTTAATGTGAGTCAGTCTCACCTGTTTCAATCGTGACCCACTAAATAATGGCTGTGTTAGCACACATTTGATCCTTATGTAAAAATTCTGAATATTTCCTCTGTGGAATTTACTATCCAGCCTTAGTAAACTTAATAGTATCTCTGTGGATGAGTTTCCTTCTTCCTTTAAGCTTAGAAGAAAATTTGCTGGATGAGGGAGTGCATCTCTTCTTCATAAAGAACGTTGTTGCATTTTATTAGGGATAAGATTCATCACAGCAAGCAGACAAGAGAGCCGTGCAAATCTCATTGAAGGAATTCCTACACTATCTCCAACATTGTCTCTTGCACACACATAAACACACACACATGGACACAAATACAGCTGATAAGCAAGAGGCACAAAGCAAACAAAAGCTGAGAGAGATGATTCAGGAGACAAAGGGGTACATCAAGGACAGTGATACTACGTGATTGCTCATTATTGTGCACTTCAAGATGACGCATTACTGTGTCAGTGGTAAGAATGGCAGTCGGCTGCTTGGAGTTAAACAGGCATATTTTTCTCTTTGAACAATAGAGCCATTTCTTCTTCAAAGGACTGAATCCCAGAGAGGCTAAGCATGTAGGTCGTGCGTGTGTCCTCTTGGTCAGAGGTCCAGTGCTCTGTCTGAATGAATGGACACCCGAGGGTCCATTTTGGAGATGGCTGTTAAGTTCCAACTCTGACCCTGAAAAAACGGCTCAGATAAGGCCTATATACGGACCAATTTAACAGGTCACAACCCTGTCTCAGAATGGGAGCGACACAGCGGGAGTGTGTGAACACAGCCTAGGGGATCTGTCCCATGATGAGATGCTGGTGATATCTAACTGTAGCCCTGACCCTACAGCGGTGACTGTCAGCCTATTGATTCACAGCTCGAACAACTGGGGAGACAGGGACGGAGTCAGGTTGTGTAGCTTCAGCTGGGACAGTGTGTGATTATGTATGTGTGTGTCTCTGTGTATATGTGAGCATGTAGTAGACATCTAGTGCAGCACAATATGCCCAAGGCTGGCAGGCCTAAACAACAGTGAACAGACAGAGATAAAGACAAAAAGCTGGGGCCTTCCTCTACACTGAATCCAACAGCTGCATATGGAACACAACAGACCTATTCATGACTGATGTACACAAATGTAGACGCACACACACACACACACACACGCACACACACACACACACACACACACACACACACACACACACACACACACACA
>JAUYWH010000014.1:8747465-8764348 GCA_034779795.1 Ctenopoma multispine | reverse complement strand
CACACACACACACTCACACACACACACACACACACACACACACACACACACACACACACACACACACACACACACTTGGCACATACTGGACAGTGGTCCCGTTGTGGCTCGGGAGATAAGAGGGATGCCATGCAATCTCTGTGAGTTACAGTGTGGGAGAGCCAAAGGCAGATGTTACCACACACTACTACACAGTTGTCTGTGTTGTCTAGTGTTTTAAACACAATGATTGTGCTTGTCTGTTAGAGGCAGCTCACTGGCTCTGCTTTAGAGGGCCAGCTGAGCATGGGATAGAGCTGGAGGTGTATATAAGCGATATTAGATAATAGATGGACTTCAGTGAAAGCTCCGATATCGATAAAAACAAGCCACATAAGACAGAAGGGAAACAAAGGCACGCAGAATGACAACCCAAAAATATTTGCGAGAAAGAACACAGACTACAGGTTCACACAGTGTTTGGTCCCCAAAAGAGAAATGTCTATTCTCTGTATTTGAAGTTTTTGGAATTTCTGTGATAGACAGAAAGATAGTAGTGAGTCGGTGGTGCTTGAATGACATAAATTGACAGCTCATATAACACTAAAGCTCCAGTTGGAGAAATAGTAACACTGTTAAAGATTTCTGTTTATCTATGAATTTACACATGTTTTTACTTGCTTACATATTCATAATTATATACTATGGCTAAACTTTCTGTATCACCCAGCCTCAGCTCTAACTAAACTTAAAAAAAGAAACTCTACTGAATACCTATGAATTGCTTAACAGGAAGCACTTGACTTGTTTAGCAGATTGGTTCCTGGGATTTGGCTGCTGTATGCTCTGAATGGTCTCTCTGGGAGAGGTCACTAGCAGAGATGTCTGCCAGGTGAAAGGCTGGCTCACGCTTAATTGATGCCCGCCAGTAGAGTACAGACAAGGGCGACAAGGTAGGCAAGCCGACATGGTAACTACCAGACAGATAAAACTATTCCTGGTGGGGTTCACTGACCAACTGCTGAGCCTGGACCGCAGCAGTGAAACTCACGCTTCAAAACGGTTTAGGGGATTGATTTGACAGCTAATTTACAGAGGAGATTTGCATAAGACCAGGCACTAATAAGACAGGCTTTTCTTTTCCATTCTTTGTCTTTCCCTATCTCCTTCGGCTCTCCCCTTCCTTTTTTTAAACCTCAGCAAACAGTAACAGATAATGTAAGCAAATTAAAGAGACAAGAGATTCAAATTGGATATTGATTAAGAGACCAAAACCTTGTGTTTTCTCCTGTTAAAGTCTGTGTTTAAATGATTGATTCACGATGTCACTCCCCTCGTCCTACTGACTGTGTGGTGAGCAGTGTTTGGAATTGGTTGTCTTCAGCCTTCAATGGGCCTTCATGTCTATGCTAAGTGCTGTGGCGCAGCCACACAAAGAGCTCTACCTATCTGATGCCAATCTTCCCAGGTCCTGGTGTCAGCTAGGTAGAGGCTTTCAGAGAGAGCAAGGACAAAGTCACCTCTTCAACAAACTGCACAATGCAGCCTGACTGACAGTAGAAAGGACAAAATGGAGCTTCGCTGTCAAGTGGATGTTTAAGTGGAGGGAGGAAAAAGAAAAATGACTCAGAGACAGGTACATACTATGACTCCACAGAGAAAAGAACAGGCAGAAAACAGGTTGCTCTCTGCTTCGAAGTCCCAAGACTCACAGTCAAACAAAAAGAGACACTTAACATCTGCGTAGCATTTCTCAAGATTAGCAGCTCTGTGGAATCACCTGGAACAATACACTGCACATGGAAATCTATCAGTCTTTCACAGGCTTGCAAACGTTTGCTATTCTTAAATTCACTGACAAAGTAACAGAAGCCTTCTAGCAAAGAAAAAGATTTATAACACAGAGGTTACACATAAACTGCTACACGAGACACATCATACTGACGTGCCATCTGTCCATAAATTAACACTCAATCATAGCATGGCTGGAACTCACTGTTCATGTTCTTGAAGATGTTGAGAATGGGAAGGATCTGTCTGTAGTAGGGCACCAGAGCCACTCCCACCATGTCTCCAGACATCACCAGATGCTGCAGCACCTTCAGCGTGGTGCAGATTACCTGACGGTTCCTCGTGTTCAGGGCGTCTGAAGGTAAGACAGATGACAAAAGTCTAGAATCAAGGCTCAGCTAACACTAGCAGTCAAGATAAATGGCTGCAAGGACAGTAAATCAGTTGTTTAACCAGGGTTTGAGATGTAAACTACATTTACAGTTGGTTTGTTCAAACAGATGGAGGTACAATAAATGTAGACTGATACTGGTGTCTCCAACTATGTGACACGTGAGTGAGCTAAGCAAAAACACAAAGTCAAAATACACACAAACTGTAACCCTGACACACTACCTTTCCCTTGAAAGCATTTCCTTTAAAGCTGGACTTTGATTTAGACTGGCTTCTCTGCAATCAGTGATTTCAAATGCACTGGGGAGGCAAGAGTAAGTGAGAGCCAATCACTAGGCTATTTGGCCTACAGCTGCACTTAACTCCATCTCCCACTGATAGAGAGAACAAAAGGGAATGATGGTGAGAGAGATGGAGGGCTAGAGAGATCAAGAGAGACGAATACACAAAGAAAGGGAAAAAGCAACAAAAAACAAAATGCTAAAAAGAGAGATGAAAAGATGCAACAGGCAGAGGGCTGTGATAACTGTGATAAGCAACTAAGACTGACATATTTTTCCAGTTCTTAACACATTTTTATTTGTGCTGTTGCAGTTGTTTTGAGTTGTTGCGAGCTTCTGCATGAGTGCTGGTAATTCCCTTTGTGCAGGCTGTCAGTCTAAAACAGTACACTCAAAGTAAGAAAAAACAGACCTGAGCTATTTCTCTAAACCTTCTTTCACAAAAAGAGAATGATAATGGATGGAATCACAGTACCTATTTTGGCAGTAAACACACAACAGCAAAATAAAAAGCATGAAAAAACAACTTTTCAAAGGAAGAGACAAACAAGGGAAAACACCTAGTGTGTGAGCAGAGACACCGAGAGCTTATGGTTGAGAGAAGAAACATCTCCTGAGAGAGAAACGGAGAGAAAAAGAGAGAAACATGATACTGGGAAAAGCCATCACTAAAAAGTGAAACTGAACAGTTACCTCCTGAAATCAAACAGGCTGAGTAAAGAAAATGTTCAATCTGACAAAGAGAAGCAAAACAGCAACCTGCTTTAAACCTGCATATGTGTCTAAAAGAGATAACAATTAATGTACAAGGTTTTTGTACTGCCTCACAGATACAAAACCTGGATCAGCAGCAACGTTTGTTGTAACAGGTTCTGCTGAGGGCACTCAAAGTTGGAGAGTCATTTTACGAGAAAAGCAAACATAAACGTATACCCTCTCCTTCTTTCAATCTATCTTTCTCTAATGCAATCTTGACACCTGCTTTTGTGGGATGGGTGGAGCTGTGGTCATATTAGCTCTCATAGAATGAAAGTGCACAGACACTTTGGTTAAGAATGGAAAAACATAAATGATGAAAGGTGTTTACTTTTTAGTTGGTAATGACAATGCTCATTGCTACAAGTACAATAAAGTGTTGCCTTTACACGGAACTGGGAGAAAATGGCACTAATGTGTGACTGTTGAGTCAATAACATAAACTTAGAGAAGAAAGGCAATCTTCACGTGCTGCATCTTCCAAAGCTTTAGCATCTTCCCAATTCACTACAAGTTTTGTTACCAGTACATTTGTTTTCCACAAGTTTTTTCAAACATTCCTGTGGCAACTGAAAATAGAGCAGCTGGTCATCACTGAAACTAAAGATGTAAAAACCACAGAACATTATAGTGATCCTGACAAAAAAACTGTATTTAATTTTTATCAGTCAAATCATGGCGCATACATGATCTGATACTGATCAGGACTATGAATCTGTGCACATTTGCATATTAGATTTCCATTTGTAGTCCTTGGGCAGAGGCTACAAGTTTAATGAAGAAAAGAACACCAGTCAGTTGTGGTGAATTAAAACACTACACATGAAGACAGAATATTTTCATTAGAGAACATCAAAGAAAGGTTCATTTAGAAATAGATCAATAAGGTTTAGCAAAATAATGGTAAAGTATCTAATACACAGTAAGAATAGTGATTCCAAATCCCATCCAAAGCACCATATTCATATTGACAGATAAGACTGAGACAGAAAGAGAGCAACAACTCAAAAATGCCATGACAGTCAGAGCACACTGCATCAGCCACTGTCTGTGTTAAAACAGCTCATATGCAAATACAGAGCTGTCACAATGATACACACAAAACAGTCACACATTGGTACACTCACAATCACGCCAACACGCGTGCGTGCGCCAAAACACACGCAAACACATTAAAAGCAATTAGACAAAATGTCAGCCTCAGTCATGAGCACAGGCAGCGTAGAACATGGTAACAACAAAACATGAAGTTATATAATGTAGAAGAGTCATATAATCAACAGGAGGCTGATAGGTCAAAGCAATAAAACATTACTCCTTATTCTCTTTGGGTTAATACAATTTTGTTTATGTATGTAAGAAAATGACCAATTGAACCAGGTCTATTATTTTGTGTCCATTTGAATTTAGGACAAATTTGCCCAGACATGTCTTTGTCTCTGTCAGTGACAGTGCGTGCGTGAGTGTGTCTGAGGCCTACTCAGACAACCAGCGGAGATGATGCTGAATGAGCAAATGTATTGTGCTTTATTCCATCTCTCCATCTCTGCCTTTGTGTCTCCCCAGATAGACAAGCACAGTGATATCTGCCATCACCAAGATAAGGTGGAATGTGGAATGACAGGAATTTCAAACCTACATAACAAACAATGAAATTCTAATTACCAGCCAGCGCAAACAATTTTCCCTGCTGTGACATTTGGACCGTGGTACTGTTCAATTATTCATCGGCACTCTCGCCTTGGTGAAAGAAAGAAAGAAAAAAATTAAAAGAGCGAAGGAGAAGGCAGCCGAGGGCCTGATGTATTAATGCCAGTATAAAACCTGTGTTGCGACAAATCTGAATAAAGCAATCATCTATTCATGCTAGGACCTGTTTCATATTCAGTGTGAAAATAAAACAATGGTGACCTTGTATTCAGTTTCCTGTGAAAAGCCAGAGGTAGGGTGACATGTTAGAGAGTTTAGCAGTGAACTGTTCTCGCTCAGTGTATAAATATACTTTTCAGATCAGAGGATGTTCCTGTGCAGGAGCGTAACTGAGGATCTTCTTTTAATGAAAGTCTCATTTTGGTTCAAAGCTGAACAAATGTTTTGCCAATCAACTGCGGCTCAATTGAGGCGTGGCTTTGCATCCTCTAACATTTTAACCTTTCTACTAATCACCAAGATGTGGTTTGGCTGACTAGAACCTTTATTCGTTGCCTTTCTTTACAGAAATATCATTGCTTTATTTAAATAATTAATCATTTTACTATACAATCATCTTTTAAATTATATTAGAGATAACTTAAAGAAACCCCTAGAATGCATCAGATTCCTGAAGATTGGTTAAATATGTAAATATAGATAATAATTTTCTTTCTTTTTTTACTTATAAGGGTAATCTGTCAAGTGTTGGGTGAAGGTTACATGGTGTACAGTAGGAACGAGTTCAGTCTTTAAGTCACTGAAGACAGAGCTTTAGAGTATAATGTCAGCCAGAGTTGCCTTCATTGTGTATTCTCATTGGGTGACCTGCAGTCATCATCAAAATTCACCAGGGCCTGACGTGACTCAGTCGCTCTGCAGATAAGAGCCTGCCAGCCACACTGAAGATGTATTAACATCAGAGGAGAAAAATATATATCTTGCCATTTTAAAACTGCAGACTGCTTTTTACTTTCTTCCTCTTTCCACCATCCCTTCTTCTTTCCTGCTCCATAGAAAAGTAATTAATCTGCAACAGACACGGACTGGCAGCTTTGCCTTGTGGATGGCGAAACAGGCCTGATTTTTAATAAACCAAGAAGTTAATAAGCACCAGGCCATTTAAAATTCCATTATCAGTGCAAAGTGTGTGTTTTCATGAGGAGCATAACTATCACCTTTGGTCTGGCGTTCCAAAGGCAAATGACCAAAATTGCTGAGGGGTTTGTAAACTACTGTCTGAGTTAGCGAGTGGCCCGGTCACTCAGTACATAATGTCAAGTTGTGTGCAAAGTGGATAGTTCTCAAAAAGGGCAAAAGAGACATTAGGGTTTCCAAATATTTAAACTATCTATAACAATAGGCAAATAAACCTGTGAAACAACATATTGTCTTGTATGACTTAATCAAATAAGGTGTTTCATCATTTAATCTTACTTTACTAAATCATTCCTTTTTCAATTATTTAGGAATTTAAATCAGGCATTCTTGGAGTCTCTGGGTTTGGTCCTTTGTAAAGGATTCTATTTGAGATTTTCTGGACATGTCCAACCACTAAGAGATCCCCAGGATAGACCCAGAACAATTTGGAGAGACTATATATGTCGTTGGAATTGGGTACACTTCAGGAGCCCCCAGATAGAGATAAGTAAATATGATTGGAGTTAAAAATATAAAAAGGTATGCTAACATAAGACTGTATATGTTTCATGCTGTAAGCTGTGTAATGGTGGAGACCTGACAGTGCAGTAACAGACTTTGCGCCACCATGAGTCTGCCACTGTGTCTCTGTGACTTGTGTTGGCTGTTACGCATCTCTGCCTCCCACACCCACACATAAACAAGGAACACGCAGACTTCACATACACCTAGACACTCCCAGCCAACTGCCCATGACAATGAACACCCTCCCAGGCACACTGGGCCCCTCTTCAGGGCTCGCACTTTGAAACTGACACCTCAACTGGCAGCGGCGCCAAACAAAATATAGTGTGTCAGACTTTGTGTCTCTGCACGTGCGCTGAATTTTTTTTAGTAAAAGACATACTCGTTCTTGCATTCCTTTATGTTCTCTATACCTTGATCCTCCTGATGTTAGCCACACAAGAAACCTTTTCCTGTCCACATCACTGTACATTCCGATGTCTATTTTTGAGTCGTAGACCACTTCATCCTGAGACGTGACCTTTCCGCCCACATCCATCTGCCAACTTGTGCGTGTGTGAGTTTGTGTGCATGTGCATATAAACGTGTCAGTGTGGAAAGGTAAGGAGGCACAACACGAAGACATAGTTCAGTGTAGCATGTCACCGCATTCATTGCAGATTATCAGGCATGCTTTCAGAGGCAACTTTTTCCGGCTAATGCAAAAACAATGACGCTTAGCCCTGAGGGTTAATGTAATAATAGGAACAGAATGACTAACCAGATTAGGACTTGGCACTCATTGTACGACAGTGTTAAAATCAGTTGTCGTGCAAGTGGGTAAGACAGGTGAGTCTATTCCTGGTGAAGTATGTTGTTCTATTTTTGGCTATATTCTACCGTCACTGAAATATTGTATGAAAGGCATCTGCAAATATTTAAGAATGCTGTCGTGTAATTTAAAAAATACTGTATGTTAATACATAATAATATAACAATAATAATATATTTCAGAGATACTAGTAGATTCTAATGCATATTACTAGTGTAATCAACAGATATAATATAATAATAATGTTCATTTAATTTATTTTCAAGCTATGCCAGTTGTGGTTAAGATTATTAAACATAAAATATAACATTACAAAAGACATATTTTGTGATGCCTCATGTTAAGTTATCTATCAGTTTTCCTACCAACTAAACCAGGCCATTTATTCACTTTGTCCCTGCAACCTATGTGTCTAATTAGCATCTGGATTATTTAAATAAGTGGCTAGTTACACTATTAGCACCTGGGAATGCCTCATAGAGTCTCGGGATTTGTCAGCAAATTATGCAGCAAATGTAATAATGCTGACTGAATAATGAAATTATGGCATGCAAAAATATTTATTAAGGCTGCAATTAAGCTCTAACTGAGAAGATTACTTGCATTCCAACCACTCTAAAATAATAATAATAATTACTTGTAATAAGGTTTGTAAAACAAATGCAAATGAATAAGGTAGAACGGCCATTTTGCTGCTGAAGCTAATTGGATAGATGCTGTATTTTAGTGCAGTGGTAATGGTCCTATGTCATTAAACAACATATTAGTACTAAACATAATACCAAATTATCACATATTTTAAATTAGCATCATTTTGCATTTAGCATAAATCAACACCCACAGAAAATCTTGAAAGAGTATGTGAGAGTGTGAGGGTAGACACCTTCATGCCAGACTTACTTTTGATGGGAATAATGAGCAGGGGAATGAGTGGCTGGATCTCAGAGCCACCATGCTCCAGCATGTCATGGACTCCCTGGCGGGCAAAGAACTCATATGGATGAACAGTCTCACATAAGCCATCAAAGAACAAAGGCAGGTAGTGGTGGTAGTCCAGTTTCTCAATCTCCACCTGAGGACAGAAATTTACATTTACATTACACGCATTAGTGGCTGTTTCTTTAATCCAGTGAGACTGACAAAAAGAGTTTTGCTCAAGGGAATTTGTAGGAACACATAGTTGTTGTTCGAGACATTAGCTAGCATTGAGGATGTCACCCTAATACTCTTACTCAAATCTTCATATAAAATTGTACACAACGTGAGATATAAAGGAGGAAAAACTCCATGTGTTTTTGAGAAAACCAGTTATCGCCATAAAGCTCACTTTCACTCTTTGGCCTTTGTCTTTGTTTGTCCTTGGCTTTACGCAAAATCTAGGGCTAAAGCTCCTCTTGCAGCCATTTATAACCCTTGCAGTTAACACATTCTCACACACAATCACCCACAAACACCCACACAAATAACGGTGGGGGACAGCTGTTCAGGATATCATGACACAGCAGCACATGGCATCTTGTGGGCTGACATGTTAACACCTGTTTACAGCATTTACAGTACAGACGGAGAGGTGCACACACACAATCGGCTGATGGATGAAGACATTTGTCCAGCTACAGGCCACAGGCAGGCTTTGATGTTGTTTTGGCTGAATGAGTTGGTCTTTCATGTGCCATCTTTCATGTGTGTGAAGCCATCAAAGGTAAGCCACTCGGGCACACAAGCCTGGAACCAGCAGCTGACCACAGTGTGCTCAGAAAATCATGCAAAATCTAACATGCAGCCGCGGTTCAATCAATGTCAGTGTAACTTGATCCAGTTACTGAGTGTGTATTTATAACAGGGACATCAGCTGTGCCACTACACTCATATGCTACTACAGTTGAGTGTGAGGTTGGAGCACGGAAGTCCAGTCACTCAACATCCTAAGCAGTCTAGATTTTTTCAAGGAAAAAACCTTTTCCTCAATAGACACTTGATTTCTTCGTATTTAACACCATAGTTATGTAGTTACATACTGCATTCGCCAGAGTAGCTGCATACCCTATGGCGTGATGTATATATCTTCCCAGAACAACACACTGTTCAAGTTAGACGAGAGAGATCTGCAACTTCCTTTTGTTGTTTGTTCATTTATCATCTTCTGTATTTCTAACGTAATTGGTTTTTTGCCAGTTATTTATTCACAGCCCCATTGGGCTCCACACGAAACCCCACTGCCAACTAGGGGTTTGGTAGTGTAATTGCAGAGCGACACAGACACTATTGCGAAGTATAAATACTCAAAACAGCATAGGCTACTTGCACGCCCTATGGCACAGGTTCAATGTAGATTCTACGCAGAAGCATATATGTAGCTTGCAAGGAATGCATGGAAATTCTCAAGTATGCATGTCTAAAGTATCTTAATCCAAAAGCTTACTAAAATGTTAATTGTTTAACAGATTTTAACAATGATTTATAAATTAATTAACTAATTAATTAATGTTTGCTGCAGGGGGCAGTCAAGTAACAGTAGTAGTAGTAGTAGTAGTAGTAGTAGTAGTAGTAGTAGTAGTAGTATTAGTAGTAGTTACTAGTATTGGCAGCTAATTAGGTTAATTCCACCGGTCAAAGGCAATAACTGAAGGTATAAGTTAATGTTATATCAAGAGACGCTGATCCCAGCTCTCCCATAGGTAGGATGTATTAACTACCAGGCTGCAAAAAAATCAGCTAACTTGGACAATAGCTTTTCTGTAACGTTAGTTAACTTACGAAAGTGGTGTCTGAGCTAACTGTCAAGTTATGAACATTATGTTATGAAATCCCAGTCCCAATGACATACCTTATTGATGGATTACAAATATTGATGCATTATGTGTAAACACTGCTGCAGTTAGTAAATGTGGAGCTAATTAAAAACTATTTTATGTACTGACAGGTGATTAATGCATAATAATCCATTAGAAATCCATAAAATGATTAATGTCTCATACCTGATTCCCAGTTTGTATAAATAATCTGCATCTGCAAAGTAACTGAAGCAGTCAAGTAAATATTGTTAAGTAAACAGCACAATATATCCCTCCAAAGAGAAGAAAGTGAAATGTAAATGCGTATGTTTAAGTAGAAGGTAAATTGAAATGAAATATCAAGAGAATCAAACTGAATCGTCTCGGCTCGTTACAAATATAGCTATATATCATTTCTGGACTAGATATTGACATGCGTATTGAAACGATTGAGAGGGACAGAAGGTTAAAGGTTAAAGTTATACATAAAATTGTATCCAATCCATCCATAAAAATTAAATCTACAAAATAATAAAGTGTGTGAACGGTGAATAGGGTGCGGGGACTTTCCAAAGCCATGTGTATATTCACACACACAAGCAACCTGATGGGTCATGTTGGTCTGTGCACAAATGTCACTCAGGCAGTGATGCTCAGTGCTTTCAAGTCCCAGCTCTCACCCAGCCGCTGGTCAGAGGCAAGACTTCAAAGCAGGGCAGACTCCCCACTCCTGCTGCCAATCCTCCCTGACACACGTCTCCCCCCAGGTAAACACAGAGATGGAGAAGAGAAAAAAGATGGAGCGATGGAGAGATGGCGACAGAGACAGAGAGCTCACACTGTTAGCACAGAGAGACAAGGCTGATTGCTCTGAGGCAATTTGCCGATCCAACCTTGACCTTTCCATGCGCTTGGTCAAGATCATCGTTGTGAGTCAGGCAGGCTGGAGACAAGAACAAAAGCAAACATGAGCCCAGAGAGAAAGGGAGGAGAGGCAGTGGAGGGGCAGAGAGGGTGAGGAGAGGCAAGATGACACTACAGCACAGCATTGCTTATAGCCCTTGGCAGTCAGTGGCACACAGGGACATTTCATGCCACAAGCTGCATTTTACCTTTTACCATTTATACACTGTACCAGAAAGCAGATGTTTATACATGATTGGCAAGTGAGTATTTTTACTAATTCATTTGAAAATAGTATTTAAGAATATGATAAACATCATCAATGTAACAAAGTCAAATATATAAAAAAGGATTACTCATAAAACCTCAAATTTAGGCTAACACCATTTTGTCTGTTGTTGTCAGTACATTATCAGGCCTCATATTGAGGGGTAAACACAATCTCACCTGAGGGGCTGTGCACTAAGATGTTGTGGGAATAATTACCTGGGGAGTATTAATCTGGTGTTGTTGTGGGGATGCCTCTGAACTCTGTGATGTGCTTAATCAAAATCACATAAACAAGCACTTAGGGACTGGCTGAAGATTCCAGTTAGCTCTGAAGGAGTGGGCAAACACCTTCACACAATTACTCTCTTACATACTGCATACACACACACACACACACTCTCTGAGAATCTTAATCAGAGGCTGTGCTGAGCGGTAACTCTTGCATCCGTTATTGATTGTACGCCCAGGTTTGTTTGTCTTTGGGTGCCTGTGGGAATCCCCCTGGAGTCCAGGGAGTCAATGAGAGTGGAGCACAGAAAGACTATCAGCCAAGTAGCAGCAATTAGCCTTGGGACACAGGGCTGCATGTCTCCTCTGGTCAGCGCTACAACAGCAGACACACAGCAACAGACTAGACTAAACTAAGTGTGCGGAGAGCCTCTGCTCATTAAACAGCAGTATCAGAGGCCCCTGACAGGCACAGGAGACCAGGCAGAACAAAAACAGCAGGTTGCCACTTTAAATACACAATGGCTGGACATAATTGTGTGTGGGTGTGTGTGAATACACTTACATGCAACTTCATGTATATGCTCATATGTGGCAAAGTATTGAGCTAATTCAGAGCAGTGTTATTTATGATTAAAAAAAAGCTAAGGGTAAAATTATACAGAGGCCATAGCGTAGGATAAAATACAAAGCAAGGGACAGAGGAAATGGGGCTCTGCATGTGTGTGTTTATATGGGTGTAAGATGTTTTTAGTCTGTTCATAAGGTCAGCTCCATCTGTGGACTATATCAAAGGTGTTTTGCAGCAAGTGGCTCACATCTACCATTAGATAGTTACACATTATATAATATATGAGTGATATGACTGTTTTGCAGTGTGTGTTTAAATGTCAATTGTTTATATTCCTGTGAAGGTGGACCACCATCTTCTGATCTTACAACTTGGGTGAAGGGGATACGGGTGGAGGTAAAACTCTACAGCTCCATTTCTTTCTAAAATTCTGCATTTGCTAGACAACGTCACCATTTGAGCATCCATTCAGATCACCAATTTGATAAAAATCCTCTCTGAATAATATGGCACCCACATATTCTATTTCAGTTGGAAATATGTCACAGAAGTTTAAAAAAAAAAAAAAGCTGTACTGTAGATTCACAGGTTTTTAAAGTGAAACTGTCATGAAATGTTGTCACCAGATCATTGTGTTCTAACCTTTCTTATCTTGTCTGTTGTCTCTGAAAACATGTCTCATAGATCATTCAAGAAACAGGCTGTATGCCAGCTACTTGACAATGATGCTATTTTAATTGATGATGCCATAATAACTTGACCTGGATTCAGCTTCTGTTAACAGAAGCGCAGGTTTCTGTATTTAGATGAGCTGGCAGATGAGCTCCTGTCAATTATTTCTGCTTTGCGAGAAGAACAGGCTTCCTGTTGGTGTCACTAACACTATGAGTCATTCATTACACAGTCATGATGGCCAAACAAACATCCATTAGCTGCTGAATATGTATTAATGGAAGACCAAAAAGGATTTTTTGGCTGGTTCATGTATCACTTCACATAGACAGTGTGGCATGCATCTATAGGTCGAAGTTATGCATTGAAATGGTTATAGGCTTTGGGGATGCAGGCATGAACCAACAAGCACCAAAAATAAAAAGCAAAGTTCCTCACAGTCATCTGTCTTTATTGTGCAGCTGTGTACACGGCTTCTCTGAGAAGGCAGTGTCAGTTTCTAAAACCACATCTATTATGAGTATATTTCAGTTCAGCTTTCAATTCAGTTTATTTATATTGTGCCTAATCACAACAGAAATCATCTAAAAGTACTGAAAGGTAATGAATCATTAAATGTTCTATTTTCATCAGAAACTTGGCTTACCTGTGGTCAAAAGTTTAAAACAATTCAGTTGCCGGCAGCGACAGGTGACTCACAGGTGACTACCACTACAGTGCTGTGACGCAAATTTTGATCAGAGAATTATTAGAATTTAATGTTACAAGATCTCCTTATTCTCCAAAGTAATAAATATTACCCTGATAAAAATAATTAAATAAATTTTTTTTTTAATTGAAATTACAATTTTTTCAAAGCCACTAGGGGCCACGGCAGAGGGATGAAAGAGCTGCATGCAGCTCTGGAGCCGCGGGTTGCCAACCCCTGACCAAGACACTCAACATTTGGCTGGTAGGGCCAATAATTGCACACTGGAAATTAACAATTTAGAGGTCGAACACACATGCAGAAACGTCCAGACAGACGAGAGTAAGAAGAAAGCACAACTACAGGAGAAATAATTCAAGTTAATGACATGTAATGGTGGCATATAAATGGACAGAGAGGAGAGGAGCTCAGTGCATCATGGGAGGTCCCTCAGTAGTCTAAGTCACAAGTGCCATAACTAAGATATGAGTCACCTGAACTTGTTCCACGGGAGAGGAGCTTGACCACTAAAGACTCTGCTTCCCATTCTTGCTTCCCATGGAGCTTGGTCATTAAGTGCTTTGTATGTAAGAAGAAAGATTTAAAATTCTATACTAGATTTTATGGGGTGCCAGTGGAGAAAAGCTAATGTAGAAGAAATATATTCTCTTTGTAATTCCAGTCAATACGTTGGCTGCAGCATTTTGGATTAACTGGAGGCTTTTAAGGAGTTATTAAGACATCTTATTAGTAAACAATTACAGTAGTCCAGTCTAAAAGTAAGAAATGTGTGGAGTTTTTCAGCATTATATTAACATATGACAGAAAGAAACATTAATTCAGCCTTAATGCAGTCTTAAATGAATCTGAGTCCCAGTCACTTTCAGCTGAGGAGTCAAACACAAAGAACATTAACATTAACCTTCCACTGCCCAAAAAATAAGGTGTTGTGTAAATAAATGTAAAAATGTACAGGTCAGACAAATGGGATAAGGAGCTACCGGATAACACTAGGCTGTGTATACAGTAACAATTTAAGTAAAGTTTAATCAAACAAGACTGCTCAGTATTTACAAAAAAAATTGAAATATGGCTTTATTTTTTTAGATTCTGCAATGAATGGAGAACGATGGAGATTAATATGAGACCGCAGATGTTCGGAAGACGCAGATCACTGTGTATATCACAGCAGTCTGAACACTGACCAGCCACAATTAATGTTGTAGCTAAGTAGCAGTACATATATATATATATATATATATATATATATATATACACATATATATGTACATATATATATATGTATATCACTCCTCTTCGTGCTCCAGCCAGGTTTCAGTAAGACAAAAACATATCTATTTGATGATCACTTATCAAGTCACATAACAGCAGGGATTGAGATGAGAGAGATGTGATATTAGTCATATTATATCATATATTTTACAACATAGCCAGAGAAATGACCTTGTTGATAAAAAAAAGATATGAAGTCAGTGATATCAAACATGCAAGCAGGACAGACATGCAGGCAACTTCCAGATTCACTTCCAGATTCCAGACATTTTGTTGAAAAGATTACAAGGCTTTACTTTCCATTGCAAAGTGGTATCACAATTATAATGAGAAGTGCATGCCTCAAATCATTCAAACTGTCTGTGGCGGCATCTAGAGCATCTCACTGCTGGTTGTCCTGTGGATAGTTTTCTACATACTGTACAGTGTATAATACACATTAATTTAATACAATGGCAGCAAAATATGTCCTGGATTGTCAACAAATAGGCTAAGACATAACTGGTGGTTGTTTATTATTAACAAAACTACATTTGACAAAAAGTAACCTACTGTATGTGGCTGACACAAGATGCAATTTATTTCTTTACAGATATGCTGCACTTTGGCAACACAGATTTTGATGGAAGAACTCCCCAAACTTTTAAAAACTTTGTATGCATACATGCACACACTTATGCCACAACACACACTAATAATTTGATCATTTTAATCCAACTCTGTTTCCAACAAAGCCACATATATGCAGCACACCTCTGGCCACAACAATTCCAAATCTCAATCACCACGCTGTGTGCACACACTGTGAATAAAAAAAAAAAAACGCAGAGGAAAAAGAGAAGGAGAACAGAATATTTTGACTTATTGGAGGTCACAATAAGAGGAGTAAGACTGGAATAGGCAAATGATAAGTGAGGGAAAGAGGAGTGACTCACTCTCACTATCTCCCCTGACAGCTGTTTCCATCTAACAAGCATGCAAGTATGCTCAATTCAAAGCACTAGTAGTAGAGTGTATGGTGTCAATTGAAATGATACCTAACACATGCTGGATGAGACAATTTTGGAGCTTCAAAGATAGTTCAAAACCAGGACACAGAGAGCTATGAATTGTATGTGAACCTGCCTCATACACACATGTATGCATACACAAATACACATACACACACATTTGTTGAAATGAAAAGAACTTTACTTAGATACGCGGTCACGCCAGCAATCCCAAATGGTGCGTTGCATATTAGAAGCAGGAGCGTGTTATTACAGCCACAAACATTAGCTGGAGTAATTGAAAGAGTGACCCCGCTCTAAAGATGAATAAAAACCCTGGTAGATGTTCCTAACAGGAGCAATTTCTTTCACAATATTTATCACAGACTAAAAGAACACTAACCAACACTTCGGGTGTTCCAGGGTGCTTAAAAAGTCAACTTCTCACTGAATATTTAGCAACAAAGTTTAAAGATGCCTGGCTTTGCTGCAGGCTTTTTTACGCAG
This sequence comes from Ctenopoma multispine, assembly GCA_034779795.1. Lineage (NCBI taxonomy): Eukaryota > Metazoa > Chordata > Actinopteri > Anabantiformes > Anabantidae > Ctenopoma > Ctenopoma multispine. The sequence continues at coordinate 8,748,088 of JAUYWH010000014.1, read as the reverse complement.
ACATGTACTCTATTTACACAGACTGTCATAACAGAAATCATTATTAAGTTTGTGTTTCTGCGTTTTCCTTGTTTACATAAGGAACAAAGACAAAATTCAGTTTGTTCTAGAGCTCTCACTGAGAACCCATCACAATTATTTCTCTATAAACAAGAAAGCAAGTAAAACCAATTAATGTCCCACGCACATTTCAAACTTGCCACTAGAATGTTGGCCATATCTGGCAATTAGTTGTTTTGTTTATATTCTTCAAGTAAATCATGCTCATGTTTTTGTTGCTCACAACATTAACACTGGCTTCTGTTAGCCAGGCGGCAGTACACTCAAAGTAGCAAAATACAGCAAGCCTACAAGACTGCAAGTGAACAGAGAGCGATGGAGTGGTACTGATGAAGCAGACTGATGAAGAAGCAGACAGGTGGAGGGATGTAATGTTAGAAGAAGCAGAGGTGGGCGATGAAGAGGCTGTCTGCTGAGGCAGAGCTGCTCCAGTTTTAAAGGTGAGGCAGCTAAATAAAGCTGAGATTAGGACTCCACTCAGTGTGCCTACTGTGTGTGTGTGTGTGTGTGTGTGTGTGTGTGTGTGTGTGTGTGTGTGTGTGTGTGTGTGTGTGTGTGTGTGT
>JAUYWH010000014.1:8668582-8747365 GCA_034779795.1 Ctenopoma multispine | reverse complement strand
TGTGTGTGTGTGTGTGTGTGTGTGTGTGTGTGTGTGTGTGTGTGTGTGTGTGTGTGTGTGTGTGTGTGTGTGGAGGAAAAATTACAGAAAAGGTTTTGGACTATTTCTTTAGTCAGTTAAATGTGCACGTGCCTGCACATGTGGTGGCCTTTGTGCAGTTAACATTTACAGATGCTCTGACAGTGTGAAATACAGGCCTTTTGAATGACCCAGCAATGGCCATAAAGTCACAGCTTGGCAGCTAATGGTGTGATTGCGACAGTGTTTTGTCTATTCGAGAGCCACGGCCTCTGCTCTTAGCTTTCAGTGATTACAGCTCAGCAGCCGAGCTTGACAACACACAGGCAGAGTGTAATCAAGTCAGAGAAAGGGAGGTGTAATCAGCATTTCCCCTCCAATCAGTCCCAAAATCACTGTCTCTAATCTGCAGCCAGCCATTGATGGGTTTGATTGATAGGATGGATTTGTTATCTGGCTGTGGGGGTCTGCAGGGAGCAGAACAACAAGCTAGAGCAAGACACACAGTCAGCTTATCAGCTATCGGTACATTTGTTACCGCTCCCCTTGTTGAGCGAACTGAGCTTTTCCTCACAGGCTACAACTACAGCTCTGCTCTCATTTATCATACAGAAGAATTAAATGTGGACACTTCAAAGTACTTCCACACACAAGGGTCCCCGGGGGCATGTGTTTTCTCCCTGTTTAAAATGGAAAGAGCCAATCCATCACTGGTTGTTTGTGACGGAAACAGAAACCCCAGTGACTATTTGTATGTGTTTTTGAGTGTGCAAGACTAGATGTGTCTATACATGCAATAATTACTCATGTAAATATGTGTCTGTATGTCTGAGTGTGTGTGTGTGTGATTTGTGCGTCAGATGTACAGGGAAGATAAGCAGACAGAATAGTGCTTTTTCAGCAAGCAAATACCATGACTGTAGCATCTACCGCCTGCACAGCTTTGATAAATCTTGCTTCTCTACCTTGTACTGTCCTGAAAAATCCTCACAAATGTTCAAACAAATATGCTCATTTTCACTGTGCATGTGATGAATGAGCTCCATTGATTCTGTGCATGCAGCCAAAACAATAGAAACCAAGACAAATGTTTGGTCTGTTTAAGATAACAAGGCAGCTTTTCCGGGCTGTGTGACATTCTCTATGTGTGTTTGAACAAGAGAGTCGACAAAATCAAGAAAATAAACACAAGATAAAATTTAACAGATGCAGATACAAGCATACTGCACATTTGCAAGGACAGGTAAAAAATAATTACTATTAAGAGTTCATTTAAATGTGACTTTATCTCTCTGTTTGATTATCTTTCTCTTACATAGAAAGTAGTGGCTAAACATCGGACAGACATGGTAATGTTATTACAAGGTCCATCAACTCCTCTTAAAATAGAAGTCTCTCTTCTTCCACACTTACTGCCTGCATAAATCAAAAACCCAAATACTGCTGAGGCACCTTGATCAACCAGACAACCTACCAGACATTCAATGACACAAACACCAGTTGGTGAGACTCCATGACTAACTAAAAATAAATTACAGAGAGCATTACAACATTTGAAATTCAACAAGTGAACCTGACACTGAGTTTGTGTGTCAAGTGTGCTGAGCCAGTAATGCCCACGCTGAGCTGGGAAGCAGCATAGAGAATCTGCAGCATCAGTGGCAGTAAGCAGTGTGCTTTTAGGGCCAAGCAGCAGCAGAGGCAGAGCGGCAGTGTCTGTCAAGGCTCTGTCCAGCTCCTAATGGGATGTTCTTGTTGTTGCCAGTGGATAACTCACATCCTGTGTTCTGGACTACAGATCAAAGAGTGCCTGGACTCCACTGAGCTACCAAGGTTGCATGAGTGGAAAGGACAGAGGCAGACAGTGAAGTTGGAAGGCTAAATATGTATGTAAATCAATAAGGAATGCAAGCAAATTGGTAAGAACAAAGCAACAAATCATGGACAATTCTCCTATTTAGGTGCAGAAGGGGGCAAGGGGAGCAGAGGGAAAAACAGACAGGCACAAAAACTGATAGCCAATTATAAAAGTCAAGTGGGTCTCTGGTGTTTTATTTAAAACTGACTTGGAGAAGCCAGTAGATGGACATTGGAGTTGGACATTGTTGGGACTGTATAGGATTGTGTCACTTAAAACATGTTTGGAAGGGTCAGGTGTGAGTGCTTCGTGAAACACTGTCAGACAAAACAGACAAGAGGCATGAATGAAAAGATAGGTCGTTATACATTGTAAGATTTCCTAGTACATAGTGTGCAAGCACATATAGAAACCAGCCCTTTCTGCTGGGGGTCACTGGTGGTGTCAGGGCAAAGCTCTTTGTCAGTTGATGTGGAATTGGTCTTTTGAGTTATGAGTGGCAGCCAGCTGTGCAGGTGACGGTCCAAAGATAAGAAAATGGTTTGGTGTGATGAATATCACACAAAAAGCGAGGAGAGGGAGGCTATTGAAAAAGAATAAATCCTTATGCACACGGCTGCCACACAGAAACACACACACAGAGCTTCATCATCTACCTGCAGGGAGAAAGATGTATTTCATCTGTGTTGATGATAGCATCTTCAGTCCCATGGTTCAACAATTTCACTCAAGGCCTTTGACAAAAGACTGAATCTAAATAAGCTGATTGTTCAGAGAAACTGACTAATGTGCTTTACACACAGGACCTCATGAGTGGGATGAAAAGTAGCTTTTTAAATGTCACTGAGAAGTTGCACAGTGTTGCATGATTCTGAGCACACATAGACATGACATTTCTACTAACAGCCTACTACTGCAAAATTGTTTCAGTATAGCCTGACCATGACTGAGTAGAATGACTCAATGCAAATCAATGCACCCATTTACTGAAATAATTGAATTTTCCTCCAGCTTTTCAGTTAAATTAAATAAAATTATTGTTGTGATTAATTAGTGAAAGACACTTAAGAATCAATAAGCACAATTCATATGCAGACAGACACTAGACTACAACTAAAAAAAGAAGAAGCAGTTTACCACATCCCAAAATGTGCTTTGCAAAGGACAGTTTACTGATAAATAAAGATAACAGATGACAAAAAGTAGATGACAAACAACAAAAAAAAATTGACAATAAATGTAACTAGCCAGAAATAAGTGCACTGGAAAACAGGTATTTGGGAGTGTGACTAATACTTGGGTTGGTCTGGAAAAGTCACAAACACACGTGTGCTCCAAATGGGAAAAAAATTATTAATCACTGCGTGCAGTGTAAAAATTGCCATTCCTTTATAGAAATAAATTCCACCCAAATGGGGGTTAAGATACTGTTTCAGTGCTGTCGGGCCTGGCTGTCAGGCTTGCTGGGAACACAGGCCAAGTTTGAGATCAGAGACGGATGAGTGTTTGAACAAATATGACTGTAAATAAATTGTGATATTTAATGGTAGTTGGAGTGAATTTTAAGCTACATGTAAGAGCCAGTGAAGAAAAACTGAATGATTCAACTTGACCCTGCAATACAAAAGCACTCATCTCCCCATTGAGTAATGTAAATAGAAACAAACTCTCTGTTTGTTGATTTGTCTCCAAAGTTTCTTAGCTAATTATTTTCTGCAGCATAAACTCATAGACAGTAAATACAGACCTACACTGATTTGTAGTGTGTGTCTGGAGGTTGTTTAATATTCCCATTTTCTATTAGCATAGTAAATGGGTAATACATTCTATGGTCTGAATCCACCATCTTGAGGAGTAAGAGCAAGTCAAAGTGGGAGATCCATTATAGCAGGTGGTGGGTGGCATCACAATGAATGGACAGCATATACAAAGATATATGTGCTAGGGAGGACAAAAGTCTTTCTTCCATGTAATGCTGTTTGCCTGAATGTACGAGAAATAGCTGCTATACAAAGATGGTGTACAGGGATTACGTTTGTTCATGCTCATGTGTGCCAGAAAACTCACCCACACAGACACACACATGCGCACACATGCATGCACACGCACCCACAAATGTACTTCCTGTTTGGAAGAAACAGAGAGTGAAGGGGGGGGGGGGGGGGCACAAACAGTGCAGTGAAGGAGATGTAATTACAAAAGGCAATACAAGCAGAGTGTCTCCGAGTCTCTGTGACCCACATGGATGAAGTAAGTCAGAGCTTATCAGGGTGCCACAGAACGGAGGAAATCTTCCAGCCGAGGTTGCAAGTGGTCCCTGCTCTTTTCAGATGTCACACTTTGGGAAGATGATGGTGGTGGAAGTAGAGGCGGTGGTTGGGGTCTGAGCGGAAAGGACAGCAAATAAGTAAATAGTCCCTCACTTCGTTCCTGGTGGCAGGCAATCTCTGTTTGGATGGAGTGATTTAAGACAGATAAACAGTACTAGCCTGATCATCATCTCATACACAGACAGGAGAATTATTTTGATAGTACAGGTGGGAATGAGGGTAAAGAGGTGACTAGATGGTTCATGGCAGAACAGCGAGTATGCAGTGAATTAAATGTTGCTTGTTCTGACTATTAATCATTGCAAGAAAACAGCGATTTATATTCACAAGCCATGACAACAATAAGGCAGTTAATGCTGCTTTTGTCTGCTGCTACTCCCGCTGCTGATGTTTTGTTCCTGTCATTGTTGGAGGAGACAGTGTTTTTTAGGAAATCCTGTGGAGAGATTTGACAAGCACTGTCAGATGACAAAGTGAACAGCTAGGAGATGGAGATGGGTATGCTTCTGACAGGTTTATTGCAAACACTGTAGGTGCAAGCTGGTTGGCCCTGGTGCTGCCTACTGATGCAAACACATGCACATGTAAACACACACAAGCATATGCAAGTGACTCATGTATGCGCATACTAACAGACTCACATGAACAAGATTTACACTGCCTTTGATGCTTCCTGGTAACAAATGACACGAAAGAAAAACTGCCATTTTCTTTAAGGAAATTATAATACGCAGCAGAAAAGCATGTCAAATCTGTGCATTTCAGGTAATGTCAAATGATCTTCCACAAGTCCAAAAGTCACTTTTAGCTGCTTCCAAACCCTTTGAATAAATAGAACCGAGTAGTGAGAAACAAGAGAACAACCTCCTCATGGTGAATTTTGCCTTCAGGATTCAGTCTCCATTACCTCTACTGATTCACCAGAGGTAATCACCAATATGGCTCTGGAGAAATCAGACAGATAAGGAAAGGGGGGAAAGTCAGCTAAACAGAAAGAATGAGGATACATGAAGAGGCCTTTGAATGAAATATGGCTTATATTATTTCTTTCTGCTCTCCAGACAGGGCAGTCTGTCATGGACAGGAAGGTGCCAGGGAAAGTGGGCTAAGTGGTCAGGCCATTTCTTGTGCCTTTCCAAGTGGCTGAATAGATATTAGGATTTTACAGGCTATTACACATGATAATTGCTCAGCATATTGAATTTCAGGCAATTTTCTCACACTGATTCCTGGGTTCTTGCTCCCTCTTTTCTATAAATAAACATACAGTACGTAAAGTATATACCGAGTACAGACTATGATTTAAAGGTTGTTTATTACACACAATTAGTATCCATGGCATTCATGTAAATTCAATAACAGCACTATACTAATTGCATGACTTAAACCCAGCTTTAGCTCTTTAGATATTCATCTAAGCCAATTAAGCAAGAGGCGAGTTGGGGATGGGGCATAATCCTTGCTTGAATGTTAGAGTGCACATTCTAAAGCTATGTCAGAAGAGAACACAGTCCTTTCTAAAATAGCATCATGGCTTGCCTGCAATTAAATTCACTCTATGTGTGTACACTAAAACATACAGATTTTACAAGAGCTTTGTTATAAAGACTAAAAAAGAAAAACTACTAGCAACTAAGAACCTATCAGTGTGCGTAGTATCTGCTACAACTGTCCCTTGGTAGAAGAATTACACAGCCATGAAAAACACCAACGTAAACTAAAAAACAATGTAATTTAATTTGCAAAAACTACAAATAAATAAATAAAAACACACCAATTGTTCACTACAGCTTGAGAAGCCTCAAAAGTCTAATGTATTAAGGAGCGCGTCACAAAATTTGATTTGCGGTGAGTCTTTCAGAGTTCAGTATTTAAGTAGCATCGTCACATGTGCTGGCACATTGGCACAACTTAGTTGTGATAAAAAGCAGAGAGAGAAGACAGATTATGAAATGCTGATGGAGTACCCTCAGCACTACCATTCATCAACATAATTAACCATAATCAGTACCATCCGCAGAGAGAAGGGTGGATGATGGAAGAAAAAAAAACACTGTCAGTAAAACTGTACAGAAGGTGGCAGTGCTACGAAACTTAAACATTTACTGTAATATATGAAAAATGTATCACACAGTTATGAGTAAATATGTGTCTTTCTAATCACAGAATACTGCTTTGATGGTGTAAAGAGAAAAACCTTCGAAAAATCATTCAACTGAAATCAACCATTCTACAGATGTACTGTAGATCTGCTCTGTGAGACTGTGTGTTATGCCATCATATAGTTTATGGCATTTATTTTTACCATGAACTAAAAAAGTCAAGTGCCTGCAGTAATATTTAAAAGGTATACAACTTATCATACTTATATCCATGACTTTCTATAGATAATGATGAAAAGTCCTAAGCTAGGAAATCTGTGCAAGTTTATGCTAAAGCTTGCATGATAATGCTCGACTTGTGTTGCTAGACACACACTGAAGCTTGTCAAGTCTTGCCTCCATCAAGTGTCTGTATCTCATCTTGCATAATTTTAATAACTGTTCATCAGGGTCAGCAGACATGCTGACAGATTGTCTGAAATATCCAGTCAGCTCACGCCATGTCTCCAGCCAAGTTCCCATTACACATGCTGATCTGTTCGTCTTCATTCATTATTAACAGCCAAATCCAGCCAGGGCCATGTAGGCCACTTTATGGGAGTTTAAAATTTAAATACTTCAAAATTCCTAGGTAATTTGGACGATGACCTGACAGCAAAAAGGTGCCTCACTGCATATAATCTCAGAGAGATTTAGAGCTCATATTGCACTGACAGCATTAAATCTTTTGTCAGTGACTCACATTCTGTGTACAGGAGTCAGTTATTACCATTCAATCATTTAATTTATTGTTATCTCAGGATAATATGTTACCAAGAAAAAATAACAGTAGCTGGAAATAGAGCTGGTGGTTGTCCATAGGAAAATATAATTATTAAAAACTCTGTGCCCAAGCACTCTGTGCCCAAGCACTGTTATGTAATTATTTTTAATAATCTTTGATTCAACTATGTTACCGTTAGATAAAGAAATCATGAATAAAAATTAACTCAGATCTTTTGTGCCGTGTAGATAGTATGAACTAATATTTATATTCCAACTACATCTTACAAAATTGATTAAAATCCGGAGCTCCTGTTAGTACTGCTGGGTTTTTTTGTCTTCATAAAAGGTTGTAAAGTAAGTTCTACAATAGCTTTTTTAATTAAGGCCTGCGTATGTATGGAAGAGTATGAGTGTTACGTGCTTCACAAGCGAGCCTGCTAGAAGCCAATCCCCTACGACCCTGACCTTTTCAGGAACAGAATTACAGCACACTGAATGCCAATTAAATAAACACATAAATGGAAAACAAAACAGGCAGGGAGAGCACAGGAGTATAATTGCCATAAAACCCCTTAAGGTAAACACATGTTCCCACAGTGGGCAGCCTCGGTGAGATATAAGGTGATGGGGAAAGGGATGAGTGTATGTTTATGTGTGTGTGTGTGTGTGTGTGTGTGTGTGTGTGCGTGTGCATCTGTGCGTGTGTGTTTGTCTGAGGTAGAGAGGAAAAAGGCAGAGGGAGTTAAACAGGCGAGGCAGGCAGGGTTGTGAATGTGTTGTTAATTTAGCCCTGTTTTAATTAGCTCTTCTGCCAGAGCACAGCGAAGCTGACTGGGCTAGTGGGGAGCCCTGAAGAGCTGGGCAGAGTGGCAGACTGAAAGAGGCCACCAGATTGGCATGCCTAACTACTGCCTGTCTCAGACCAGCAGCTGGGCACACAAATCGCCCACTGCTATTCTAACAGCCCAAAGGTAAAAAATTAATTCTGCAACTACCCCAAAAAGAACAACACACGCATACTCACTCATGCTACTTTATTAACTTCTGTTCTTTTTTTGTTCTATATTTTTTATTTCTCCTGTGTCCTCAGTCTAGCTTTAATTAAATCATGGTCTGCTCTTTTTTCTCTCTACTTAACAATGCAAAAACAAAATATGACAGTTGCTTATGATAATACTCCTGACTCTCACTCTCTGAGGGACAATCTCTGTTTACAGAGTTCACACTTGAGCTACGGTGTAAGCTGGGTGGGTGTCTGCTCTGTGTATCTGAGGCCAGCTGATATTTAAAGAGTTCGACTATTTTATGAGTTTCAGTCATATAATGAAAAAATGGAAAAGAATGGAGACAATCCCCTCTGAGCAGCAAACAGTGCATGCCCTGATGAAATGAGCAAATATGAGCCTAACTGCCTTAGTTTTCTGAGAGGATTTATGACATGGCGTCTTATCTGTAGGTTGGATTACTCCCCACTGAAATAAAGAGGTTCCAAGCCACATAAAGCCCATTGTATTTTCAGAGCTGTACCACATTCCCTTGCAATTTCAGTACAAATTTTAGGGATGACTACACCGTTCCACTTCTTCAGTTGCTAATGACAAGTTAGTCATCCTAAGCCTGATAGAACTACTCACCACTTCTGTTGTTTGGATTAGCACTTGATGCATCAGGATAATCAAAAGGTCAAGAGGATGTAGGCATTTTTTTCTTATTCACACCAACCTCATGAGCCTTCTACTTGAAATGGATAGTAATTGGTAGGTAAGCATCCTAGTGATGTGGCAAAGCTGTTCAGTGAAAACTGATTAAGCTACTTGCAGACTGAGACAGGGCAGGGCCTGGGGACGGTAAAGAAGAGGGTCTCCTATTTGACTTTGAAGACAGAGAAAGTAGATGGAGAGCTTGAGATGAAGGAGGCTGATTAACATATTATGCAGCAGAGACAGCGCCTATCTACCAGTCAGACACTGTCTAGGGAAATATGCAGCAGTCACCACAGTTAATAGGAGCCAGCATGTTTATTGTCCTTTTAATCAGGAGAAATGTGGTTAGGCCTGTAAAAATACATAGTAAAAATATGTGAATTCAGGGTGGGTGCAGGAACAAGTCAACAAAGAGCTATAACAGCACACAAGCTTCACAACTCAAACAATTATTACAAACATTGTTGGTCAAACCTACCTGTGAGCAGTAAGAAATTCTATACATTATGGTTAAGTATCTATACTGTTTCCTGATTTTTGATTGTACAACGACTTGTATAATGAATTATTAATTGGATTACTAAACTATTATTAAGTTATGCATTAGACATTATCCATGTGATATTAAACATGTAGACATCTACTAAAGCGGAGTAAAGTTAGCTGTGGCAGGGTTGTGAGTGAATTTTCATGAGTTCATCTAAAAGGAACACGGATTGAGTAAGAGCTTTAGATGGTCAACAAATGCATATGTACCGGAGTTGATGAGGATGGGTCAATGCATGACAAAGTCAAATGACTCAGCAAATGTGGAGGAAGCCAAATAGCAAAAGTACCACATTTAGCTTATTTGGAATTTAAGTCCCATTTTTGGCATGAAGACATGGCAAAGTGAGAGAGACAGGAAGAAGAAAATCAACCTCCTGTACCCACTTTTTGGTATCATATCTTAACGCCACAGGAAAGAAAGACTTTCAGCAAGAAAACCCCTACAGTAATTTCCATAATGCATATTTCAACCAGCTTCCAGTAATATTGGGCACCAAAATAGAAATAATTGATTTCCTTGTCTTTTTTCTTCACTTATCACCTCCCATACAGAACCTGCAGAAACTCCACCTGCTCACACACACACACGCACGCACGTACGCACACACACACACACACACACACACACACACACAAATATATAGAGCACTGGCCCAGACCAGCAGTATCAGAAGACAGTAGTAGCTCCAGGTCTCTAATTGGCCCCATTTCTCCTCCTCTTGTCTCTCTTCTTGTACTCATGAAAGGACTGGCCATTTTATCTAATACATGTTTCTGAAAAGGGTGGACATACTGTAGCTTGCACTTATAGCCCACACACACATAGCCAGTGTCTTTAAATGTGTGTGTGTGTGTGTGTGATTGAGAGAGAGAGAGAGAGAGAGAGAGAGAGAGAGAGAGAGGAACTGACAGAATGGGGATGAAATGAAGAGCAGAGGCAGTCAGCGTGTGTGTGCTGGCTGCATACTGTGAGGCCTGAAGGACATCCATTGAAAGATCAGTCGCGGGCATCTGACAGACACACAGAGAGGGCTACGAGTGCAACAGGGCCACCGAAAGAACAGAGACTCTTCAAAGCTGATTGTACCATGCATCACTCAGATGCAGCGCCTCCCACCCACTGTCGTGGCCAGCCAATCAATGGATCTATTGTTGTGATGTACAGTATGTAACCAGGTTTATGGGAGTCCATGTGCTGCAGTGTCTGGCTACTATAACTCTGAAACTGTTACTGTTGATTATAAAAGACCACTGCCGCACACTCTCGCTCTGCCTCTCTCCCTTTACCCCTCCATCTACTGCAGAACCAATTTGCTAATGGATGCAGCAACCTTGTGATTTATTGTTGTCAAAGATATGCTTCAAGTAAAATGCACTAAATGATTTAGGTTTGCAGGCAAAATTTACATTTGAAAGCCAGCCCAGTCTGGAGAGAGCCTCACATCAAATATGCAAAGTTGATTATGTGGAGCATCTATTTAGTGGTTCTAAATCATTGTTCTAGCTCTCTCAGTGATATTAAACTCTGTATGGATTGTCTGTGGTCTATTCTTGGATTTGGTTTCTGAGATACAAAAATTAAAAGAGCTAAAAGGACGACAGAACTGCAACAAAAACCAAAGTCCCCACTGTCTGGCAACTTCTGTATTAAATCTGCCTAAAGGTTAAGGTAGTTTCACTAAATGTTTCTGAAAATTTCCAATTGAGTTATCACACTGTGAACTGTAGGACTACTGAAAGTAGAACAGGCAGTGTTGAATGAAACAGTCTGTACTAAATTTTATTTGCTGCCCTTATCTTCTCAACATTCAGTATAGGCAACAGACTGACAGTCAGTTCTGTCTCCATTTACTTGTATAGGCATGCCAGATCTATATCTCCTGCTATATCTTGCCCTTTTTAACCCATGTCAGCATAGACTTATAACATAGACAAACCTGCAAATAATATCTGCAAGTTCCTAAATTGTGTGGCTGCTGGTGAAACCAGTTTTTGCTTCGTAGTGCTAACACTCTCCAAAACCCGACACAGTCCATGCTGATGCATAATAGTTCTCTGACTATCTGTCAATGTTACACACATTCCATTGTGTGTCAATCCAAACTTTACTTCTTTTACTTATTTTATTTCACTGTCTGCTCTTCCTCCGTTAGTACAACTTCACACATACCGTACCAACAAATCACATATCTCAAGAGGTGTGGACTTCAGCAAAATATTCTTATGCATACAGCTAGTAAAATCTGAAATCTGATTTCCAAAAGGGAACAGGAGACTGTTGAAGAAAATATAAGAAGTATACAAAGGAAGAAAAAACAGATTCAGAACAGAACCAAGAATTCTGAAGATAACACTACAATTAGGGCTTGGCTTACAATACTAAATTACATAAGCAGTGAGCAGCAACACATTGTACTGTAATGTGTCTACGTTTAACAGACAGATTAACCTGTGGCTGTGGAACAGTGCAAAGATACACTCAGAGACTGTCAAGGATGTGTTAGCCCCCACTGATCAGACCTGAGGCACTGCCTTGGGCTCTTCTTACCAGCTTGCCCAGTGACACAAATACACACACACACATCAAGTATATTCGATACAGATTCCATAACTGACTTAGACATGCTGATTTTAGAGAGAGATCATTTGCCCACTATGCTTCAGCACAGACCCAAGCACTTTTCGGATGTCATTACTCATTAAAAATGATCATATATAGTGGTCATATCAGTACTTGCAGATGAATCACAGGACATTTGACACTAAGAGACCATTTGCATTCTGCACTGATGGATGTCAGGGATGCCACGCAGACAACCTAAGGTGTGCTTCTTCACACTTGATTGAATCTGCTTATCTGCTAACATGCATCTTACTGCTGCATCAAAGCAAATTTTGCTGAGAAACGTATGTTACATGCAAATGAAAAAGGGAAGAAGAAAGTCCTACTGAATGTGTCTGTGACCTTAACTCTGGTTTCATTTCAGATATTTTAGTACAGAAGGTTTAGGTAGCATAGAGGCACAGCACAGACCAGGCCATTCCAGACCAGGATGCAGTATTTTCACATTTGCTGTTCAGGCTATGGTGGCTAGGGTTTTGGGTACAAAGACTCATTCTGACCTTTTCAGTTGGTGATGCAATTTAATGTAGATATATGGTTCACTTCCCATCACTTACGGAGGAGGTTTTCAGCATCATGTGACTCGCCAGTGTAACATTAACCCCACTTTGAATGTACTGCTGTAGAAAAGACATGGAGTCACGCAGCTCAAAAAGCAAACCAAAGTGTAACAAAAATGCCCAAGCAAAAGTAACACATTATATATCTGATTTATATCTATCATTTTAATGCCTGTCTGCTCTGCTCCACTATACTGTACAGAAGCTGGGCCTGCCTGTGTGATCAAACAGAGAGATTGGACAACTGACTCTATTCTTTCCCTTCGCACCACACCACACTGAAAGGCTTCATTAAAGCACAGGGCTGGAGATACAGTATCAGAGGCAATTTTCCATGCCTTTCCTTGGGAGAAAAGAGGATCCCATTGTGAAAAACAGAGGGAGAAAAGCCTGTCAGGGCCTTTAGATGAGATATAATACAGTGTTCCACCGCCTCTGTGCTGTAATCTATAGTGATGGGCTTGGGCTAATGAGAGTATGACCTGCAACAGAACTCACAGGGAGCCATGCAAAGAGGCAGAGTAGAGGAAAGGAGAAAAAGGAGTGGATGGCAGGAGGGCAAGAAAGAAAGACAGAGGGAGAGAGCAGGAGCAGGAAGATAAAGGGGTGGGTGGGGGCTGGGGGTATTGGCTTGAAATTTTCTGACAATGAAATGTCTCCAGTAATTGTTCCTGCAGTGATAAATGGTGTCCCATTGTATGGTGGGTCTCCTTGTCCTTGGGAGTCAAAGAGATGAGTAGAGGGGAGGAGTGGAGAGCAGAGGAAGGAGGGGACACAGAGATGGACTGGCAAGGCAGCATTTAACTTGGCTCCGGCTTCAAGCAGTCGACTTTCTGAAGGTGATGGTGTGTGTGTGTGTGTGTGTGTGTGTGTGTGTGTGTGTGTGTGTGTGTGTGTGTGTGCGCCTGCAGCGTGTGTCTGTGTGTGTATTGCTGTACGTACATGTTTTTGTCTGCATGTCTATGCAACGTATATGTCAAAGTTTTTCTGGCAAAGTGAACCAGCAGGCAACACAGTTGTGAGAGGGTCCCCTGCCCTTAGGGATGAAGCTGACAGAATAAAAACACATCCTAACACTGCTGTAATATTCCCTTGACAACACGCTCACAGCACTTTATGCCCCCAGAGACATTTTTTGCAGCTATCCACGGGGAAGAACATTTACCATGCTGTGACTTCTTTAGCAGACAATCTTTTAAAGGTCCAATCATAATAGTTCCAATGTGATTTTAGTTTTTGCTCATTTTTTAAACTTACTTACCTTTCGTTTCATTACAAAATAGAGTTATGGATTCCACAAGATTAGAATATTTCACACTGTCAGGCTTACTCTCTGACTCCAGCAAAGTCAGTCACTGTGGACATATTTTAAAGTGTTTAACAGTGTAATTTTCTGCATTTTTCAGTCTACGCAAAAGTAAATTTTACAGTAACACTATCCAATATTGATGAGTAAATAAAATAATAAATGATGAGCTATTCAGATTTTGAGTGCCAAAGTCAAAGGTCAAGGTCTCAGTCACCCTATCCAATTGTTGTTGTGAGTGTGATGTCTCAGGAACACCTTGAGGGATTTTCTTCAATTCTGGCACAAATGGTTACTTGGTATCAAGGATAAACTGATTATATTTTGGTGGTCAAAGGTCAAGGTCACATTACTTGAGGTATGTCCCATTGTCATTAATGCTATATCTTAGGCCTGGAAGGAATTTCATTATATCTGGGACAAACATCCACTTGGGCTCATGCATAAATGTATTAGAATATAAGTCCAGACTGACATGCTACAACTACAATGTCACTGGTTAGCAGTGGCATCCAACCACAATGCTGTAATAGTTGTTCTAGTTGTCAGAATAATAGCAGCATAAATGCTGTAAAAAACTAATTGCTCCTCAAACTTACATAACGTGTGTCTATAGTTTGCATAAATGCAAGACAAACAAGAGCCCAACAATGGAAGCTCAAAAGGAACCTTCCAGCCAAGCATTAAAACATTTAAAATGACTCTGCTTTGAAAAGTAAACTATGCCTTACATTTTAACTCATTACAAAATCTAAAATGCAAATAAACCTTTTTTATTATCATCTTTAATCTCAAAAATTTAGAGTTTAGCAGCTCAAAACAAGATGCCATTTACCCCACTGTGATGCCTATTCCCATTGTATTGTATTTGTGTTATTTTTAAGTTGCTTATTGGACTGGAATTAGCTTCAAATTTTTTGTGATGTCACAAATCATGTAAATATGTGCATATCTTCAAGTTTTAAGGTGAGCTCAGAGATGCTTTTGTGGTAGTGTTAAACTCTGAGCATAACTCTGGCCAGAAACAAGACGACAAGACAGTGAAGTTAAACGTATTCCCCTATATACATTTAATAGCAGCGCATGACTACTGTTGAAATTCTACATGGTTCATTAATACCCACCACAACAGCACTATCTATAAGTGACATTTCAAACTACAAAAAAACATTAGAATGCTAAAACCCTCTCTCTGTCTCTTGTATAAACTATAATGTTGCTTCAGGACCATAGTATCTGACCATGACTAAGTTGATAGGGAAGTCTGCAAACACCCAGGTTAACTCCCAGTTCCACAAAAAAGACTATAAGCTAAAACTATAAGTTAACTTATATATGAAATAAAAACGTTCCTACAAATGGCTTTGCTTAACGTAAAGATGCAAATATGTCTGTGTTGTGTCACAGATTAAATACATTTGTAAATTGATGTTCAAGTCATTTAGTTTAATTGACATGTCATGTTGCAAAATATGGCCAAGCTGTAGCATAGATAAGCAAAGGGGGAAATAAGAAGAATATTTCATACTGTTACATACTGGCAAGAACTGTGTCCTGTGCAAAGTAGTTAATGTGAGTAACATCTATCACTGTGGGCCCAAATAGGACCATGAGAAGAATGGCAGCGAGAAGAAGCTATTTCTGCTGCAATAGGACAAAAGAAAAGAGCAGAAAAAGCTGTTCAGGCTCAGGAAGGATAGTGAAGGCAGGAGGAGGAGGACACACTGTAAATGCTAAAGAGACTGCAGAGCCTCGAGTTACCCATGACACACATTAATCACTGGTGGCCTCTCCACACTGCATACGAATGCATGGTGATGATGATCCTCCCCCTGCACCACTATCTTACCTACAGCTGTGGCACAAACATATAATAGCCCAGGTGTCACATAAACTGCTGTCTTCTCTTCTCTCTACTTCTTTTTTGCTTTTCCACTCCCTATATTTCCCGCATTATCTCATGTCCTCTCACCTCCTAGCCTCACTCTAATCTACACTCCTGTCTCCTGCCCCCACCCTGTATGCATGCACACAGACATTCATCTTATCTTGCTCCCTCTCCCTCTCTAGTCCCAGCTGGCCTTGAACAGGTCAGTGCCAGCCAGAAAGCGGGTGGCTGAGAAAGAAAAAGGTTACACTCATTATACAGATTAAACCTGTAAATGCCCTGTCATTGGTGTAATCGATGTGCCACTTCATTGCAGTGACTTATTGATCAATCTTGTCTGGGGGTCGTACACAGTGCATCGTTATAGCTTTTGTAGTAGCCGGGACTGCCTTCCCTTTCAGACCCTGGTCCTTCCGCAGATTCACTCTCTCACAGTCTCTCACACTGACTGGCAGTGAACGCTAATACAATGTTCCATAGCACACGCGTTTAAGGAGGACTCTAAGCAAAATATGACTGATTACTTCCTTATAGTCAATGTTTTTTCCATCAGCATTTGAAGTTCTCTTGAGATGTCAGTTGTAGACACTGAGCATTTATAACGCAACATGTTGAAGTCAGGAAGCACTATTTGTGTGTTCATAGGTCATTCAGCAGTCAGTGCCCTTCTATTGTTGTTCTACATTTCAGTAAAACAGGTAGCTTAGTCTGCTGAAAAGCATATAATTTGACCAACACATAAAAATAAAAAGAGAGTCCACTTAATATTTTTTAACAGATTCTGATTCATGAAGTTAAAAACAGGGCAAGGAAAAACAGTACTTTTCCAGTTGTGTTAATAGTGTTAATAAAAATAAAAAAATGTTTTCTTTATCTGTAATTGTTTAATGAGGCAGCTATGCTCTGTCCTACAAATCAAGCTTTCAGTAAAATAAAAAAATTGAGAAATGTCTTAAAACACAAATAGTACACGACTACTTACTAATAGTAGTATATTATAAATTATATAAATAATTATTAAAATAAGAGTAGCTCCTAAACAGAGTCAAGAGTATAAAGAGAAAAACACCTATTCTCCAGTTGCTAATTCCTGACAAAAGGTGGAACAAAGATATTTGTATGAAAGATCCACTGACACTCAGCACCTGTCCAATCTTATCTGAGTACTCAAATGAACTACAGTGAGTCCATTTTCATTGCTGAAAGGCAACTCTTTAGTGCAGAGAGGGAATAAAAGCAAAACAGCTGCCTTGTTTCGCATGACGCCTGCCCTTCCCAACCCACGTGGCTACAAATGACACTGAACCATGGCTACAAAGGACATAAATTTGTGATTACAAATAACACAGCTCATTTTTCCTCCCATTCAAATGAGCGCTGCCCATACTATGCTCTTCTTTAGAACTCCTCTGTGGCTGCTGCATCGGTCTGATGGGGGAGGTATCAGGTGCACCTTTGGATTGAAAAAATAATTGGTTTTGGTAAATAGATAGATGGTGTGATCAGCCAAGTTTGGAAAGCAGAGTTTGCATGCTTATCATGCTGCACAGCTGCACACTGCAGGGTTTCTTTGTTTTATGGTGACTCGCTACGAACAGCCGTGATTGCTGGTGAGGCAGATTACTTTGTTTCAAACCACTGCTGAAAACGGCTTTGGATTCATGGAGCATTTTGAATTGCACTACAATAAAGCTGGCGTGTTTCAAAGTGAATTCTTTTATCTAACACTTGGTTCTCAGTTTACTTTGTCTTTCCTGCAGAATGGTCACAGGAAGCTGTGGAAAAGAAAACTAAAACCTACAGCACATGCTGCCTTGAGGAGCAAAAGTTTCAGGTTAGTCATAATACACAAATGACTAAAATCTGTCACCTGTTGCTAAGGTGTAGACTTTTCATATTGTGCGGCTTTCAGTTCAGCGCAATACACACTCCCAGAGGTATGGTATTCTCTATCCATCTGCACACCACAGGTCTGATAACAAAAAAAAATCAGCAGAGCCCCACATTCCTGAGAAATGCATCATTTGTGAACAGTGAGTAATTGAAAACTATGAGCTGTGTGCTGTGGTATTTGCCAGAATGGTGACAGTGTATGAGTCTGGCTTGTCACTACCAGGAGTAAGCTTCTAGAGTATGAGGAGCCATATTAAAGTCCCCATCATTCACCATTTTTTCTTCACCTTCAGTTATAGATGGAAACAGATGACCGGGAAATTGCACCCTGTCTGACAAATGGCAGGATGGCACCGCTCCATGGGCTGCCCACCGGCAAACTGCCTGCTACTGAAGGAAAGGACAGGAACAGATCGCCTCCCGCTGCCCCAATTACTGAGCATGCTCATCTCACAGAGGAACTGCAGTCAGGTCCAAGAGAGAAGGATGGAAAAACACTAGGATGTGCAAGGGGACATGTTGATGGGGTCAAGGGTAAGATCTCATTCCAGTGAGCTATCAGGGATAATTTGTTATTTCACTGAAGTAAGAGTCAATCAAACAGATGAGCAGTATGGTTAGGACATTGCAGTATAATTCAGATAGTTAACTGGTAGCATGAATGACTTTATAAAAAAGGTTTTCCATAACTGTAAATATTCTAATGTGGTGCTGGAGAAGATGAAAAGCCAAGGAATTTCTTTCCATTTAGAGTGTGTTGTACTACTCTAACTACTGCAGTTGGGTTTGACTACGCAGCTTCAAAGAGGAACAGGTTGGAATAGAGTGCACTGGGGTCACAGAGACAGTAAACCAAAAAAATCAATGCATGGCAACATTATCTAAATGTGTGAAGTCATTTGACAACATTCACCCAAACTCTTGAGGTATTTCCCGAATCCCCATAGACTCTTTTTATTGCAAGACTCTGTAATTAAACAATCCAAACAACATGTCGGAAGTGAATTAAAACATGTTTTACCAGCAACATCTATAATATGATTAATGTTATCATAATGTAAATTTTTTCCTTCAAAAGATTAAAATAACTTCTATCCATGTCTATTTGATAGCCATCATCCACCCTTTATTTATTTGTAGTGAATAAACTGCAATTTTCAATACAGGTGAGTCAGTCAAATATTATTTCTCTAGCTACCATGGAGGTGTTTTCATTTTACTGAGAGAATTATGGGATTGTGTGACATCACCACCCTAAACTCCTTAAACTCCCTAACTCCTGACTCCTTATTCCCCCAGGTGGTCCCTAAGGGAATAAGGGAGTTGCTAAGTTTTAAAAATAAAATCACATAAAAACAGGGAGGGAGAGTGGAGGTTCTTTGTTAGATTTAAATGCTGCTCTATGTTCTCTGTGACAGACTGGTGGTAATTTATTGCCACAGCCATTATGGTTATTAGAAAACTCACTCAGGAAGACAAATGGCAGCCTGGCTAGTCATTGGTCTTCCGTCAGGGCTGACAAGGGAGAAGCGGTACTCTTGGCTATTGACATTTTCACACCGAAAGCCAAGCTCTTCCAGCTGTATTGCAATTCAAAACCCAACTTAATGGCAATGAGCTAAATCATCCCTGGTCTTGGTGTACAGCTTTTCTTTATTTCATTTATAAGTGGAGGAGTATTCTGGTAGTCAGCAACAGGGTCCAGCCTTTTGGAATGGACATTTTGTGGTCATATTTTTTTTCCCCAGACTGACAGGTTAAAATGATTCTTGCCATAAATAACTTCTATCACAAAGAGCTATTAAGACAGACCGTTAGGAGTGTCTAAATGGAAGCCATTTCTTCTGTAGAGGAAAGAAGGAAGAGCGGGAGGAGATTTGAGATGAAGGCACTGTGTGCCAATGTGGTTTTTCAATTTCAACATTTCTGAGGCCTATGAGTCATATTTCACTCAGTGGCCCAGAAAGAATGACAAATGATTTCAGTTGGTTTGCAGCAATTGAAAGTGAAAGGTGACATGGCTATCAGTGAGGGCTTTGGCCCTTCAATAACACCCTGTCTAGTAGTACAAAATACAGGGATAAAAACAAAAGTTGAGGGTAAACAAAGCTAAAAGTTTAAATCCCCAGGATGTTGTTCATTGCTCCTCACAACATTTGACTGTTTGACTGAGAGAGATTGAACAGTTTACTTAATCCTGTTCTGCTACTCTTGGAGTCTTAGAGGGTTAAAAACATTTGACCCCAGCATGGCAGTACAAATCAAATCAGAAGATTCAAAGAATAAATGTGGTTAGCATTCTACAAGGTGTATTATGTGATACATTTAGATGTAAGGATGGTCCCATTGACTCAGACTAAAATATAAGTATCTAAGTAAATATAATTCCATGGAAAATACAGCATTTCATTTTATTTATGTAAAACATACATATGGCTATAGGGAAATGTTGACTTTAACCTTCCTACAGAAATGTTCATGTTCTAAAACTAAGCTATAGAAGAGTCTGGTCAGCAGTTTCTGAGACATCTAGCTCTGGAAATTAGTAGGACAAACAGACTGGGAAAAGGAAAGAGACACTGAATGGCAGACAGAGCAAAATTGCAAAAGGAGCATAGTTATGTAATTGTGGGGAAATTAGATCTTTGTCTAGACTAACACTGACCTCTCTGAGCCCATACTATACTTACTTCATATAAATATGGACAAAGGTTTATAAATAACACAGAAATTGCAAAATACTCTTACATGTACTCCATTGAGAACACTGGGTGTTCAGTAGCAGTTTGTTGAATTGCTAAATGACATGTCATGCTAGGTAAATGCAGGATACATGAAGGTAACGGTAATGATGACACTGTGCTGATTGTTTCCACAAATATGTAGTCTGTGCATTAGTCTAGAGAAGGAGCAATATGTGACACAGAGGTTGTTTCCATTATCTTTTGTCAGGAGGTGTCAAGCCAACAGTACAGCATCTGATAAATTATGATATTTCAAACTGCCAGACTCACACTGTTGTTGACTTGCAGCTCATAACAATGGTAAGGCTTTCCTGGTCACACACTGATTTTATTCTTAATTTCTAATTCTTTACAAGGCAGGATAAAAAGAATGGTAGGCCTCCATATTGTGACATGTGCATTCTCCATGTCAGGTCTTTATTGAAGATATGTATTGGTTTAGCAAAGGCCAAGGTTCAGGCCAGACTGGGGTTAACTACAATTCCCTGACAGCCTGGATGAGAAAGTGATGTGCACAGTGGGAGGTCATTGTGTGTCAGTCTGCCTGCTAACAGTGGCTCATTGGGAACCCGGCACGCTCCATTTAACTTCACAGTGCTACACATCCTACGTGTCACACACACATAAATACACACACATTGGGCCCCTTGATCTCCCGGTCTCTCCTGTATGGCCTTGCAGGGTCCCATACCTCCTAAAGCCTTCCTACGAAGCCAGAGTCACTCTGCCTCATTAGGGTAATTGAGACAGGTCCTCCCGAGACTAAAGAGCTGCTGAATTGCTGCCCACTCACGCATTTAAAAGACCACTTAATCAAGCACTTGTGTGTATATGCTCTCTCTTTCTCATCATTTCCTTCCTCATTTTTGTCATACCTTTCTTTCATTCCTCTTTTACTTAGATTTGTCCCTCAGCGAGTGAGATACAGTGAGATGTCTATGTGCTGGTAATTGCCAGTAAGGAAATTATCTAGGGGTTCTCCATCTCTAGACTACAGTGCCATGATGCTGAGAAAGCCTTGGGTCCATAGATGTGTGAACGGGCGACAGTAAAAAAAAAAATGCTGATCTTTGGATGTTAAGAAGAAGAAGGGAGGGGGTGGAGATTGAGTGAGGGAGGAGTGGAAAATCCACCACCTCAGCGATTCTGGGGGCTGGGCTGCTCTAAGCTGACAAAGACACCTAGATTGCAGCCAGAGGTTGTCTCGGCGAGGCGAGCCAGAGTAC
Source organism: Ctenopoma multispine (assembly GCA_034779795.1). NCBI lineage: Eukaryota > Metazoa > Chordata > Actinopteri > Anabantiformes > Anabantidae > Ctenopoma > Ctenopoma multispine. Next base: position 8,725,800 of record JAUYWH010000014.1, on the reverse strand, counting down.
CCATCATGTAACAAGTCAGATTTAGCAATACTGCTGGGTCAGGTCAGACCTAGATTGAAGTTGTAGTCATGGCTGGCACCACACTGCCTCTTCTATTGCTCATCCATCTGAACACAAATTACAGAACCTTCCTTCTTAAGCTGAGAAATATAGACTAGAGAGTGTTTGTGTGTACATTTTATTTACACACAGACACACACAAATCAGAACAAAAGTGACTACCCTACAGGTGCTGGAGGATGGATGGATGCTCCCACTGTATTGCATTTTCTCTCAAGACTTTAAACAATTCTTTGTGGCCAAGTAGATGAGAGCAAAACTGAGGCACTGTTTATCTGCTCCCATCAAATAAGGCAATGACAACGCGGCCTGTTCAACAAACTACCTAACACAAAACCAAGAAAAGGGGGTAGAGTATCACCACAGAGACCTCTCTTTAATCATTCTCCACTTTTATCTCTCGCTCGCTTTTGCTCACTATACACAATTTTTTTAATGACCATTCTCTTTTTTTTCATTTCTCTTATTTCCCATGCTCAACACAAAACACCTCCCTTTCTTCCTTTTCTCTTATCAGTGACAGGCTGGAAACAGAAGTGAGATAAGGAAACGCCAATACAAGGTGTGCTGGTCGAACACCCAGGAAGATTAGTCATTGACACATTTGTCAGTTAACATCGGTAAACGTGCAGCTCAAACTGGTAAATGGAAGCAGAAACAATCAGACGAATTACTCTTCATAATGCATTAGGGTCCCTGGAGCATTAACAGCTAGTAGTAGGCCAGAATACTAAAATGGCGCTGATACTGTATACCTTAATCAGTTTTCTGTCACTCACTCACTCAGACAGATACACTGGTACACAGTTACACATATACACACGCACAAGCTTAAATATACCAGGGCAAGATTCATCCCTGCCCTGCTCTGCCTATGCAGAAAGTGGAGGTCTTAATACTCATGTGGAACAGTTTGTGTGCACACTACACATTTATACACAATTACAGATTTAACATATTTAACAATAGCTTTCTTTCTCTGAAAAAATAAGGTAACACACAAACAGTGTTCTTTTCTTTGATAGACTATTATAGAACCTTATTCCATTCATCAAGCTAACATACTTTTCTGGAAGAATCATAAATCCTATGTTGTGCTATGCTGCTTCTCTGAATAACTAAAACAACTGCACACTTTTTTTCTAGTTTCATCTGGGGTTGACACACTCTCAGCGTCACCATCAGCAAGAAAGCTCACCAAAAATTGCTGCTATTTTGTCATCTGCGGATGATACTCAAGTTCTTTGCAACCCTTCTGTGGCAATAATGTCTGAAAGTGTTCTGCAATTTCTCTACTTTTTTGAAGGTCAAGTTACTTTTTCTTCATCTCAGCTATAGTTATTCACAGCATCAACTGCCACCATGCCATATATTTATTTCTATAAATGCTATGTTTTTAAGTTCTTATTAAAAAAAGTTGTTTAACTGAAGTTCAACATCGAAGGTGTTTTTTTTAAAAGAAACAGTAGATGTGAATAAAAACAAATTAACATTTGAATTGTGATTCTTATATCCTCTGATTCAGTCCAAAAATGCTACAATTATAATTCTATAAAAATTTTTATCTTCTCTAAAAAATAGGAAAGCATTTGGTCACATTTTGGATTTAATAATTCAACAATGTGAATCCTTCATATACCATCACCTACAAACATACTTAAGCGTAGCAGACAGCAGTACTCCAGTTATAACAAATGAGACCAATATACACTGCACTTTACAAAAAAAGCTAATAAGTATTTTTCACAGTAAGAAAAAACGTGGACAATATTTACTGAGGTTACTACTTCCCTTGTCTTCTCAGTAGAGGAAAATGTGCGAATTGCACTAGAAATAAAAAAAAAACTATATTGTATATAAGTGTTAATGCAAGACCACAGGTATGACAAGTGGCATTTAAAATTGTTCATTGCTTACAGGTATGTGTATACAGCCCCTTGACTTCAGATGCCTCCCTTTTCTAACAGCCCACCAGAGACAAACACTACAAGTGTGTACTAGTCAGCCACCTGCCACTTTAAGCGGCACTTCAATCAAGAGAATGGCCATGAGTCCTCCACTCCTTTTTAAAATGTTACCATTTAGAATTATTGCTTTTCTAAGATGGCAACATTAGCATCAAGCAAGAATCTATCGATGTGTCATCCAGGCTACCCACTTTTATCTTTAAGTTAGTTAAACAAAATATATTATTATTACATTTATTAGTATGATGGAAAATAAAACTACTTTACATGGCAGCACTGAAGAGTTTGTCCCTTAGTTCCACAAAGTTTTTGTTTTTCTCTCAGACAGCTCCCGCTGGCTCAATTAACTATTGATCAGATTTGTGGAACTGAATGTAAATAATTAACAAAAGTGAAGATAGCATCTGCAGTTCTGCAAACAACTTCAATACACAGACCTCTGTGTCTTTGATCAATAGGGCGTGGACTGCATGCATAGCAGCCACTTTTAGGACTTCTGCAAGGTGGCAGAGGAAACAGAGAAAATCACATTTTTATCAGACATCGCAGCTGTGTCAGCAAAAAACCACATGAAGACCACAGTGTTACCAAGCAGTGGCTGTTTATTGTAAATGCTGGAATGGGGAAAACTATCTTGCTTTACCATTTAGATGTAATCTAATTAACTGATGCCATACTTAATGTAGATGAAAACTGAAATTATTGTTGAAGTAGCAATGTTATGGGTTTGACTCTTTTTCAGAGAATTATGTGCTCCAATGAAAATCTGTTATCCTATAAGTGGCTCTGAGGGAAATGATAACCTGTTTGTGACCAACAAAAGCCTGTGTAAGTAAAGATGTGACATAGTGAAGATAGAAAAGCACAAAGCTCCTTGGGGATGTTCTGTACAGCCATGTTGGGGGGAACTAAGAGAGCCTCTAGGTATCCCTATTTGAATATGAATACCTCCCATGATCCACATCAAGGGCACTGACAGGGGCACCTCTATCTACGACTACCTCCAATGGATGCAGTCGTGTGTCTGCATATTTGTGTGTGCACAACTGATCACTCTGTGCAGCCATCAGCCACCACATTATTCCAAGGTACTTTGTACAGTGCATTAATCACAGGGACCCTTGAGCGCTTCCACGGATCCAAATATTCCGACCTTGAGGTTACAAGAAAGACATTAGTCCTGATCCACTCAAAGTATTGGAGACAGGGAGGGGGCAGAGGGAGGGGGCAGAAAAGCTTTCAAGGTAATGAAATTCTGCCATAATTTAAAGGAAAAGACTTGTGGGGACAAGCCTGAGCCTGAGTAAGAAAAAAAAGATTAAATTGGATTTTTTCCCTTTATTTTAAATTAGGCTTAAGTGCATGTGGGGGGTAGTTTTTCTTTCTCTTTTTTTCAAAGAAAAGCATGATAACAGCATTAACTTCCAGAATGAATCAAATCATTTCCAAACCAATTAACCTTTGACAGAATGGATGAGTGGTCAGGAATGAGAATGGTGCATAAGGGAGGGGGAAGAGAGAGGTAGATGGAGGAGAGTGGGCAGCAGTGTGCAGAAACAGGTGTCTGGCTGGCAAGGGCCTTGCACTTTGGGGGTGACTAGTGAGTAAGAGCATGGCATTAAGGTGTCTGAGGAGTTCAATCAGAGCAACACCGATACACCTCTTAAAACTATGTTGTATTCAATCTAAATGGAGAAATGCAGTTGCATCTAGCAGCAGACCTGCATACTGATATCCGACAAGTAAGGAAAATTGATGAAAAAAATTACTGGGTGGCCAAAGAATGTAGCGAAAAGGAGATGCTGAGAAATAGAGAGGACATCAGCCCACTTAATCTCACCTCTTTCTCCTTTCTTGTGTCTGTCCATGCTGACTGATAGTAGAAGGGGTCTGCAGTTAACCCCACTTATTCTTTATGCAGGCTCTTTACTCTCCCTTCCCCTCTATCTATCTATTTCTATTCTGCCCTCACTGGCTCACACACAGCTGCAGCCGGTCCATTAAGTTAATTAAAGGCTCCATTTTGAGCTGGAGCCCGCTAGCAAATACGAGTGCCAATCAATAGATCGTTGGCTTATTTTGTGGGAGGGAGGGGTGACAGCACTGGTGCTGCATTTGGGACATGATTTGTAGCCTTGGCAGATGAGCCATGTCCCTCTCTGTCTTGTCCTCTGTCTCTGTCTAATTTGGTAGCTACCCTGCTCCTTCCACAATCTCCTTCCTTCTCTTCACTGTGATGTCATCTATCATTTTGCTCTCCCTTCTTGACCCCCAGCTATACACGGCTTTTCCCATCTGCCTGCAAGGAGTCACGGTCCTGTGTTTCCCTAGGAGAGCATGTGTGCATTTGTTTTTGTCACCATCTGCACAGTGGGGGCCAGCTGTGTAGGGTTACAGCTGGGTTTAGAGGCATGGGAGGCTGGGGCAGGCAGCAGTGAGATCAACAGGGTGTCCACGGGGATGATTTGAGCTTGGGAATGAGGAGCCGAAGTAACAGAGGGACAGAAGGGGTGGGACTTGATGCACAGTGATCCAGGGATCACAAAACAGAATAAGAACCTCATCTTCCTGCAACATGCTGGTTTCAGGAGAGATGATATTGAGGAAGTGGCCCTGTTGCCTGTGCAATGTTTGGAAGACACAGATAAAGATCACTACTTTCGGAAATCATAAAAACAAATTTAATTCATATGGCTGTAATTCTGAACCCCATATAGAACTCGGTCACTTGCCTATAGACAGGGATAAACTTGTAAACAGTTATATATTGATTCAGACTATAAGTCAGAAGTAAAAGCTTCTCCAGTGATTCTTCATTTTCCCCCAAAATCTATTTTTTCACTATTGCCTCATACCACAGCAAGAGTGGAAGGCCCACAGGCTAAACAACCATCATCAGCTTCATGTGGCGTTCGTGTGCTATGAATAATGGCCGAGGGTGGCAGGCAATGTAGCAGTTCAAGATCCACAGACAAGCTCTCTCTGCAGGGTACCTCCATTCCAACATTCCTGCAGTTACATCAGCACCATGGCAGTAGCACAGCTCATCGGGCTTCTTCCCAGCAGTCATTCAACAATTCTCTCCCCCCAGGGAAGCAACCCATACAGGACTTGATGGTTAGTCAGTGTAGCTTGTTGGAGGACTTCTCCTTCCACCTGCTTTCTCTGTTCCTCCTCTTTCACTTTTCATTCCTTGTTTTTTGTGTGAGAGGGTCTGGTGCTTTTTCCACTTGTCTAATCTAAACTCTCTCCTTCTCTATTCTCTCTTCTCTCAGAGAAAGCCCGGGGGGGCTTGTTCATATTCTCTTCTCTTATTGTGTTTCATCTTTTTCCTTATGACACAGAACGATCCCCCCAGAGTATCCAGTTTCAGCCAGGGAGCTTGAGAAAACGCATGGTTAACCCCATTTTATTCTGTCTATTCAAAGGTTCCCGACAAAGCTTTAGTGCTCACAGCAGATAAGAAATGATTCACATACAGTACAAGAGAAGGTATGGTATACATTCACCAGAAGAAGAAGAGTGAAAGAGAAGGTCATTTTCTGTAAGAGTGTGGAATTCAAAAGGAGCAGTGCATTTTTAAGCAATATGTTGCACCATATTGTGCAGTTTACAAACAATAGAAGAGCTCAATTACTGAGGCATTTCTACAAAACAGATGTTGTAAAAGTGCTATTCTTTTTAACTTTTAACTTGCTACAGTATCAGTTAAAATAGTTATTAGAATTGTATATTATAATATTATAATATACCAAATATAGTATAAGAATAAATTAAATTTTGATATGACACAACATAAATATTCCTGTACCGTAGACCGCTGCCATGAAGTCCCCCATACGGCTGCATTCTGTCAGACAATTTACTGTTAAATAAAGGATTTGTCTAGAGCAGAAGTTGGCTGTGAATTGACTCCAAAGCAAAATGATGTCTCCATGCCATGTAACACAGCTGTCAGAAGAAGGGGTTGTCAACCATAAGGTATGACACATAAAAATGCAAATGTCGAAGGTGGATAAATAAGGCTCCTCTTCATTAATGTTTCTTCAATGACCTCATCTCTCTCTCACCACACTCTTTTGCTCTTGCTCTATTTCATTCTCTGTCTCTCTATCTTTCACTTTCTGGTATCAAGCACACACTCCCACTGCGTTTCTCAAGCACATGCTCCCTCATCCTCGGTCACCCTAACCACCTCATTTCTCCAGCCCTCCCTCCTCTCCAACTCTCACTCTGTGCGTAATTCAATCATCCCAAGGAGATGGATATCCGTCCCCTAGGAGCGCTTACACTCTCCATTTCCTAAAGCGCTTGATCAGATTAATTGATTGTCCCCCCCTCATCTCTGCGCCCCTTCTGCCGATGGAGGTTGATGCGGTGGCGGAGGGTGTGCAGAAATCGGGTTTGCATTGATATTTTTATAAAATGTTTTTTTCCTTCTGCCCCCAGACAGACCACATAAAAGGACAAAGGGGAATAGATAAAGGGTGTGAGCTAGGACAAGGGGTGGAGGATGACATGGAAGGGGGGAAGCCTGCAGAAAAAGACAATCATGATTTAGAGGGTACAAAACAATATCCTGAAGCATTCAGGAGAACAGGAGATCAGGGGAAGATAAAGCAGATACATGATCAAGGAACTCAAACAAACAAGGCAGTTTAGAAGGGGCATTGTGCATGTGAGGTGACTGTGTGTGCATGCATCTGTGCTCCATGATGTTTGGATGCAAGCCTGCAGAGCAGAGGGTAGAGATGGGAAAGTTGAACCAAGCCCCACAGGGAAAGTAGGAAGACCTCAGATCACCTATTATAACTGAGTGCCAAGTGCCTGCCATGTCTCCTGATTGCTGAGTCCCTGTGGAGCTCTCTCTCCCCCTCTGTCTCTCTCTCTCTTTCCCTCTTACTCTTTCTCTCTATCGTTTTTTTTTTGGCACTGGGGATTGTAGTAGATTACAGTCCCGTTTCAGGTCTTTGGCTCCTACGTCGTGGTAGTGGCCAAATACAAGCACAAACATATAGACACGTGTGTGCACACACGCACAAGCACACAAAAACAGTGACACAAATACACACGGAGGAGAGAAATTCGCTCGTTTCTCTCTTATCTATCTGCAGCACATGTTCCCCATATGTGTAAAGCTTTTACCTGAGTGTACCATTACAGCTGAGGCTTTTACCTCTGGAGAGCCAAATTACCTTTCAGACACAACCTTTCCTTTTTCAACTTGCCCTTGACATTTAGTTCGCTTGCATTTTCCCTGTACATATAGACTCAAACACACACTTTGAAACCACATAAACGTATACCAGCAAGCAAGCACACAAACAAACACACACAAATTCAATAAGTTTCATGTCCTCAGACTAATAATTCTTCACATCAGATGTCATATATTTTCTACATATTCTTCCTATTCTACAATATGTCCTCTGATCAATAAATACTGTAGGTTAACAGGATGCACACATCCTTGGCAAGATCATACAGTAACCACAGAGTAGAACTTCTTCTTTTCAGCTCCAAATAATTTAATATTGTCAATAACAGGTAAAGCTTATTTTACAATTGTTTAAGTAGGAAATGAAGAGACTAGTCCTGTCAGTGGGGGAGATATTCATCCACAAGCCCCAGCTCGCTACTTATTCCAATTCAAAACACAACAAATATAAACAGACTCTTTCACCAAAATGTATCCACAAACAGGATGTTTTGAAACCATAAAATATTATTAGGGCAGCACTAGAAACAGCACGAGAAAAACAGAATGCTGTTTTCTCTTTTCTCAAGTAATCGTTTACTTTATAAGAGTACTATTATGCAGTATTTGATATTATAATTGGTTTATATTAGTCTCTGTTAAAAAAACAGGTATCTGCTGATCCCAACAGATCAACAATGAACTGTGCAGTTATATGCAAGTTATATGCAAGACTGCTCACAGAATCTGATTCTGTATGAAATGGTGAAGAGCTTTGTTTATTGAGTGGCTCTTAAAGAAAGCTTTTAGAAAGCAGAGACGAATTAAATATATATTGTACCGCTCAAAAGTAAGGGTTTGTTTCAACCAGAAAATTATATTTTTATTAAGGCAACATCAAATCAATCTGGATTAGGGTGTTGTTAATGTTATAAATGACTACCATTGCTAGAAATGGCTGTATGAGGTCATATTATGCTTTTGTGTTGTGACATTACATATAATTTGTGAAGTTGGATGCCCATGTTACACACTGTTAGAGGCTCAGAGCTTAAGGTGAATGACACACATTCACCTGCATGCTAGCTGGTAGTGAAATGCCCAGTCTTCAGTCTGGTCAGTTCACTCTGTTCTTGAGAGTTTTTCCATCTGACATCAAGCATTCCATAAGTGGCCATTAATTTTGGATCTACTAGGTACGCTGTCTCACCTACCCTCTCAGGTTAGCCAGAACACAAAGAGCAGGAAGCCATGCTGCACAGCTATGTTTAGGACAATGCATGAAAGTGTTTAGTTAGAAAATCTCTCGATAAAAAAACTATGTAGAGTAGAAGCAGTTAGCTGCTATACCTGTTATAGAGTGGCCATAATAGTCACTGGATCTCAACCCTACTGAGCTGTTGTGTGAACAGCTTGACCATACGGTACATGAGAAGTGCCCATCAAGCCAATCTTACTTATGGGAAGAGTGGGGTGAATTGTTGACTACCTCAACAAATGAGTACAAACTAGAATGTCCAAGGTCTTCAAGATTGTAATTGCTGCAAATGAAGTTTCAAGGACAATTATTATTTCAATAAAAAAGTTATTTCTAATTTTGTCACTGACATATTTCCTATTCATTTTGCTAAATTCAAACTAATTTCATCTGTATTTTCATAAAAAACAAGGACATTTCGTGGCCCAAAACTTTTGATTAGTGGTATATTTTTGGGAGCTAGTGAGCCCGAATAAAACTAAAGCATAATTGCATGTTGGTCTTCAACAGATAGCAATGAACAGAATTTAAAACTCTGACGAGGACTGACGAGTTTGGTAAGTTGTGCAAAAGCAGTACTCTAAACCATGGAGTTCAATTACTTTTTAATCTCGATTTTGTGACAAATACCTTGAATTATCTTATCTTATACTAGAGCGGATAAATCATTTCCCCTAAAACTGTAGCAAACAATGAGTGCTGAAGTTTACTTCGGGGTTGCAACTGAGCCGAACTGATCACAATATGCAGCAAAACTGATTCTGAGAGTATCCTTGCTACCATCAAATAAGGGAAACATAAGAAATTGTTTCCCCAGTGGGTTATGACAAAACAGATTTTCCACTAGAATACTAACACACATGACTGTCTGAAGCTCCCTGCTGGGCTGCTATGGTGTGAGAGGGGAAATATTAATGACATGCAATAGATGATTCATTCAGTGCACAGAAACACATGCTGCTGCTCTCTGCTGCTCAGAAGGGAGATGACCATGTAAGTGGAAATAGGGAAAAAGGATCTATGTGCACCTGTACAGAGGAGACGCAGATATTGATTGGACAGACTTGTTTGGCTTAATATGCAGCGCGTTTGTCTATTTCATGGTCAATTTGAGAAGCAAGCCACATTGGCTGTTTGTTGCTGTGCAGAGGCAAACATGTACAGACAGCATCTTTGTAGGAGAAAAATTGAACCCCTGACCTGAATACACATACTCATCAATGTAGACAGCCAAACTGATACACGTGTAAATACACAGACACACACATGCATGTACAATATGCATGCTTGAGTACTCAGCCCACAAACTAAATCAACACAACATTTATTTTTCTTTCCGAAAGACTCTCTCTCTCTTTCTCACTTTCCCCAGACTTTTTATTTGCTAGGGGGCTGAGCTCTCAAACTGGGATTGATCCTGAGCTGCCGTCTTGAACCTGTGCCCTGAGGGCAGCTCAGTGCAAACACACAGCAGCCCCTCTTCACTTACCCCAATCAAGCATACACTCTGTTACACTACATTCACATACACAACCATATAACAGATACACACAGCACAAAGTACCAAACATCTGTCTTGACTATTTTAAACAAAGACAAAAGCTAATTATAAGAATATATAAATCTATATGAAAAATATCCATTAAAACAGAGACTTTTTAAAACACTCCACACACACACTTGTTTAAAGTCAAAATTCACAATCAAAAAGTCACAATGGGGATGAACAATAACCTCTTCTTTTGCTGAGAATTTTAAAAATGTCTATGTATAAGTACCAGGAGAAAATCAATAACCTTAATACACACACTGAATATGACAGCAACAATTTCATAAACCACGTCCCATTTGCTGAGTGCTTTTTCATGGGCAGAGCACAAAAGAAATCCATTATTTTTGCAAAGGCACAACTTCATTTGAACATTTTACATAAATAATTCATACAAAGAGATGCTTTTACAATGTTTTCACCTGAAGACAGACAGCTAACTAGCGAGGAAGCTCACTCACCCACCCACTATTCCTTCTCTCTTTGAAGTAAGAAACAAGGGAAGAAAAGGGCATAATTTGTTTGATTCATTTATCGTTGCTTACTATGAATAAATGTCATTAAGAGTGGTTGCTGCACAGCCGTTGTGAAGTTACGGAATAGCTGGCAGCACAGTGGGAGCTAAAATAAAGCAACATAGTGATTAAAAGAATGCATTCATCCCACACACTATGTGCCAATCTGGAGCCTAATGGCTCTATAGAGTCTTGTATGCTGAAACACACAAACATTAAATAGACACACATAAATACATACAAAATTACTTCCTGTGTTTTGATGCAACTGCCCTGAGATCCTACAGAGTTTGTGATTGATGGGTTCTGTGATTGGTGCTATGATACAGGTGGACCCTTCGAGTGATCTAATATACACTGCCTCCTACAGGATAAAAGCCCACATTGAACTTAGGAATATGTGAGAATCTCATCATCACCTTCAGCTGAGTCGATAATGATGACAATAAATGGTGTTTGCATAGCACCTATCAAGTCTTCAGATTCAACCACAACAAATGCTTGACAGCAAGGGTGGATTGTGTAGATGTCTACTGTATATCAGAGCCATGAGTAATTGGAAAAGAAAAATTATTGGGTGTTCTCTAACAGATATCTGCTTCATGGCCTCATTGATTTTTTTCATGCAAGCTTTTAATTAGGTCCCGATAGCTTTTGTCCCTAAAGGTGATTTAGTGTTATTGAGAGTGCCTACTACTATTCCCACCCTGACATACAGCATTCCCTAATGGCAAATGCAGCAACCTAGCCTTTTGTCAATAGTGTGTTAAAAATATAAGCATTTGTCAATCTTTAACGTGGTGCAGCATCCCTACCTTCCACGCAATACGGTTGCCTTTGGTATCATGCTCCAATGCCATTGGAAACTCTCCTCGCTCGTAAAACTTGCGAAAAGTGGTTGGTTTGGTTGGGCGCTCCCGAAAAGCCCCAGCAGCAGGGGGGCCCACCACCTGGTCAGACAACACAAAAATGAGAACTGAATGAGAACTGAAACAGAGGGATAAACAGAATGAGACATTCAAAGTAATTGAGAATGTTGTTTTATAAAATCAGAATTGACTGTGTTTTCTCCAAGAGAAAAGAATAGAATTACTCCCACTGCCTTTTCTTAAAAGTAATTCAGGGAGACACATGTGCCTGCTTCCCTGCTTCTCTAAGGAGGCAAAACACAGATAGTGTGTGCTTGTGTGTGTGAGTGTGTTGGCCCTGTAGCCAGAGGCACTGCCAGAGGCATTGTTAAGATCATCTTTTCTCTGCCTCTGTATTGGATATGTTCTATTACTCTGGTATTGAAAGCCAGTGGGACTCCTATTACATCAGCCACAGTGCCTTCTGCTATTGTTGTGAGGGCAATTGGTGGTGGTTCCTATACAACACATGTACAGTAAGTAAATGCGGCCCATTAGAGTATAAGGGACACAGATTTAAGAGCTTAAGATATTTAAAGAGAGTATGTCAGTCTATCTAACTATTTAATTGTGTTTTTTTTTGTTGTTGTTTTGGTCAAACATAATACAAAGATGATGTGCTGAAAATTACAATTATTTTAGAAGCCTCTAAAAGGAACAACTGCAAAAGAAAACACCTGCAAAGAAACGCTCCAACTGCTTTAACCAAGTGAACAGAATTTCTGTTGTAGTGGACTGTAGTGAATGTTGGAGCCAGTCTTCTCTCTGTCGGTGTGTCTTGTGTGCATCCCCCGCCATCTGTGTCACACTGGCACATGACTGGCAGATGTGTTGCTGTCATTAATCCTCAGATTACCACCCATTGAGAAACAGAATTTTTCTGCCTACATGCAGAGCAAAGTAGTTATGGGATGTGTTATCTTTGGCAGGGCTGCTTAAGATCAGTGTGCATCTTGAGAGATTTTAAAGACGTTTTAGTCAATTACTACAACACCATGATTTAGTTTGTTTTGTTACATCATTTACAAGTGCTGCCTGTTTGTTGCATAATTCAAAAACAAAATAGATATAAAAATCCCAGAACTACAAATGTAGTTGAACAAAAGCGACACCAAGGGATGACGTAACGAGGATCAAAGTTTAAGTTAAATGTACAACGTGGTGTAGCTAGTGCCTGCAAAGTTAGGCTCAAGAGAAGCAAGATGAGAGAAGAAACTATTACGAGGGACTCTGAGCAAGTGTCTCCAAGCACTTACTGCATTTCACCAGCTCTAATGCGCCGTGGGATTGCAATGCAGTCATTTCAGATGAATCAGTTTGGAGCATTTGTTTACCAGGGAATTCTGAATAACATTATCCTGAAGGGAAAATAACATTTAAAAAAAACACGTGACTAACAATTTATGCAAAACTGTCTTTTGAGTACAGTTGTGGTTGTATGGTGTGTTTAATTTTGCACAGTAAAAATTTATTTTGTACATTCCTCTAAACTGGACACTTATTATTGTGTCCTTATTACTGCTCCTAGTTTCCCTTGTTTTAGAATTAAAATTATTAGTCATAATAATAGAATTATACATACAATATAATTATAATTGTATAATTGTTTAAACAGTTACTGTATATAACTGTTTTTGAACAGAGATTATCATAAAATTACTTCATTAGGATATTGTTTTTGTATGAATGCAGTACCATTTTCGGCTAAATTTTGTCACTAATCTATGTTGTTTTGTAGCCATATCTGTGGAAAAAGGAAGCTGTAAAGCTTGCAAGATCGGTGCTACTCCAGCCTGCAGGAGTGACAAAGCTTCATATCCAGGTAGCTATGACGGAGTTGAGCCACGCTGCACAGGGAGGCTAAAAATAGATCAGACTGGGCAGTGAAGAGAGAATGAACCCAGACTGCATTGACTGGCTGAGCAGCTTTTATGGTCAGGAATGATGACGCTGCAGTCAGTGGCCTGTGCTCATGGTGGTGTTGCAGGCTTCACAACTATTTTCCTGTTTTCAGTCCAATTATGATCACTAGCGCAACAATAGCTGAAGAAGGACATGTACATGCATGCAAAATGGCATATTTTCCTGTAGCTTAGCACACAGAAGCCCCTTTCTCCACCATTGATGTAGACAGTCATTCCTGGCAGCTTAAACAGATCTGAAATAGGAATAGTCGGGAGATTATCACCTGCTGGCTTCCTGATGCCATTCCAATAATCTGCCTGTTCCTGTTTTGCCAGTCATGATATCCATGTTTAAAGCTCCTGCATGCTAAGAGAATACATTTTATCACTAAATCCCAAAGCAATAGCTATAGCTGCTAGCCTCTTTTTTGTAGCCTTTAGAGAAGCCACATGAACATATCGGCAGATACATGGCAAGCATTTCAGATGAGAAGCACATAGTGCCCACAACTTTGTCTGCCAAAGTTATGTCTAGTATATGTGACTCACTTTAGAACAGCCATGCTGAGGCAACAACTTTTAATGATTCTGTTGTTGGCCAGGACATCATCACCAAATACATTTAATCATTGTATGGTTTTGTTGTCTTCTCCTGCTCTCACTGTATTTGTTGTTGATGTGAGTGGCCAATAAGGTGATTGTGCTGTTATATGAAATGTTATGAACAGCCCCATGCAGAGCTGCGTACACCTGCGTAATCCAAAATGTATCCATAAACAAAAAAAAAAAACAAGGTAAACACAAACACAGATGCAGGGCAGAAAAGTAAGCCTATAACATAGACCTATACAGGCACATAGCATCCTCCGTCAAGGCTATAAAATGAGACTGTGAGGCAACTGACTACAGAACAGAGATAGAGGTGGTGTAAAGCAATAAAGGAAAGAAGTGTCTGTTTTGTGTGCCCCTGGTGCACACATCAGGGAGTCATAACAAAGCAGTACTGGTCAGATGAGCTCCAGGCTGTCATTTCTCTCCTTCGACTTCACTCTGCCTCTAGATCTGTTTCCTCCCTAATGCTGTGTCCACTCCAACTAGCTCCACCATAAACCTGGCTGCTGCAAGACCCACAGACGCAATAACACAGAAACACGCACTCATGCACACTCACACACACACACACACACACTTGCTTACACATTGCACATGCTGAGGTTCCCATGGGCGAGCGCCTGCAGAGGTGATTGAACACCAGCAAGGCTTCATGCTCCTGTCATTTATAAAGGTGTCACCCGGAGAAAGAGATACTCCTTCTAACCTTATTAGTATGGCACTTCCATGGCTCTCCTGCTTGATGTTGACACACAGAGTGTGAGTCAAAAGACACAAACAAAGAATAGAAAGAAGAAATTATAGGAGAAGATTAGGTGAGCTAAATGTGAGAGGGCAAAAGATAAGGGGTGAAAAAGAGCTGAGAGACAGAGAGAAGAAATCAAGAGATGAAGATGGAAAATAGGGACAGGTGATAGAGAAATATAGGATATGAGAGGAAGAGGGAGAAAGGGAGACAAGAGGCGGGACCCATCAATTCTGAGGGTGAGTTTAGTGTGGCAGAGCTGCTGCAGCATGTAGGTGATCCATCACTGTGCCTCGGCCTCCAGCTCTAGCTCTCTCTCTCTCTCGCTCTGCCTCATCTTGCCATTTCTCTGCCTCCATTCTACAACCCCAAAACACCTCTGAATAACTCTGACAAATGTCAATTCATTGTCATTCCTTCACTTCGTCAAATGAGACCTTTGTTAATTTTCGTTTCTTCCCCTTCACCCTTCTGCATCATCTGTCAGGGCAGTGCATTTTGTTGCACCGTATCCATAGGAGAACAAGGATGCCATCACACATGGGTACACTGCATCACCCGTTTACTGTTAGCAAACAGAGTTGGCACCCACTTGCTTGCTTGTCCTCTCTCTCTCTATATCTCTCTCTCTCTCTTTGCATTTAACTGCTGTTCTCGGTTGAGAGGTTATTGAAATCTAGCTCCATACGGAGGGCCGGCTTTCCTGAGGGAGAGAGCAGGGTGGGTGAGTCACAGAGGATGGAAAAGACAGGCAGAGGCTCTCCTGATAAGGTCAGCCAGCGCATTGCTGCCACAGGCAACAAAATTAGCTCTCTTTATTTCCAGGGCATTTTAGGCCATAGCCCTGCCATAACAGGCTGAGCTAGAGATATGTGCTTTATTCTGAAATTGCATTTAAATGAACAAGAAACGGACAAAATAATAGAGGTATTTAGGTAGTTGGGGAATCTCTCTGACAAGATTTTTTTGCTTACTCATTCCCTCTGCAGGCAAAATACAGATTGTTGGGAGGCTGATTCTGTTCAGAAGGATACATATGCAATATTAGTGTAGCACACCATTAATTTCTCATGACCAAGCAGCAAGAGGTGAGTGAGTTTCATTATGTGCAGAAATTAGCCCTGTTGAGACAGACGTGCGAGAGCAAATGAGTAAAGAGCCCTCACTGGTGAAAGGTAACAGTCTTTTGTTCAGAGCTCACAAGAGCATAGAGGTGTGCTTTACAATTGTCACAGAGTCTGAGGCTTTTGCATCAACTATATCATGTACACAGACAAGGGCAGGGATGTTTGTAATGAAAAATGACGACACCACTAGGCAAAGGCGACACCACACACCTTGTGTCACTACAAAGGTACCAGGATAAAACAGGTGACAGTCACCTGCTATTGAACTGTGCAGGATAACTTTAAAGAAGAACTTCAAAAAGAAGCTTGAAGCATTGAAGAGCGCCCCACTGTTTTCTGTCTCCTTTAGTTTAACCCCATCACTTAAAAGAACAGCACAGACAAAGGGGGACGTTAACGGGATGTGAAAGAAGGAGTCGGAGGTAGTAGCATGAAGGGAGGAGTGTGAGTGAAGCAGGCTCTGTGTGAGCAAGAAAAATAGAGTGAGCAAGACAGAACAAGGGAGAGAGAATGCCCTGAGTATTTTCCATCTTCTCTGTGTGGCCCACTTATCAGGCAGGCAGCAGGGCAGCCTTGTGCTTACAGAGCCCTATTGGCTGATTCATATCACCAAACCACAGCTGAGAATGTGGCACAGGGTAAATCAACAAGCATGGCAAAGGCAGAATATATTAGATGTTACTACTTTTTAAGTCAATGGGAAACAACATGCTGAGCCCATAAAGCAGAAACATACAGTCATACAGTTGACAGTTTATTAGGCACACCTATTTAAGACTAACACAGTCTAATACAAACGTCCTGCAACACATCCTCTATCCAGGAAGGTTATAATGTTCCATTTATTTCCAACCTGTTTCATTCATTATATAAGATTATCTTGTATGTCCATCTGATCGTTTTGGAGGCTGATGTTTGTGCTGCAGCACCGCTGTAAATGGAGCTGATAAATAACAGAAACACCCATGGGTTTAATGCAGTGCAATTTAGCACCACAAACTGCATCTTTCAGAATTATCATACAGTTAAATCAAGACATATCTAACACGGTCTAGACAAAAAATATACATTACCACCTTCACAAAGGGAGGACTTAGGGTACAATAGTAGTGTGTCACGCATTGATCCAGTACTTTGTCTTTACCGCTCCAATCAGTAAAGACACCTGAAGATATTAAAACTCTGCGCTGGGCCATGAAATTAATGAGACAAACACGGAACACTACATACCCTGACCTGCTGCCATTGCCACCTCTCCTGCTCAGGAAGAATAAATAAACTGTCCTCCAAATTTTATTTGCCAAATAAGTAGCTTCTTGTCAATAAACATCCTCATAACTGCATTTAATTTATAGTGTACTGAAAACCACCTCATAGAATATTAATGTTCCCACAATCAGAAGCAGCACTCTTTGTTTTAAAGTGGTTAGAGTGCTGGCCACAGCTCAAAATAGCTGCATGACTCATCCTTAAGTTGAATCCTAAGTCTTTATTTTTTTAAGTAGTAAGGAGAGCACTCATAGAGAGGCAGGTAGTTGAGTGTAATTGTGACTACACACTGTAGTGAGTGGGAATCACTGGGAGCTGTGGAAGGTTTGATTTGACAGCAACAGGTCCTCAGGGGGAGGAATAGGAGAAGGACACACCCAGAGCAGCAGGAGGCCATTGATTTCACCACAGAGCCACTAACAGATAGACAGATGAGAGAGGAGAGAGCAGGTCAGTTTACAACCTCACCACATCACTTTACCTCACAGCCACACACAGTGTGTAGGAAGACAAGAGGAGATAAGCAGACTGCACATGGCTGGACGATACAGGTTCTACCTCTGATATGGGAATATTGTTTAACAGTGAATAACGTTATCTTGGTGATTAGAACTGTATGTATTGCAAAATGAACCCCAGGTCTCTGGTCTTATCGCATGCCCAGTGTGACTTTCAATTCCTGGAAATCAGTCTTGCTGCCTGTACGAACCTCTGTTTAAAATGATCCTGAGGTTTGCTTACAGAGACACCATGCAGAGACCAAAGCTCGACATGATCTGAAATCTGACCTTTACATAATTTAAATTGAGGACAGCAGACTAAGGGTTACATCCCTGCTAGTAGATACCCAGACACGCAGCCTGTCTGACTCAGTTGCACAAATCCAGTCACACAAACACGCAAATACAATTCTTTCCTATTCCCTTTACTTACTTGAATGTAACAAAAATCATCCTTGATCCAAAATTGGGGTTACCAGCAGAGGTTGGGTTGTTACAGGAAACAGTGAGTGATAAGGAACAAAGGTCTGGTACTGAGATCTCCTGCAAGGGTAATGTTCTGAATCATAGGCCACAATTTGGATTAACTGGAGAGACAAAGAAGAAAAAGCACTTTTGCTCCCTGGATGTCTTGAAACCAGGCAACTTCTCCAACAACACAAATCTCCCACTGTGCTCGATGCAGCAGCTCTCTCAGACAGAGAGGCAACACTTTTAGCTGAGCTACAGGGTGGCACTGGCACAAAGACACACACATGCATAGCGTCACGAAAACAAACAAATAAAAATGAGATAAGGCAAAGACATAACAAAACACTGTGCAAGCCAACCCTGGCTTTTGAGCTGATTTATTTAGAGACTGGGATATCTACTTCAGTTTTATTATTCCATGCTCCTCCAATCCATTTATCAATCCATCAATCTATCCAATCACCCTTTCCATTTCTCCACCTCTTGCTCCACATTGCAGGTTGCTGATGCCCTGACAGCGAAACAGGTGTCTAGGCTATTAGTATGAGTCTTTCTGTGCCACCCCCTCTATCTCATATCTCTGATGAGAAGCATAACTGATAACCATGTGAATGAGCAATAGTAAATCAGCACACTGTCTGTGCTTCAATCACAGACAGTGTGCCTTTAGTCTCATCATCATCCAACACCAGTGATATATGCTATTCCTGATGCAAAAGATCTTAAAACCAGATCACACCAAACCAATGATTAAAAAGAGTGTACTACTGTTTATTATTTGGGCAAGAATTAAATGTGACCTTCTAAGTTCAGGATGAGAAACAAAATCTCTTTCATCTTCAATCATAAACTGAACTCATCTATGTAATAGGTGTGGTTGCCTCTCCCTCCTGAATCATATTGGCACTCCAATATCTTTCCCCTCTACTCACTCTAATTTCCTCTCATAAAAAAGCTGCCTTCTATGACTCTCCTTGGCTTGAATTTTTATGTATTTTCCTGGCCCATCTCAGAGGAATGTTGTCAAGGTAATGTGATGATGACCCTTAGACTTCTTGTTAAATCTTTCAGTATCACAGCATTAACTAAATGTCTAAAATGTTAATGTAAAAGTACAACCAAGACAGTACAGACAAAATTTAAAATGTACTCTACATTTGTTTTTTATCTTTTTCTACTAAAGGTTTTATTGGCAATCTCTTACATTAGCACTCACATCAGCATCAATGGCACAACCTTATTCAGACAGCTAGTCAGACAGTCCAAACAAAGTTAGTTAGTTTCAACAACACTAAAGAGATGGGTGTCAAAATGACAGATGGAAAGTTGAGCATCTGTCACTGTGCTGAACCATTTGGCTGAAATCAAAGGGAGATGAGGGCCTTCAAAGGACAGGCAAAGCTGTGTCTGAGGCCAGACATGCTCTGGTGTGCTCCACAGATAAGGGCCAAGAGGTTATATTGCTTTTCTTCTGTCTCTCCCTTTGTACTCCTCTGTCTTAAAGGAGTGGGAGGGAGATAGAGAAAAAAAGACAGACCAAAAAGTAGAAGAGAGAGAGAGAGTCATGGAGGGATAGAGAATGAGTCATGAACAGGTTGCCTGTCTCCCTCTGCCACAACGCATTGTGCTGATCAAACAGTCGTTAGTAGAATTTGGTTGGTGTTTCCGGACAGCAAGGGTAATGAGCAGAGGTGGCTGGAGCAGAGAGGTGCTAGACGGTGATGTGAATCATTTCTGGCAGTATCAGAGTATTTTTACCTTCCAGTCTTTCCTCTCCTCTGCCTTCTCCAGCTTGCTGCAGCAGAGCCGTTGCCTGCAGCGTACCTTCAACTGGGAGCGCTTTGACTCAGCTGGATGCAAGGCATGCGCTAAATAGCAGAGTAATCCTCTGTGGAATTTTGAAGGGAATGTACACACTACTTCAAATCCCAATGGGTGTGCAGTTTTACTTTCTTGGCACCAGGTGAAGAACACCACAGCCCTGGAGCACTATCTATGAAGCTGGCTGCTGTACAACTGCTTTCAGTATGCAACAGAGTGGCATTAGTGCACCTGCTCTGCCCTACCAATCCCCTTTATAGAGAATATTCCCCTAATAACTATTTTGACAGAAACATTTTTATTGCAACATTTGCTATGTATTACTAATATAGTGTTTGTTTTTATTCTTGAGGGATTACAAACATACAGTTTGGTCTCAGCACTGGACAGCAAAAATTTAAAAGGTCAGGCCAATGTTATTGCTTTGATAGTGAAAGTGAAAGAAGAAGAAGTAGAGGGTGACAAAGCAAAGGCCACCATTTGGCATTATTGGACTGGAACAACAGAGTTTATCAGACACATTGATTTTTCTGCTACTGGTTCCCATTATATTGATGAGGTAGTATGTGAACTGCTAGATACCTATGACCCTGTAACAATGTGTATAACACATGCCTCTTTATCACACTAAAAAAGGCATATTATGCCCTAGCTAATTCAAGTCAGTGTGATGATAATGATGAAGAAATGCCTCATCCCCTTTCAGGCAAATGAACTTAAGCAAATTTAGCTGACATCAGTGTCTGTTTAACAGGTACAATTACATATAATTGTTAAAAGACATACATAATATTGTGGTATTTATAATATAGCAAAATTAAAATTAAACTAACTTGTAAATAACCACACTTTTACAAAAGGGGCTACCAGCTGAAACTAATCAACGCTGACATAATGGATAAACACATCACATCAGGTAAACAAACCCCAATGAATGGAATTCAACTTAATATAACCGATCTTTAGCAGTGATTTTATGGTAATTCCTAATCATTTACAGGCAACTTGGTGTGTAATGGACAAATCATGCCAAGTCAACCATTTAATTTGTTGTATGTGTATGTATGTGTGTGTTTGTCCGCATATTCACATAACTGTACTTTTAAAACAACTGTGTCTAAGTGAGAACAAGTATATACAATACTTCAGCCTTTATTCTTACATTTGATACAAGAAGAACACTGCTCAAAGAGGAAGCATGGGTCTAGATGTCCTCTGCAATGGTTATCACATGACATAGGGCTAATTAACTCTAGAGTAGAAAATAGAGGCCCTGTAAGGAGCAATAAACATTCTCCATTAAAATCCATCTAATTAGAATGCAAGCTACAGGAGCTTGAAGGAGAACATAACAAACAAAGAGGCCAGTGTAATTGTCAACCAAGCTATGAGGAAAGCAAACATAACAGACACAATCAGTTGAGCGCTTCCTATAAGGTCATGATAGAAAGCAGTGGAAGTACTTCTCCATATCTGACTGAAGTTTCCAGATGGTGTTTTCCTCAACTGCGGAAAAGGTCACAGACATTTCAGCAGTCATGCACTTCAGATAGCATGCCATCAATTATAACCTAATCTATCTGTTGATACCTGGTGAGAGGAGCACGGAGCACAATAACTACAGTTTATAAGTTTTGCCTTAGCTGAAAAATACTTTTTCTGTGAGATTAAGACATATCAAATCTTGGTTTCTGAAGGACCAAAGTGATGTTTCATAAAGAAATGTCATTTCACAGACTTTTCTTTTATGGTCAGTTTAAACAAACATGTTGAAAACATGTTTCTGTTTGGGTCAGTTTTATTTTTAGCACTGCTTTTCGAGTGAGGAGCAAAGCAACCAAACTCAAAAAAGTCAAAAGTTATGCGAGAAACTTTAACATTTCCAAGTCAGCCAGACCTCTGTCCAGTCAAGCCCTTTAGGCTCCGTGGTTGATCAGTATTAATAGAAACGCCAGCAGGCCTCCAGAGCCCATTGCCAATTTAACCTTTTTCACCATGACTCAACTCTTCCTCAAATAACCCAGCTGCTTACCAGGATGGACTACAGGCTTCTGGTGCTGATAAGATGAGCACATATGGAGCAGGGGGAAGGAAAGATACAAGCAGTCTCAGTGTGTGCAAGGCTGAGTGTGTCTACAAGCACCACTGGCTTAGAAAACACTTCCATGAGGCAGTTCAAGTGCGGCAGGCAAGCAGACGGATGAGAAAATCTACAGCTCACCATTCAACAGCAGCAACTTGCTCAATTTGCCTTTACTTGCATAGGAAGGCTTCACATACAACACAGATAAAAATACTCCACACACACAAATCCCCCCACCCAGCTGGCTTCATGGCCAATTTAAACATCACGCTGGGCACATTATGAGTTCCTGTGTCAGGTAAATGTGTTTCAAGTGATGGGGAAGAATGGTTTTGACTGCGAATGAAAATAATAAATAGACAGATTCATCTCCATAAAAGCTTTCAAGGATTCAATCTTGGTCAACAACTGCCTGCTATCCATAAAACTGACAATAATCTTATTTTTATCTCAAACTTGCTTTTTATCCTTGCTGTGTTCATGTATTGTTTGTTATGATTTGTGTATTGTGATCAGCTCTGTGGTGTTTCAATGGATATAAAAAAAATAAATTCCAGCTTTAGTCAATATAAAAAAGGCTAATAAATAAACTTTAAAACCTGTATTTAATCTAGAATTCAACTAAACTAGGGTTATTTTGCAATTTTAAAACAAGATTATATTTAATCAAGTTCAGCAGGAATTCTAGACTTATTTAAACTGTAATCAAGGATAATTTCAAAACTGCCACTTGTTTAACTTGTTCAGATGGTTTAATTTACTACTCAGGTTAGGGTAACAATAGCAAGTAGCTAAGATGTAAATAAACACATCCCTGGCACAATCTCAGCAAAACATGTTTTTAAGCTATTCACCAAAGCTAATTTACTATGCTTCTGTACAATTAAATATGTATATACAATTTAAAGTTTCATTATTATTGTTAGAAGT
Source organism: Ctenopoma multispine (assembly GCA_034779795.1). NCBI lineage: Eukaryota > Metazoa > Chordata > Actinopteri > Anabantiformes > Anabantidae > Ctenopoma > Ctenopoma multispine. The sequence goes on along the minus strand of JAUYWH010000014.1, from coordinate 8,702,884 downwards.
AGACATTGTTCAGGATTATAGTAAAAATAAAGTAATCTAGCAGTGTACTCTTTTTCAGTGTTAAATGTTTTAAGCTATAAGGAAATGACTGGTAGAACCTAGGTTCTTTAGAGAAATAAAGAGTGAGAGATTAATACAGAGAGAAAAAGAATACAGATAAAGACAGAGAGTGAAACAGCATAGGGGGCCAAGACATCTGTTGAGGTATGCAGTATAATGATTATGCTATGGGGGTGGAAGGGAGTGAGATATGAAGGTCACGTTTGTTGGCAAGGAGTCTCCATCTGTCCCCTGGGGTTAGGAGGATGAGGGATTAGGTGTAGTTTATCTGCGCTGTCTGTCCATGTTATTCCTGTGTGTTGTGTTGTATATTATACTATATTATATGCATGATATGACACATAAGAGTGTAGAAACATCTACATAAGATCTTTCATCCATAAAGAAGCATTTATAGGGAGATGATGTACAGCTATAACTGTTGAATTAATGAACTAAAATAGTGTCAGTGTGATTATATGAATATATAATGACAACATAGTGTATACTATGTGACAATATAAAACATTGTATTGGACCATTGTGGACAATAGGCCCTAATTTCATGGCAGCCCAACAACCGTTTGTAATTTCCTGCACTACTAATAGGCCTCTGACACAAAAAAGAACAGCTTTGTTTCCCCCTGTGTCTGAAACATCTGAATTACTAGAAAAAAATGGTAGTGGGTTTCAGGGGCCTGTACTATTGGTTCAATTTCTATGTCCACAAATATTTTAAAGCATAATAAGCCTATGCGTCAAGTCCACATACCCTTTCAAGGCTTGAGAAGGCCTTGTCATTATCTACAAATCACAGCTCTATGAAAAGCTGCCCTCTCTAGAGCAATATGTTAGTGACCACAGGAGAGGGGACAAAACAGAACTCAACAGACACGAGCAAGCCTCTAAAAAATGTAATGGTTTTTGTTAAGGATTTTGCCAGTGGTATGGCAGTGTGGGACAATCAGTCATGTTTCAGACGTAGCAGATCCTCTGGGGAGATGGTGAATATTAAAGGGCTTTGCAGAAGCCTTCCTCGTGAAAACTCTTGACAGGAGATTTATTTATGACCTTCAAAAAAGGAGGAGGAAGTCAATGATTGCTCTGACTTGCATCTCAAGACAATCCCCACTGTAGAAAAAAAGAGCTGCCGTTTCAATTTCAAGTATTTACTGTTATCATCAGAACTATGCAGTTCTATGAATTTTATTTGCCACATAGAACCCTTTTTTTTAAGTGTGGTGTGAATGTAGTAAGGCAACAGCTCTCTGCAAAAAACTCTGTGCCTCAAAGGAAAATCTAGTTTAATTGTTTGCATCAAAGTACCCAAAGTATGGAAGAGCCAGGAGAATCCTGACAGCAAATAATAATGCGACACTTTCCTGAAATTCATTCATTAAATTACTGCTGTCCATGGATGCTTCAACTTCTTATCCACTGCTCTCATTTCACTATGAACCAAATCAAAGCTGTCAACATAAACAGCATCAAAATAAAGTCAAAATTCAAGGTATGCTTAGAAGCTTCTGAATAAGTAGAAGATTTTACCTTATCCCTGACACAAAGGAAAGACAATGATACGTTCCCAAGTTTGCATGTAGGCTTGATTTGAAAATACAAAAAAATGAAAATGTCTTATAGCCACCTGTCTTCATTTCTACCTTTAAAGAAAGAAGTTCTAATGAAGAGATAGGCATTGGAAAAAAATCCCAGAGAGATTAGTCAAGTGAGAGTAAAAGATGCCTCAACCTGTCAATTTAAGCAATATGACTGTAACATGCGTTGTTCTTCACCAGTCTCTGTGCAAAAGTACCAAGTGAAAATTAAAGCCAAAGAAGTAATATGTGAGTCATCTCAGACTGGATTCCTTGCATATAAAACTCCATACTGCTAAAAGAATAACGTACAATGTAACTCACATGAGTTGAATCACAGCACTCCTTCTGATGTCAAAAGGTAAAGGTTTAGTCTCGAGCCAAGATAATATCAGTCGTAGAGTTAGACTAACACTGGTTTCAATGTTTAAAAAGTGCAATCTGGCATGTTACTTACAGAGTCTTAAACAAATGCACCAAAAAAGCATTCTAGTGTTCTAGTCATTTGACTTTTTCTGTCTGTCACCATGACTTCTTTAATGGCCTACCGCATTTACCAGAGCATAGTAAGGGGCTACAGGTACATCGTTCATAGGCCCTTTAGTGGCAAACAACATCAGTTAAACTAGACTCACACATCACCAAGACATACACTTGATACAAGTAGTTCAGATTTCTAAAGATTTCTGTTTTACTGATCAACACAGCCCATAAATGACGACTGGTATCCTCTGCTACACAAACATATCACACACTTTCCTGTTTCATCTTAATTTGAACTAAATTTGAGGTGAGGAACACCCAACGTGACTGTTTGAAAATGTGTCTACCCCTTCACAGTATAACTACACTGGAGGTCTGAGAACTTGTCAAACAGATAAATGCTCATATCATGTACTGTGTATAACTTCAACTACCCCAAAAGCATGCTAGTCCACAAAAAATGTTCATCCTCATGTTAATGTGGTGTTTTAAAGAGATATTAGCACTTTTCTTAGCATATGGCTCCTGAATTTGAATAGTGTCTAATGATTGCTTTATGGCTCTAGAATGGGTTCTAAAAGTGTCATTTTAGTCCATAAAAGTTATTGAATCATTTTAACAGCGAGTCCTTAAACCCCCACAGAAACCTACCCAAGCTTGTTTGACTCGAAGCGCGCACACACACACACACACACACAAACATAGTAAGTTACGGTTGTTAACATTGTGTTTAGGAATTCAGGTTTTTCCATTTTCCAATGTTCCCCTATCTCTCTGAGCTATTTACTGTGTTGAGATTTGGCCCTGCACAAGCACAGATAGATGATAGGTTCTGCTGAATAATAACAGAGAAACGTCAGAGGAAAAAAGGGGTTACAGGATCATTTAAAGAGGCAAATAAGAGGCTTCTCCCTCCTTTCATTATTTTCATCACTTGTAACTTAACCTAGATTGCGGTGGTAACGTGTAGGGGTCCAGACTTTCAGTGTTATAGTAGCTACCACACAAAACACAATTATTCTCACTCTGTCATTCTCACACTAAAATGCCTTTGTTGTCCCAGACTGATATTTCTGTCATTCGAAAACATGGTTAGTGAATTAAGCTAAAGTTAGAGAACTCGAAAGAGGTGGTGAATATTTAAAAAAAAAAAAAAGTTTCGTTATCCGTCAGAACTCATCCAGCAACAAATTATATAGAGTAATAAGCTACCATATATATATATATTTATATTTCGTCAGTCATTTGTCAGTCGTTTGTATAAAACTGTACAAACTTAGCGTAAATGCTGCAGGCAAGCTCCCTAAAGCTAATGTTGCTCTTGACCGAACGCTACCGTTAGCTACGTTGACCACGTCAAATAACTTCACTCACCACGGAGTTCTTCATAGTGGCCTTCACGGTGAAGCCTTGTGTTTTGAGCTGCTTCTTGTTCTTAAACATGTCCACAGGTTTAGTCTTTTCCAATGGTATCGCGAATCCAAACCTAAAGCGATGAGCAATGTTGCTAACTAATTAATATTAGTGTGGCTCTGAAACATGACGTCCTTGTTTTTTGTCTTGGTTGCTATGCAACTTCAGAGACGCTTTGGTCTGGTTGCCGCGGAGACGCGTGTCTCCTTGTTACTATAGAAACTCCATTCTCCTGCTGAAAATATAAAGTAAACTGTCGTGGTTCCGTGTTTACATTAAACATTACATCGATTGTACTGTTTATTTTTATTTTATTAAAAAGCAGTTTAAGAGACAGTCAAACGGTTGCTCTCCTTACTTTCGCCAGCAACGTAGTTTAACTAATAGACTACAAACAAAGAAAGTATGACCTAATTTAACACAGGAATGCCTGTCTTTTAGGGTGATTTTCCCACTGCTCCCCGGCCATCACATTTCCATCTTAGACACAGACAATCAATTGCACGCTCAGCTCATCATTATAGTCATGCAGTGAATCTTCATCCACAAGTAAATACTTAATGATGCTCTTTGTCTGGCAGGTGGACCAAGGCCCTGACTCTCAATAAGCTGGTTAGAGAGCGGCCTGAACAGAATCATTCCAATTTAGGGATGTGGCACTTTTAATCTTCCAATATCGTTTTTGCCTCTGGAGACTTTCTTAGGTGAACTGGTACAACTGTTATTAATCTTCAGTGCACAGGCAATTTCTCTAAAAGCCCCTATTTGTTTTTTATGGCTCCATTGAGAGAGGAGGGTATAGCAGCAGGGAGGAAGACTGTAAACAAGGTATGGAGGGGAGGCAAGTTATGTCCCCGTCAGCATTCAATGCTGGTCTCTCTCTTTCTCGTTTCCTCTCTCTGCTTTCCTTCAGAGGATTAAAAAGAGGAAGAGGGGAGTTTTCAAAAAGCAAACTGAACAAACTGGAGCGTCAGCATGTATTCAGCTGGACTGAGAAATGACTGTTCAAACAGAAATGCTCACTCCTCTGAGTGTGCAGTGAGGAAGGAAGCAGGTCTTTGTGAATTGTGGAAACAGACTTTGCAAAAATGACGCATAAAGTATGAAATACATTGTTGGTTTTGCCTGTCTCTGTCATTCCGTTATTGAACACGAGTATAACTACACTACCAGTCGAAAGTTTGGACCCACATAGGAATTCCCATGTTTTTCATGAAAATATACATGTCTTCAGTTGTGTTACCATCATTGCACATGGTTTTATAATGATTAGTTATCCTTTTAAATTAATACATTTGCATTAGCAAACTTTGCTAATGCAAACATAACATGCTATTGGAAGACAGTGCTAATGTTTACATAATTTAGGCCTCTTTCATTTATAATATGAACAATGTCTACACATTCATTCTGATTAATGTAATGTTATGAAATCTGCTTTTCTTTCACAAACATGTTCATTTCTATGTGTGTCTAAACGTTTGACTGGTAGTGTATATATCTGTACATTTGTCAGGCTACCAGTGTCGGCCAGCCAAGACATGGGTCAAGTTAATATCTCAGTTTCTTACAGCAGCTTTAAGGACACACACATTGTATTTAAAATTGACTTAAAAATCAAAAGCTGATTTGCATTTCCTGGCACTAATGATACATTTTAGATAGCCAGGTGCTTTAGCAAGTAAGGAAAGAATGAGGGGCGGGGGGCTTAGAAACTATATTGAAAATAGACCACAAAACACCATTCTTTGATGTAAAACATCTCATTTTATTCTCCATCTCCACCGTGTCTTCGTAATCATGGTGGCCCTGGTTTGATCTCCAGCTCATTTGCTGGGCCACCTTCAGACTTGGCAACCATTGTCCACTGTGAGGGAATACAGCAATTATGATATCATTAGAGCAGAAACCCGTACCTACAAAGTAGAGGGCCCAGAGGGGGCCAGCAGGAGAATCTCAGCAGGAAAGCAAAGAAGAGACTTTGCTGCAGAGTCAGTTGCCCCCCAATTATCATGAAACGAGACAAACAGCCATTAGAGTAGGCCATTAGGCTGTAGGGAGAGCACCCAGGGGCTTGTTGGGTTTCACAGTTTGTCAGGTTGTGAAAGAGTACTAATTCTCTGGCTGTGATATAATGCTAGCTAGTGCAATACCAAATCAGAATTGTTGTAAAACTATGTTGTATGACTATTAGTTTTTATAGAAAAATGTAACCTTAGATATATTTAATGTCCTACAGGTCACTGCACAGGAGATATGCTATATACAGTAGTAACCAAGGAAACACATAAAGTCCCACAGTACAGTACAGCACAGTGGGAATATTAGTGAAATATGGTATTGATTTGTTATGAAGGGTCTAGATATAATGTCGTCCAGTAAGTGATACAGACAGTTGCTTTCCCGCTAAATTAATTCTATTTGTAATTTTACTGAACAACGTTTAGTTGGCCCCAGGTATTACATCTTCACAGGTGTTTTCACTTTTGTCTGACTAGCACTCTTTCTGTGTGGGCATGTGCAGAATGTTCCTGATACACCATGACCCCGTTTACACTTGGTAAACAGGTAAATGAGGTCTCTTTAGGAAATTAGGTTCGGAAGTTATTGCTGTGTCACTTCTGCTAACACACAACAATGGCACAGTGGTTATCGCCTGACCACAAAAGCCTCAGTTGGAAGCCAGGTGTCTCAGTTTGGTGTTTGCATGTGTGCCTAGTATGCAAGAGAGGTCTCAGATTTTTCTCAACATGCAGGACCACTGTGTTTGCTTACCTTCTACCCACTGCATGCTGGAACAGGCTCCAGACCGTGGCCCTGAACTGGAAAAAAAATGAATATATGAAATACGACTAGATGAATAAATTAGCCATTCTGTGAATCAATATCACCTTTTTAATCAGCAGCTTTGAGCCACTGGTGATGCTGTTGAGGAATGTTTTGATGACGTGACTGTGATGACTCTACTGTGTCAAGAAAGCAAAGGTACAGTCAAACGTTCAGTCCGAAAAAGAAAGGAAGAAGATCAGACCAAGCTGCAAAAAGCTGCGTTCTACACATTGGGAACACATTTGTTTGTGTATTATTTATTTTCCATTGGAGACTGTGACAGAAAGACATTTGACTGCATCTGAGTGTTAGTAGGATGGTGGTCAATGTACAGCTATTCAGTCGTTAAATGTAAGTTTCTTTTTGTAATGACCTCTATTATCAAATACTGTCATTAAATTTCAAATGTCAGAAATACCCCATATACATCATTACTAGCTTTGTTTTGGGGTTTTTTCTCCAAATAATAGCAGATCGGGTATCCAGACTGTAGTCGTCTTTCCCAAGAGCCCAGATAAATCCAAAGGCATGGATCTCTTCAAACGGCAGGGCAGTTGGTGGTAATACTTGATATGGGCACAGAGTTGCAAAACCTCACTCACAAAGCCACAGCGTATTGATCTTCATGCATTATAGAAGCAGCTTTGAGGCCAGCTGATATTGGAAGGCATAGCTTGCACTCCCTCAGAGCATACACTCTAACATGCCCACTGGACTATAGCAGCAATAATCAAACACATGGCCCCAATGATAAACATATGGATAATACATCTATTATACGATAGTATTCCTGCAATCTGGTTGATAATTGTTTACATTATTGTGTTTGTTTCAATTAATACACTTTGATTTGTCCTATCTAAAATCATGGATACAATGTTTCTTTGATACTGTCAAAGGCCGACAGACTTAATATTAAATAGATTACGGACCATTGTGTTACTGTTGGGCTGTAAGGCTTTCATTCAGATTCATCAAAGTAAATCCCCTGAATGCTGCATGCCTCGCACTCCCACCTTGCGGGTGGTGCTTTTAGAAGCCTTTGAAACACCTCTGCTCCTCAGAGAATTGAACTTTCCTGTCAGCCACAGGTCAATGTCACATGAACTTGAATGTGTGAACAGTGACACCAGTGATCCCAGTGGGGCACACAAAAGCAGGCCTCTTCTGCACACAATTCTACTGTGGACACAGTGTTAAGGAAAAGGAGAGAAGGTGAGAGTGAATGGATGATAGTGTTTTAAAATGTGCAGTTTTTGCTTCATAGAGACCTATAAAAATCTGTCTTGGTGGTCAAGACTACCAACTTAGTGTGAATATAAGAATGGGGGGGGGGCAGTGTTTTATAAATTTTCTTATTTTAGTTTGTCTTATATCTGTGTATGTGTGTTTGTGTGAGCTTGTTTTAGTCATATTGTGTAGATGAAACTCATCTAACAAATTTTAAATCAGTGTAGCGGGAAGATCACTTTAGTGAGGGATAAATATTATATTGGGACAGGAAATTGAATAGAAGTGGTATAACTGGAAGTGTGCATTTAGAAGGGAGAATAGAGATTAGTGATACTGTAAATCATGTGAAACACAAGAATTGGAGGTGACATAGTCCGATTTTCCTCAGTAGATCCCAACTTTGATACACCATGTTGTTTTTACCCACTACACTAAAAGAAGACAGAAAAAAGAGATTTCACTGTTAAAGGTAGGTAAAGATAGATTAAGATCTACAAAACGTTTGTGTGTATAAAAATAACTTTCCGCCTACATTATATACTTTTAAATCCATCCGCGTTGGTCCAAGTGTAATAATCAGCCTGTGGATATCTCCGAACCTCACAGTCTTATTTTCAATCAACCTATACAAATGCATTCACCTCTTATTCACACACACACACAAAAACAGAACAATCCTGCGGCGACAAACTGGGTATGGCAGGGAAAATGCAATTTGCTTTCAATTGAGAGAAAAAACAGTGTGACTCTCATTCACCTGACTGATGCTTCTCTGCTATGTGTATAAAATATTCAGATAGATAGAGACAGGCATTTATAAAGCCGGTATATTTCAAAGCAGATTCCCCTAAGTAAAGATGATACTAAGGATCCTATCACATATGGACAGATGGAGGAAGGGAGAGGGGGGACAAGAGGAGTTTTTCTCCCCGAGAACTGAAAAGTCATCTCTGCTCACATCACATCTGCCTCACTTTTCCTGGAGCAGAAGGCTTAAAGTGTGCCTTGCCGGTGTTCCTGACATCTTGGCTCCATTAATTGCAATGTTTGCTGGCTGTATTGGTATTCACGTTAGGCTCTGAGAACAGATGGCATTTAACTTTAAATATTATTAACACTTCCCAGCATTCTAAGATCCTAGGCTGGGGGAGGAGGGGTGCGGGTATCGAGGATGAGCAGACGTTCAGGTGAAATTACCACAATCTCCTTAACAGCATCAAAGAAGCAAATACAAATTGGGGTAATTTTTAAACTGTTGCAATTTGTGTGTGTGTGTGTGTGTGTGTTGTTTTTTTCTCTACCTAACCACACTTATATGTTTGTGATTCAGCTGTGCATGATTATGCACAACGTGTTCTCACAATATGCACAATATGTTGTATCACCCTTTCCATTCTCATATGGAGAATGACTGGAGGAGAACACTGTCCATGTCTTTTAGTGTCATTTTAAGATGTCTGAGTAAATTAATAAATTATATATTTTTTGTTGATGTGGTATATGGCACTTAAAGGTTTTACAGATAATTGTAAAATATAAATAAATAAAATGCCCGATTGAAGAAAATATTACTTAAAAAGACCTCAGTGTGAAACTCCGTCTGCATGTGCATTGACATGCCTTTGAAATATATATAACAGCCTCTCTGAAAGGGTCTGCAAATTGTCTTAACTGTTGAGTGGTAGGAGAGGTGTTGGAGAGGTGGGATGACATGGAATAACTGGAAGGCACCACAGAGGAGGGGGACTGAGAGGGAAGAAAAGACTGAGACCAGGGAGAATAAAAGCAAGCAGTTACTTTTACATAGTATAGGGCAGAGTGGCTGCTTTTGATGACAGCCACAGGGGGAGTAGAGTGATGTGTGTGTGTGTGTGCATGCTCATGCAAGAGTGAGTAACTGTGTTTCTTTGTTTGAGTGTCTTTGTTATATTTATGTGTATGTTGCTGTGTGTGTGGGTGTTTGTGTGCCCGAAAAAGAAATGGGGGTGGGGGTGGCAGTGTGCTTGTACAAGTGAAAGAGGGCGATGTTTTCCAGCATGCACTGACATGTCACATCGTATTTGTCACATTTGAAGGGAAAGCACCCGTAGTCCCTGGTGACCTGACCCTGCAGCCGGGTGATGCTGTCTTGCTGTAGCCACACAACAACCACCTTGTCTGGGACTGTGGGGCTGCAGATCACTGACCCTCAGCTACACCACAGACCACCTCAGGAGTGCCCAGCATTCGTCTGCTTATGCTACATAAACTCTTGCCTGCACCACAGGGATGCATGATATTATGTGTGTATTGTATGTGCATTTGTGTTTTGTGCAGGTGATCATGGAAACAGAAACAAATATCACCTCACCATAAAAATTAGCATTCATCATTTTCCTTTGATTGCTTAGCAAGTACAATATATTTTTGCAAGATTCCCCACCAACTCTGCCACCCACTGAAATGCTGCAGGTCTGAAACAACAAGAGGTTATTAATCTAGGAATAGAAGTGATTGCAGTTTGCCTTCAGGTGAATCATCTGCTGTATCTGTTTAGTACTTAACAGGTGCAAGAGTTACAGTTTCAGTTACCCTGGAGACAGTGGCTTGAAGAAGGCCAGAAGAAAGTGCTCCAGGATTGGTAGGGTTAATGGGAAAAATTAAGCTCTAGTGCACTATAATAGATTATATAAAATAATGATGTATAAATCATATGCATTCTGTATATTGTAGTCCTTGTCATAGTAACTCTTGGCAGTTTGATACATCATGTACAATTGCAGTATGATTCTGGAAATAATAGAAATAATAATACAAATAGTTCCATACAACAGTATAATATCTTACTGTACTCTATACTATAACCATATATCCCTCCTTCACCCAGAAATGTGTGTTCGGTTCTGAACATGCTGGGCAAAGAAAAGCAGGCTTGTATTTAACTAACACTCATAGATTTCAATTTTATTACATTTCAGACATTTGTATAATGTGCTAATTTACTGCTGTCAAAATGTGTAAAGCTTTCACAACAGACTGTATAACACGGACTGATGGCTGTTACATAACTGTGATGTGAATCAAACCTGCATCTTAGACTGGCCACTCAATTACCAGTCCAGTACCCTGTGAGGCATGAGATTTACAGGACACGAGGGAGGATGGGGCAGTGAGTCAGGAGGCAATTGTAATAGTGATTAATATGAATTAATTAATTTTAATTACGATATGAATATAAAAGGAATAATGCTTCATTATGTTGCTATAATATCTTTCAAATTGTGATTTGGGCTATTGCATAGTTTTACCATAAATTGTTTCTGTTTATGCAAGTAAACAGATTGGTCATTCTGGTGTTGTGTTCGGCTCACCTCTGGGCTCCAAACACAGTCAGAGCAATTATACAAATAAGACTCAGCAGTTCACTTCTGTGTGAGATGAACTGACTTGCAGGATACAGTCACAATTTCTAATTGAGAGAAAGAAACATATTACAGACTCATACCTCTTAACAATGCCTCCCACTAGTGGCCCCTCTTGCCATTTGTTGCTGCTGTCATTTGTCCTTCATGTCAAGTGTTTACATCACTTCTTTAATTAATTAGCTATTCATTAAAACTCACTCTAATCACAAGCAGGAGGTCAGAACTGTGTATGTACAGTATTCTATTGTGCTGTTGTGCTGCTAGAAATGTTTTAATTCATCCAGTATTTATCACAATAACAGATAACAGTTTTGCAAGTTTTTCTATTTTTGGTATAATTTAAATTATAATCATGCAACTGCAACAGCTTTTGTTTTTTAAATAGAGCGGATGGATCTTGTCTTAGAGCTATTCTGTACATGTAGGTCCAGGAGTAGTGCTGTAGTACTCAAGACTGGTCTCGGTCTCAAGAATAAAAGACCAATCTTAAGACCAATCTTGTTAACATCATTAATGTGATGTAATAAAGCAAATGTGCTGCTTCAAATGCAACCAATAACTTAACTCATTACTAATATGGCTGTCCCCATACCTCTTCACACGCACTGCATGAACGTGAAGAGACAGATAAGAAGCTGTAGCTGCCTGAAAGATGTCAGATAAATGCTTTATATTAAAATTTGGCTACATAAACCTCATTGACCTAATCTGAAAAATTAGTTAATTTAGAATGTTTCAAAAATGATTAAACTGTGTACTCTTTAGACCTTCACCAAGAAGTAGTATGTCAGTGTGATCGCATTCGGACTGGGCGATTTTGATAACTGTCATTATACCAGCAAACAGCTGCTACCTGTATCAACATGTCTGGATTTGCTGCCTCCTGACATGCTTGACATTAATTTCAGAGCAGCCTCATGTTTTGATTCTAGGCTTTATTTTGTCAAACCTACCAAGTCACCAGCTATGATTTGCATTGATTACCAGCATTATGATTTATACTGATGTAGATCATATTCTAGGTCCTATAGGAATGTGTGCTTGCCAGGAAGCCCTGCTGGTGTACTGTAGTGTTAGATTAATACATTCTCTGGAGTGTTCATCGGGCTAACTCTTTTACATTTGGCTCTACCATGTTTGCAGATCTTAATTTTCTTGGAATTTATTTTGTCTGTATCATTTCCTGGTTATTCATTAAGTCCAGTCAGCAGAGATGTTAAAGCATAAGTGTAGTTGGTGTAATGGTTTTGGACTGTCATTAGCATTGACTCAATCAGTTCCATATCATCTGAATGTGCAACTAACCAAGTGCAATAGGGTAAAAAAAAGACAAGGTATAGATAATAGCAATAATGTAAATATAGTCAATCATGGTAAATCATGGTTTTACTACTAAAATATGAATACAAAGGTCAGGATGTTTAAAGCCTGGCTCACTGTAAATGCAAATGTTAGTTCCTAGAAATGTACATACAAAAAAGAAATGTATATAATTGCTAGATTTATATCACATATTGTGCCTTAAATGTGGGATTTGTCATGTCAGTAAATCCATCACTGAGCTTCAGTAAGAATTCCCTGAAGAATAACTGACTTGTAATAGTAGACATGAGTCTTAATGTGTCCCCCTGTTAAGTGCTTGACTGAATAATTTATGTATGTGTAAAATGATCAGTAAAGCTTTTAGAATCAAGTGGTATTTCCATTTCTGCAGCAACATCCTTCAGATGTCATGACCTTTGCCTTGTTGTCCCATAGCTTCAAAGTCTGAACTACGGATGAGGACAGAATAGCAGGGAGACTCGGACGCACAGAGACAAATGACACAAAAGAGAGAAAAAACAAGAGAGACAGATTCAAAGAGAAAAAGGGAGCGAGAAACAAAAGAGAGAGTGACAGAGCAGTGGGAGGTATATGCTGTTTGTCAGCACAAGGCGAGCAAAATGTCAGTTTTTGTGCTGCATCAGTGAGTGATGGCTGCCATTATCCCACCCAATGGGTTTAAGCAGGCAATATTAGCACAGTTTCCACACCCAGATGAAACAGGCAGAGTTCTCCACAGTGGGGATACCCAGACCCAGCATGGAAAATGGAGTGTGAAAGCATGCGAGGCATAAAGATTGGTGGGGAGAGATATAAAAAGACTAAGAAAGGAAAAAAAAGAAAATAAAGAGAGAAGAAAAGGAGCAGGTGTCGCCACACACAAAAGACGATCACAAGAAGGCTAGCGTCAAAAACAGAGGAAGAGAGGAAATTAGAATAAAGGAAACTAGTGCCCCTGTTGTTTCAGATGTTCCTGCAGTGTTTTAAATATGATGGTCTCACTGAACATAGACCACACAGTGTGATCTGACATCGATTGAACAAAGTGACTCAGGCAGATATGGCGGTTTGGGGCACTGCAGTGGGATGCACACAATGAGAGTTGTAATTATAGAACAAGCACACCTCACTAGCTCTCTTAGCACAGAGGGGAAGCTACATGTAATTGTTTTAACAGTATGAATGGGAATGAATGGGCAAGAGAGTGAGAGCAAAAAAAAGAGAGAAGGAAATGAGAGAGAAGAGGAGGGAGACAGAGGTTGGTAATGCATGTAAATTTGGTTTACAGAAATCCAATATACATGGTATCATGCAACAAAACCTACCCTCTTTGGCAGGATAGGAAACTAGAAAAAATTTATTTCTGCTACACATATGAACATTTTCCATAATTTGAACAAATCTTTACTTTTTGTTGTCTGAAAAATGAATTGAATTTTCAATATAAAACGCGACAAAACCTGAGAAATCACATGTAGACATACAGTAGAATTTTACGTTTCAGGGTTTACAATCTGAAAAGTATAGGAACCACTGTGTTAGAGTATATGATGTCCTCAAGCCTGCCATACATAAATCACTGTCAAACATCAAAAATTATCCATTGCATTTCTGCCGCTGCTTTAGGGGACAGTGACAGGATCTTGTTAATGATACAAACAGTAGGGCACATTTTAAACATTTTTGCTTTTTAACAGAGACACATACACACATAACACACAGGATACTGCATATTATATGTGTCTATGTGTAGGATATAGTGAATCATATGTATTGATTGTTTTCCCTACTGCTATAATCCAAGGCAAACATTCATGTGGGACCAGGAAGTTAAAGCGATTATGTGAAGAGATATTATTTCAAAATGAAAAATACTGTAATAATAGCATTGTTTTTTTCATTTGCTTTAGCAATTAATTGGCCTTAGAGGCTCCATATTTTGGCAGATGAAAGCATGTGTAGGTGGGATAAATAATGGTTGTGGTTTAATTCCAAACTTTGTGTTTCAAAGCCAGGCAAAATAATGAGTTGGTATTGATAATACAATAACATTGTCTAATCCCAGTAGATAAGGTGCTATGATGATTGTGTTGTTGGACAGTAAAAAATGTGTAAAATCTTATTGTTCGTTCAATAACATTTATGGCTAAAAGTACAAGCTGACATAACAATACTGAACCTTTTTTGATCAGAAAAAATGATGTTGTTTGCTGTCACAGTGCAAAAAGTAACATTGAAGTGAAACTAAATGTTTTCCAGATTCTCAAAAATGCCATTATTTTCTTGGCACAAACAGGACAACATGCTGGTGTCTGCATGTGTCAAGATGAAGCTGCTGAGATGAATCTGGCTCAGTAAGTGATTCACAGTCCCCTGGGCTTTCAATCAATGTTATTTTTCCTCTGAGCTTTGTAATGGCATGTATAATGGCAGGAAGTCAAACTATTATCAGAAAATGTCATGGTGAGTCAGAAATACAGAGGAAGTTTGTACACTGTCAACAAGTAGTCCAGGTGCATAAATCTCTTGAAATGCTGCATTTTCTTTGTCAATCTTGTCCAGACTCCAGTGCAGCACAGATAAGTTTGAAATAGCAGGGGAATTCAGACAGATGAGTCTTAGCAATTTTCAAACCAACAGATAGTTCATCCCACATCTAACCCTATCTCAGTTCATTCACCAGCTGTGGCTCATCCACTCTCTTTCTCTGCCTTGCTCTCTATCTCTATATAAAACAAGTCAACAATATGAAGACAGCAAAGTAATCAAAACAAAGACCTTGCTGTGTACATTTGATTGAGAACTGAGGGAAGGTGATGAGAGGTGAAGCTGAGAAAACTGTAATTCTAGACTACAAAGACTTTCTCTCTCAGGAAAAGTAAAAATGACCCGTAAGGTGTCAGCATCGAAAGGAGATTATTTGTTTTCAGCACTGGAGGAGGGCAGAATTGGAAGTCATCCATTAAGAACTGGAAATATGATGTGGTGCCACTAGGAAAATATGTTTTTGTCAACTTGTTTCTCTTCAATACAAGCACAGGCACAGCTATGGATAAATGTCATGGGCCCAAGGAGTTGGAAAGTAAACCTAATGACTACAAAGACCGAACATTACTACAAGGAAACACCCGAATTAGCGCAATGAAACTACAGAGACACAAAACAAATACAAGGAGAAATAACTACAAAGATGCACAAAAAAAAAATTAACTACAATAGAAAACAAAACACCCCCAAAGAGAAATCAAACAACTACAAAGAGATACAAAACAATGACAAAGACACAAAATAACCACACACAGACATAAAACAACTACAAAGAGATACAAAACAATGGCAAAGACACAAAATAACCACACACAGACATTAAAAAACTATAAAGAGATACAAAACAATTACACAGCAGGCACAAAACTACCATGATACCAAAAAGACTTTACAGAAAATCAAACTAACTACAAAAAGACATACAAAACAACTTGAGTTAGATATAAAACAAAGATTTACTATGTCTCTTTCAGTCTGGGTATGTTACTGCTACATAGGAGGCTTAGGGAACCCTCTGCATGTTTCTGCCGATGGGCACAGTACCCTCAAAAGCACACTCTGTCTTTAGCTGGAAAATACTGTTTCAGCAACAACAGGTAATGGTAACAGCAAACGTTTTGCTTACACTCATCATTAAAACGAAATAGTTTTGTGTCTCTACCTCCTCTCCTACCTTGTGTTGTCTTGAAGTGGTGACAGCTTAGCATAGCAATGAGAATCAGATCGCAAGAGGTAATTGTGTTTTTCCATCAACACAACCAGTGAATGCATTCATTGTGCCTGCGATTGTAAGAGTGCTGACAATTGGTTTAAAAAGATTGTTTTCCTATTATGTCTACAAAGCCTGGAGTATGATGCTATCTTCCACCTATTCTCTTCTCTATGCAGTAACTTTTAAACACTTCCTGCAGACATTTCTGGCATTTTTTCTTCTGCAGATTGAACTAAATGAGAATGAATGTCATGGAGTTTTATTTTTGAGAAACGAGAACAGAGTCTTACTCTAAATCAGCTCCATCAGTTCAGTGAACTCCATTTCTCGCAGTGACAGTTGAATATGTGTGGGTGACAGTACAAACAAAGGTGAATCGATGCATTTACCCAAGGAAGAGACAAAGAGAGGTTGAGAGGAAGACAGAGAGAGTGAGAGAAAAGGCTGAGAGATGAAGGTGGCGGTGTGACACAGAGAGTGTGACAGTATCATGCAGGCTGGTTTCATCGTTTCTCCCCAGCGCCCTAGGGAGATCATTAGCTCACAATATGGAGTCTATCAATCCTCACAGAATACCACTCTCCCCTCCAGATACATGTCCCGTCTGTCTGCCTCTCTCTCTGTCTATCTGTCAGTTTGTCTGTGTGCTGCTCATAGATGTACATTCAGGATCATGAAAATCTAGTTAGTAGGAAAAGGGGTTGCATGTTATTTTGCCCAAGGGGATCTTTCATGGAAAAACACAGTGGACTAAAGAGTAGCTATTATCCCTCAATGAAAGCACAGCTCCTAAACTCTGTTGAGCCCGTCAATGTCTTGTCTATTTCTTTGACTAAGGAAATTGGGGTTTTATGAAATGTTTCATCTACGTTTTAAAGAAAAAAAAATTAAAACCACCCAACAATGACCCAAAAAACAGTGACACAATTGGTACTTTCTGTGGATAACCAAAAGCATGCAGTCGTATCAAATATCATCAGCCTATTAAATGGCTAATGAATGGGGTCATAACATTCAAAGCGAGTGAAGCATGACAGCTAGCTTCTCATGAAGCATAGCAAGTAGGGTAAAAAGACTATTTACTTGGTTTTGTGTTCATAAACAATGTTGGCAACAGGTAGTAGTCATCAATGAAGGCGGAGAAGTCCAAGACTACACAGCATACCAGACAGTCTGGGAAATAAGTGAATCTACAGTAAGGTGCACATATTGAGTGTAAGTAGGGGGAATGAGATTGAGTGGATTTACAAAATGCACTGTTCTACCATCATCCCTGTACCTCCGTACGCAGCAAACAATTGTTCAGCATATGTGAAACTCTAACTTACACCGCAAAGTGGGACTGTAAACAAGCTGGTAGAGTTGGCAGTTGCACAACTGCAACATGGATTGGGGAAATCAACAACAGTTTGTTCTATTTCATTTGAAATGGGCACAGACAGGTCCTCTCACACTGTACATATTGCCAAGTATTTAAAACGTAGTGACAGCATCCTGTCCTGTGGTTTGGCCTGTGTTTAGAAACTATGTAGAGATAGAACAGTGTTGTCCAAAAAATGATAATGCACCATTGACCCTGGTGGCAAAGAGGTGAATGTGTTCCTAATAGGAAAAGGATGTCACACACACATATGCACAGACACACACATTCACGTGAACACACACAGTCATAGAGACCCTCTGGGAGGTAATCTCTCTTCCTGTTCCAGCTATGCCTGGCCAGCCAAGCGGAGCTGCCACCTCATTGTGTCCTTCTGTACCAAGGCTCTGTGCGCTCTTCCTGCAAGCAGAGAGAGAGTGAGGGGGCAACTCTGTCTCCACAAAGACACGCATGACACACAGGTACACGCATGGCTGTACGGAGCCTTATGCCCTGCAGAACAAACAAAGAGATTTTACAGAGACTGCGGCATCTGATTTTAGAGTTTGTTATTTTTTGTATGTGCATGTGTGAGTGTGTGTTTGTTTAATTTAATGTTGTGGAAGAAAATGCAAAAGACTACAAAACTCTCAGCATCATGGTAACATGTTATATATATATTTTTTAAATATAAATATATCATAATATAATCAAACATACCAATATGGAGGAGACAATGCTTGGGACAGGAACTAAGAATAAAGATAATTAATCGAAAGATTATATTATTAGAGTAGATAGTCCTCTAACTGTAGGTCTCCTCTAGTCCATCTGTCAAAGAGGAGTACGCATGTATGTTTATTTCAGTGTCACTTTGCATAAAAGCACCCGCAAAATGCCTAAATGTAAAATAATACTGTATTTTACATGCTATGGTTCAAAGTGTGGTAGTTACCTTGCTAACAGTGCAATACAGATTCATGCAAATAGACAACCTATATTTACATATGAAAAAAACATGCAATAAATGTGTAACATAATTATTCTGATTCTGCACACAAAGCAGTTAAAAGACACATGGAGGTCAAATTAAAAGAAATGAGCCTGGCGATATGAAACACAAACTCATGATGCATCAATACATGTTTTACAGATATCAACAAGCCCATAAATGTAAATTAAAATGATATGTGGGGAGCAATAAATATGCTATTTAATGGCATCGCCCCTCTAGGAGGGCCAATCATTCTGTTCTCTCTTGCACTCCCTCTTGTCTCACCCACCACCCACACAGGCTTCCGCTTACACATTTACACACAAAACACTGTATGCCAACAAAAGATTTTTTTTTACATATCATTTACTTCATACAGTCTATATCTGGCATCTTACTTTTTTCTTCAGTTTTTCAATTTGTTTCACCTAAGAGGTTTTTAAAAATTCATTAACGTTTTGCGCGAAACACTTCTGGGAGTTTCATATTGATTTCTTATTAATAGGTTGTTTGTTGGAATAAATTATTTTGTTCCTAAGGCAATGAATATGTTAAGTTGAAATGCAGCTAGTGAAAAAAAATGGCCCAAGGTGTCACAACCAGCAGAGAAGAAAAATATGATATGTCTTCATTCCTTTGATAAAAAACAATGCTGAGGTAATCATTAACTGTCATTTTCTACACCTCTCACGCAGTGTTGTCCCCTGTGTGGTTGACTTGTGATCAATATGCATACATGTCTGTGTAATAAAATCTGTAATAAAAGAATGACGTACTACCGACACAGTATATTTTTATGAAATTGAATTAATTCAAATATAAATAACGCATTTTTAGTGAAGGCGTCATACAATCAATAAAACCTTGTCACTTTCTAAGATCCATGAATATCTGTGAGTGGGAGTGAGAAGGAATGAGGCAAAGAAAGAAAAAAATTAAATGCTGCTACAAAAAATATGTACAAGTCATGCAGTGATTCCCTAAAAGACAAAATTTAGCTAAAACAGGTGACTATGTTTCTTTTTTTTTGTCTTTTTAATACAGTTTAATTATAATTGATTGTTTTTAATAGTCCTGTACAACTTTTTGCAATATATTTGTTGTTGTTATTGATCTGGTTTTGGACAGGATCATCTTGATAAATGGCCTTCTATGTGTGGGTTTACTACCAGTTTACTTCCACTTGCCTATTGTGCTGCACCAGAAGAAGCTTTCCTGCCTTATTGTACTCACCTGTTTGTCTGCCAATTTTTGATGTCTTGCATGTTTTTGACCTTTTCTTTTGCCTGTTCACATCTTACCTGGTGTTCCTGCCTGTAGCCAACCACTACCAGTCAGGTCTGCTGAATTCACCCACCACTAGTTTTAAAGTGTTTGAACTGTTTTTAGGTTGTGTGATTCTGAGCCAAGAAGCAAATGTTTTGCACATACGTTTCCATTAAAAGAAGACGAGGAGCAGATTGATGGAAGGTTGAAGTCAGGTTGTTTAAGGAAATAAAAAAGGCAGGTACATACATACATACACATAACACTCATTCTGTACAGTACGCCCCCAGTAGCATGTCTTGAGCTGCCTAGCAACTCTTGTTAACGTGTTATTGGAGCTGCCATCCTGGTTGAGTCTATTAATCGCCTTTTTCAAGTTTGTTTACTGCAGCTTGTAATTCATGCCAGCATCAGACAGTCCATTCCTCACTTCTACACATAAAAAACTTTTACTGGGCTAGCAAACTGCAACCATTGACAGGACACTGGTAGGCTGGGGAGGGAGGGAGGAAATGAAAGTAGACAAGAAAAGAAAGAATTTATAGCTGCTTGTAAATTTGTCCATCAGCTTTCTTTCTTATCAACTACATGTGCTCTCTTGGCTCCACAATAAGCTGTCAAGACTCCACTCCAAATGAGATCAATTTTACCCTTTAAACACAGTCTGTTCAGCTCAAAATAATTTTGTTTTAGAAAGGGAGAAAATAAAAGAAATCATGTTTTTGAAGCTGCCGAACACATTTCTTTAGTGAATGGATCCTGCTTCACGCATAGGTGAAAATAAGGAAAGTAAATGAGAGGTAACAGTGAAAAGGCTTTAAACACGTGAATTTATGCAAAGCCACAAAGAAGCTCACCTGTCTGCAGCACCAGAATCCCACTTATTACCTTTATAAATTTAACATGAATGCCGGAGCATTCAATCGGGTCGTCTCTGTTTGTTAGCAGAGTAAGTGATTATTGTTTATTATGTCAATAAAAGCCATACAATCCACAGCCTTCCTGCGTCCATCTGGTATAATGACAGCTTAAATATCGTGCTGTGCCATCGTAAAATAAAAACAGAATGAGTAAAAAATAAAGCTCTGTAGTAGCCGGCTAGCTTTTCCTCGGGGTTAGGTTTTTTTCAAACACCTCCAGTTTTTCAGTTGAGAAATGGACTAGTATCTTAAACAGTGATGCATGGGGAATCTTTTTCTTACTCACTCCCATGTTTGTGCATATGTGATGTGCACATACACACACACACACACAGTCTTACAAAGACGTATCCAAACATGCAAACAACCACACAACTATGCTTGTACACACTAATCACATGCCCAGCGGACATGATATAATGAGATAAACCACAAAATTTTTGCATGCACAATAATTATAGTGTAATATCATACATACACTGCACCAATTAAGCTAACACAATTAACTCCAGGGCTGTGAAGGATTTTGGAGGCCTGGTGAACCTTATGAGGATTTGTAGCATGTCCCAGTCAATCCTCATTTCATATAATTCTTCCAAGTATGTGAGCGTCTGCGTTGTGCACCTGTGTAGTATTAGAAGGACTATTTGGCTCTCGTTATATTCTCTGTCTCTGGCGGGCATTATGTTTTGTTGTCGCATTTTCTCTGCCAAACTATTTTGCTTTTGCAGGAACACTTAGTTCACCATAGCTGCCTTTCTGGTTTCCTCTGTACAAACCTTGTTGCACTTCTATCCTCATCATCTCGCCCTGTCCTCTACTCTATTTGCTTCCTCTTCACATCCCACCTCCCACCTCTCTCTTTCTGAATCTGTAAGGCTGCGAGGAATGCCACTGTAGGCAATCGATACCTGACAATATGGCAAAATCATATATTTTTCCTCTTCTTTAGCAAATTCAATTTGGTCCTTAACATTTCAGTGGCTTTAATTAGATGCCCACGGTAGCAAATTGCAATTTACATTTTTATAGTTTTTCGAGTTAATTAGCTTGCTCACTCAGCCAGACCCATCTTGTTTATGCTTCCCCCCTTCCTTTTCTAATTCTGCCCCTTTGCCTATGGTTTGAGGCTTCTGCTTATGTTGTGTTTACCCGGAAAAAAAAAACACACACACACAATTCCTTTTCAATAAACCAAATAAAACATTAAGACTACAAAGACCTCTTTTATTAGCCATTTAGAAGATAGGCTTCCAGATACGCTGTGTTGTTGTGACTATATCAAAAAGCTTCACAGCCTCACTGTTGTTACATCCCATTGCACAAAAACATTTTAATCATCTCTTTTATCAGGACAGATCTTTTAAATACCAAGTAACTTGTTCTGGGTTCTTTCTTCATGTACTTTCCTGAATTCCTTGGTTCCTGAGTTTTTCCTGTCTCTGACACACACCACCCCTTTGATGGCATCAGGGTGGAAATGATTGTTGACTGTTACTAATTTGGACAAACAGTGTTGGTCCATGTATATATCATATAATCATGTGTATATACGTATACTTATATACACATGATTCTGTTACGTATTCCCCTTTCCCCCGGGACGAGACTTGTGAATGGCACTATATAACTATAATGCCGACTGCTTAATGTGTGTTCAGATTGTGTTGGACCTATTTATGTGGGACAACTGTGATTCTGGTTGTAACTCTTAGTAGAGCCTAAAAACTATGTTGATGCACCATCAGGTTCAAATTTTGATGAACCAGTATAGGCCTACAACTGTCTTATGTACAACTCCATTTGATATATGGTGATGGACAATAAAATAGTTTTATGGTATAGTAAAAGGTGTGTGCGTGTACCAACCAGACAAACTACACAATACAAACATTGCTGGGCAATAACCTCTTGCTGTTAGAAAGCACCTTTACTGTAACTCAACCATAAGTTCAGTTTAAATTCAAATTACTCTTCAAAAATAGTGCACTGCATTTGCCCCAGAAATAAAACATCTCTGTAGACCTGACCCCTGTCAAAATACAGTTGTCCTGGACTGTTTGCACCATCCTTGCAAAGAAATAAAATTACAAAGTGAAAGCACTGGCCTAACATTGTCAAAGAAAAGACAAGGAACAGCTTCCTTTTTTGTAACTTGCCTGACATTTTCTTGTTCCTTTATCCCACCTCATTGTCATGTTTATTCCACTGGAGAGAGAGTAAAAGGAGGAGGGAAAAGAAAAGAGAGATAAAAAAAGATGAAAGAGGAAGACAGGAAAAGTCAGTCGGTGTGGTAATCAGTCGAGCAGATAGTCAAGTCACCTCTACTGTCAGTTTCCACTCCCCCCTGTGACCAGAGGACTAAATGAAACAAGGCCTTAGAGGTGCTCCATGTTGTCTTCTGTTTCAACCTCTTCATCTCCTTCACAGACATCACACATTTAGCCATGGAGAACTAGAGACCGCAGAGCTGGTTCAGGAGTAGCTGATGATGTAAGCACTGATCTTCATTAATACACAATTTCAAAACTTGTGTCCTCCAAGGTAAGATAGTGCTTCCTCCTCTCCCATCAATCCCTTCTTGCTTAGCTCACCTTCATTTCCCCAGTTCCATTGTTATGTTATTCATTATCACATCACATAGTGTACAGCATGTTGTTACTAAGGCTATTACTTCCAGGCCTTCCTGGAGTTTACATACAGGACCTGTGTTAATATTAGCTTGTAATTGTTTATGTTGTACAGAGAAAAATGACATCAAACTTTGAACAAAATCCAGAAATTCAAAGACATTATTGCAAAACATTAGCAGAGAGTAATTTATAACTTATTGCTATATGCTGCAATGATTGTGGAAATGGGGCAAGTAGAAGCTTTCCATCACATGACAAAGTAAGACAATACGAGCACCAGCATTTAAACATCAGCTGTCAGATTATTTCGTGGACCAGAGAAGGCGAGAGTACATTTGTCCTTCCTGTGAGCTTTTAAATACCACAAAACAAATGAATGAATCAATCTTTCGCTTTCACACTCAAGCAGTCTTTGCCACATTAGAAAAGACAAATAACTTTGGCTAAGATGTTTCAAAAAAAAAAAAGGAAAATGTCATTGAACTTACTATCCATGGGCTAAATTAACAGAAGTATGTCAGTGATGGGGGGTTTCTTTAAGTTCTGGAGTTCTGGAGCACAAAAAAGCATTCATATAAAAGTCTGTCAGGGTACCTTTACAACCCGTGGGCTGCATCATTATAGGCGATATTTTGGTGGAAAACATGCCTGGGGAGCAGCCTCTGGCTCTCAGAGTACAGCATTTGAAATCACATAGAATCTTTGAAAGCAAACTTTACTGTTTCTTTGGAGTTTCTGAAGCCACCGTTTTCTGAATAACCTCCTTAACAGGTTATGCGCTCACCTCAATCAGAATTCTCCACTTCTCCTCTAATTATAGACTGCTTGCTTTTCTATGAGCCCAGCTGTGCCTTTGAATTCAGAACATTATTCATCTCATTTTCGTGACAGTTCAGCCCCAGTTTTTTTTTAAGTGCTTTTCGATTGTCGTAACCTTTTGTTTTACACAGATTCGTGTTGCTGTAACAGTTCTGTCCTAAAAACCGTCAACCAGAAAACCAAACAAGCAGCATAATCCCTGCCTGAGGGATAGAGCACAGAGGGTGAGGACATGGAGGCAGACTGGAGAGGCGAGCCTCTGACCTGATGTTCTAGCTCCTATCTGCTAATTAGTCCTATTCACTAACCAGATGCTTATAATTAAATTTACATGCATTGGTGAATAGCCGGATAAAGAAGAACAGATCCATCAGGAGGCCACAAAGAAGGCGTTCAGCAACCATCACATGGTGTGTAAAATACACAAGAACATAAAAAGCTCATTAAGAGAGACAATAAAGGGAAGAGATGCCCAAAGCACTTCAAACACCGTCTTGAGCTGTGCCCTGGAAGCATCCACCCACCTCTACCCGCCTCTCTTCTCCTTTCCATCCCTCCCCGCGTCACATTTTCTCTCCTCTTTTCCTTCTTTCTATTTCACCTCTTCTCAATCTTGTTTTGCGCTGGACTGTCGTTTTGCACTCTTTCAATTCGCACCCATCCCACGTTGGATTGTTTGTTGTCCCACAGGCGATGTGTGGCTACCAGCGGCAGACCCTCCTCCCTCTGGAGATGCTTTGAGGAGGAGAGGGGAAGGAAGAACAAGCTCCTTTTTGATGCAGTTTTGGCACTGTGCCCTGCCTGATGGAACTAACTGCAGAAAGGAAAACAACAACAGCACACCACAACTGAAAGGCCTTACTCACTCACTTGCTCCCACTTTGACACTCTGGTTAGTTAATTATTGCTTAGGGCTATTTAAGTACATCTAATTAAAACAAATGTAAACTAGATCATTAGTTGAAAGATGTTTGCTCCTCACTGGTGGGGAACTGCTGGTTTGTGCACGCAAACAAAAGAGCACCTGAGATTTCTTTGCGGTCAGCAACCGCAAAGATGTTCATGAGGGGTGAGGCTGACAGAGGATGAACTGGCACGAAAATGCCATTTCTGTTTTCTTGTCAATTTAAAAGGACGTCAAACGTTTAATTTCCAGTGAAACACAGCAGCTGCGAGCTGATCAAACAAAAAAGCATATAGGGGGCAGATCATCAAAAGTAAATATCAAAGGATCGGACAGCTAGAGGTCTAATTGCTGTTATTTCCCATGAGGTCTTCATGCGTTCTGTAGATAAATAAACTTGAGCAAAGAACAGAGGGAGTGCAGGTTCAAAAGAAACTAAACTTTTAACAGAATAAAGGAAAAGCACATTTAATATGTCACAGGAAAAGCACAGGTGTCATTAATAATGGCTGTGTTTCATTTATGTGTTCCAGTTTTATTAAGATGGCTGATTGGTTTGGTTTACTGGGACACTTATGTGGAACAGAGCTGTCATTAGTGTTATTTGTTATGCCTGTTGACAAGTTGAAATGTTTGCAGTCAGTTGATTGCTGTATCTTTGTATTAAATGTTTACATGAAATAGTTTCTTTTAAAGGAAATACCAGTTTGTTCCAAATATGTCTTATTTTTGAAGTTTTGCCAGTTGTTTCCAATTAGGAAAGATTTAGTGTAACAGGAGTCATAGAAACAGAACTGTTTATGGACTTATTGTTATCTAGGCTAGACAATTAAAAGGTCTGGTTTTAGTAATGACAAGAATAAAATAATAACAACATTCACAGACTGCCTCACTTAGGTTGCACTCATTGTATATTTGTTACTATACAGTATTTCAGCCTTAGCAACAGAGGTGGTTAGTAACTTCATATATACATACATACATTTACTGTTGTAATGTCTGTATGCAGACTTGATTTTTATTAATTACTATATACAGTATATTATATGTCTTAACTTTCCCCTTTGAAAGTCTTTTAAAAAGAAATCTGGACTAGACTTGCACAGTTAGAATAAATTACCAACAGCACCAAAATCAGCACTGTTGCAAACACTTTGTTTCCTTAGTGGAGTACTTGTACCTCTGCACTTTCAATGTACTTGTACTTCAAGTACTTCAACTTGAGTAAATAATTTGAAGTGGTACTTCAAATTGTAGTGAGGCATTTTTAGGAAAGTACTTTCACTTTTTCTTGAGTATTGAGTTTGTGTATTTCTGCCACCTCTGCTAAGCAAGAGAGTGTGTGGGATGTCTTTATTTATTTCACTTTTTCCTACCTCTACCTGTTGCATATTCAGTTGTGCCTGTTAGGAAGTTAGTTAGGAACAGACGGTCATTATGGTTAATAAAATACAAATTAATCATGGTCTATGGCATTAAAGCCAGACGTGCTACTTGCACATCCGCCAACCTCAACATGTTACTCTCTTGCTACACTTGTGCTTGCAGGAAATGTTGGCACATGATGTAATCATAAGATGTTATTTCCATGTGAAGCTGAGGCGATTCACGTGGTAAGCACAGTGCCATTATTTCCACTAAAAGTTGTACTGAAGCAAAAATATAATTAAATTTAAAAGAAGAAGACAAGACAAGAGAAGAGAAGAAAAGAAGAATAAGGTGTATTGTTCAGTGAGGCAAATCAGAGGAGACCCGTTCCACTCTTCAGTACTATGAAGGCCCTTCTCCTGTGTCAGCCTTTAATTAACTATTGAACCAAAAGACACCAAGAAGCAGTAGACAAAAAGCCTAGACTAAAGGCTAATTGCCTGAGAACGTGATACCTCCCTTAAAGGCCTTTTCTTGGCTGTTCTTATCTCCTCTCACCAGTTTAAGCAGCATTTCAAATCCACACTCAGATGTGCCTGCTGCACTGTCAACAAGTTCAGTCTTCCCGGAATCTACGGATTTGTTTGATCTAAGTCTGATGACAATTACACAGATGCTGCAAACACACTCATAAAGGCATCTGTGGACTGCACACACACACACTTTTTTCTGTTTGTGTCCACGTTTTACCTTTTCACTAGATTTTGACATTTATGACTTCAGTGTGTGTGTGTGTGTGTGTGTGTGTGTGTGTGTGTGTGTGTGTACCTGTATGATTAAATTGGCAGCAAAGACAAAGCAAATCGAATAGAGGAAAGCAGAAAACCTGTGAATCAGAATTTGCACTGGCATTAGTGCAGGCATAATTAGCATTGCGGTGGACAGGCAAAAGCATGCACTCACACAAAATACAACACATACACCAGGACCCTATTTCTACTGCCCACAGTCTGACAAGGGCCCATATGCAAAACACATACACCCACACACAAATTATACTGTATATGCACACAGGGAGAGAAGCAAACAGCTTTCCAGTTACTCACTACTGCATGCCAGGTTCTCTCCCCTACATACTGGCAGCCTTAACCACCAGCAGTACTGATCTGATAAGTTTAAAGTTCAGTTTTAATGACATGGCATCCCAAGCATAATTAATTTTGTGTCTCTTTACCACATAATATATAAAGAAACTATATCTTATTCATTATGTGTTTCAAACTAGCACAGAATAAATAAAAGCTGAGAAAAAAGGCATTATGAAGACGTGAGATAATTAACAAACAGGATTACTCTATCATTACACTCCCCCATTAGATATAGCCACCTAATGCAAATGAATGATAATTAAGTGGGAGATATTGTATTTTTGTAAGTCCCTTGTCTGTCAATCATCTTCATCTATGTCTGTGAAGAATAATTACCACCTGCAGCACTGATCATGCACAGTCCTGCTCCATACCTGTAATTACAGAGAAATAATGCTAAGCAGAATGTGTTACCATACATTTGAATGAAGTGCCTATTGGTGTGGGCCATGCTCCCCCTGCAGAGGAACACTACAATTTGAGCAAGCGCACAAACTGTGTACAGTGTGTGTAGGCCAGGATACAGGTTGAAGATAGAGCATTCAATAGTACTAGGACACGCGATTGCTCCGCTGGTTCTCGTTGATATTATAATGAGTCTCCATGGTCTCCAAACATGCCCATAAATTTTCATAACTAGTGGGTAGACCATAGTTGGCACAGAAAGTGAACAAATGGCTCAATCTAAAACATCTTGAATATCAATGAAAGATGGGAAATATGTCTGTCCAAATGAAGCAAGAACTGGGCAAATAAATCTCCAGTATTTCCAAGTTGTAAACTGGACTACAAAATATCCCAAAGCTCATGATGACTGTCCTGTTTAATTATTCGCTGTGCCTTGATTATGGTTCTCACAATGTTTGCAATAGAGTGCTAATCAAATATAGTTTCTGCTAAGACTATTGAGACCCAATCAGCACCATGCTGATTTTCAGTATAAATTGCTTGGTATGAAGCAAAGTATGATATAGTAATGAGAAGCCATAAACACTTTAAGAATGTATCACACAGTTTCCCAATGTTAATAGAAGTCAGTTGATTACAGCCTAATTGTGGTTTAGCATTTAAAAATAAACAAATCATTTGCACATTCATTTTGATAATGATTGTGCTAATATAACTATTGTGAACAATCTTGGGCATTGCTAAGAAAGTTGGCAAAAAGTAGCACACCGGGTATTTGTCCAGATTTTTGCTGAAAATCTGCAGGTTTGTTCTCCAGCAGAGAACAGAAAGCTGTTTTTTGTTCTTTATTCAAAAACTAAGCAAAAGCTCTGAGAGTTTCTCATGATGGCAGATGGTGGAATAAGTGAAAAGATGATGAAAAACTAATCACCATGTTTGAGCATGTTTGTACTTTTCTGACAAGAAAAACATTGCCCTAAGTACTGATATATGTGTGACAAGAAGCAACTGTCTTTTTGTGAATTATCATCTTTGCCATGGACTCATTGTTTCAGTAGTTTTGCTCTAAGTACCATTGTTAATTTAATAATGATGTCCCCATTCAAAAACGTTGGAATGGTAGGGTCAATTAATTTGTGTTTTGCTGTACAATGAAGACATTTGGATTTAAAATTTAAATATGAATAAGAGTAATGAAAGTTCAGAATTTTAGCTTTTATTTGATGGTGTTTACTTTAACCGTCACACACTGCTATGGATGTTACAATGATACTGTAAGTCAACCACAAAATGAGGATGAGTCAAGTTCAACAAAAACCTAGACCCTGTAACTACTAGGGATGGGAATTGATAGGATTTTTCCGATTCCGATTCCATTCTCGATTCTGTTTAACAATTCGAT
The DNA here is from genome assembly GCA_034779795.1 of Ctenopoma multispine. NCBI lineage: Eukaryota > Metazoa > Chordata > Actinopteri > Anabantiformes > Anabantidae > Ctenopoma > Ctenopoma multispine. The sequence continues at coordinate 8,673,583 of JAUYWH010000014.1, read as the reverse complement.
TCTTTATCGATTCTCCTATCAATTCTTATTTTCAATAAAGGAGAACACACTGGTTGATTAGCTTAGAACTTTGTTTTATATCTTTTATAACTGCCAGCATCTGAGCCAGCCAGACTCTGTCTGTCTCTCTCGTCATGATCATCTAAATGCAATGCACAGTAATAGCAGGTTTTACAATAAGGCAAATCGCGTTAGTTGATTAGTTACCTGCCGTATTAACGGGAGAGGACGCGCAAACTTTACCGCTGCTGCTGGGCTGAGATTCACTAGTCCGGAGCGGATCAAAAACACGACATTATCGCGTGTTTTGTGAGCAAATGCTTTTGCATATTCGTAGTGTTTCCTCCCTTTTCGTCCACTTTGCAAGTATTGCAAGTTGCTCTGTTGTCATCCTTTCTCATAAAGTATAATCAAACTTTAGAGCGTTTGTGTGCTTAGGCGCCATGTTTCCTGCTAGGTAAATGACGCTACGCAACGTGCGTGATGACGTCATTCGTGGCGACTGGAACCGATAGGGGAATTGTTTGCAAAAATGACAAACAATACCAAGGAATTGAAACAGTGGGAACTGGTTCTCAACAAGAACCAGTTTTCGATGCCCATCCCTCGTAACTACCATTGTAACTGCATTCAGTAGAAGACCTTCTTGTTACACTTACAGATGAAGATACAGTGCAAGTCTCACTAGCTGGCAGTACTACTGTAACACAAAAACCTCTGCAGCCCCCAAAAAAGGATGCCACTGTTACTGTAGAGGGTTGTCAATAAACTGCAAACAATAACATTTTTCACATGGAACCACTTAAATTCTATTCAGTTTATTTATGTAGCGCCAATCACAACAAAAGTAATTACAAGGCACTTTACAGTGTAGGGTTTAAAGGATATAACTATATGTAGAGTTATGCAGAAAACCCAAAAATCCCATATGAGCACCAGGGAACCAGGGAAAGAGAAATAAATGTACATGTGTAATGTGGAACCAGAAAGAGAGAAAACTTGAGAAGTGAGTGATAGATAGGGAATGTCCCTCCAAGACAAGCAACCGTATTAGTCATTTTAGGAACTGCATCCAAAATGACATATGTTTAGATTCAAGTGACAAAACCCTGCAGCAGCTTTAGTATGTATGATGGGAAAAATTACAAATTAAGGTCACATTTTTACAGAGCTTAAAGGAAGAGGCTCAGATCTGTGTCTTTCTATAGATTGTATGGACAAATTACATGTTCCATTGTTCTTTTCACTACAGTACTTCCTGGATTGGTAAGAAAGTAGTCTTGGATTAAAGATGACGAATATCTAGAACATCTTTTGTGATGTCACATTAAATGCACTGAACTACTTGAGTGGAAGTAGCACATAAAATGGAAACGCATTAATGACTCCAAAGTCACTGATCTACTGTCAGTGTATTAAAATAAAGTTCAACTGTCTGTTTGGAATAAATGAGAAATAGGAGAGTGGATGTTACCTGTTGGCCCCAGAACAGAGGAGCGCCAATCGTTACAGGAGTCAATGGACAGTCGGCCTTTCCACCACAATAGAATTATGAGCAGGATGGATGGTTGAGCCATGACATCAATATCTACTTATCCATGTGTCCATCTAGAAATCGGCCGAGTGGTATGTGATTAAAAGGCTGTGTGATTCATGCTTTCAATTCTATCGATCTCCTTATGTAAACCATTACAGGAGCCTTGAACACACACACACACTCATATACATATCACATATGTGCAAAAAGTATTTGCCCCCTTCCTGCTTTTTTTGCATATTTGTCACATTAAATTATCCAGATCATCAAGTCAATTTTAATATTACATATAAACATACCTGTTTAAGATCATGCCACAGCATCTCAGTTGAATTTAAATCCAGACTTTCAATAGGCCACTCCAAAGCCTTCATTTTTTTAATTGTGCGTGTGTGTGCCATTCAGATGTGGAGTTGCGGATTTATTTCTGATCATTGTTTTGCGGCATAACACAACTGTGCCTGAGCTTGAGGCCACGAAAAGCTGGCCCGACGTTCTCCTTCCGGTTTTTCTGGTAGAGCATAGAATTTATGGTTCTATCAATTATGACAAGTCGTCCTTAATCTGCATAGCAGCCCCATAGCATCACACTACCAGCGCCAATTTTTTTTTTTTTTAAATGCTGTGTTAGCTTTACCCCAGATGTAACGGGATGCACACCTTCCAAATAGTTTTGTCAGTCCACAGAATATTATCCCAAAAGTCTTATGGATAATCAAGATTTGGTTAATCACAAGGTGGGGGCAATTACTTTTTCACACAGGGCCAGGCAGTTTTTTTCCCCTTAATGAATGAAACCGTTATTTAAATCAGTATCAGTATTTTGTATTTACTCGGGTTGTCTTTGTGTAATATTAAAACTAGTTGGATGATCTAAATCATTTAAAAACCAGGAAGGGGGCAGATACTTTTTCACTGCACTTGTATGTTCACACACAGGCCATAAACACACGCACCATCCATATCTATAAATATCAACCTGAGGTGGACTGAGTGACGACCTTATTTCCTCCCCCTCAGTCACTTACACACACACACACACACAAAAGTAACACAGGCTTTCATATTGCCGTGGCAAGCTAGACAGCTAGTTTGCTGTGAATTTAAAGCGATAAGCTGAGCAGTGGCGAGCAGAAGCTATTCCTGGACTTTAGGTGCACAGAGCCAAACACTGCCAGAAGATTTATCTCCTCTTCTGAAATTTTATTTGGGGAAGGAATAATAAGGCATAGGAAATGAAAGTTAATCATGAATCCTTTCTCACTTTTTCTCGCTCCTCTCTCTCTAACATTGGCTTTCAAAGCTTGGCTGAAGCCTGCTTTGTTTAGTAGGGAACCTTTTGTCTTTTTTTCCCCTCAGCAACCTTTTAAATGCTTCATAAATCAGAAACAAGGCATACACTTCTGACGGTTTGTTGTCCCGCAGAAACTAATTACAATGAGAGAGCCCTTCCACCCGTGAAACAAACTAGAATGAAATGGTCCACCATCTAACACCCATTTTATAGGTAGACAGATTAGATAGCGTAAGACTGGAAAAAGATTCAACATGCATCTGTAATGTGTCTCATATTATTTCCTTATTTAGAGACAGTTTTATTTCCCTTTAATTAAATTTCTTCACTGCTAACAGACGTGGAGGTGTATTACACTGTACCAGTATATAGTAATATTGCACATAGTGATAGAAAGTAAGTATCAGTGGAATGTAGTTTTTTTTATATCAAAAACAGTATCACCTAGAGATGTGCAGAGCTACAAACAAAGATACTTTCTAGATGAGATCTTTCTAAGATAAAACACAAAGAATAAAGAATAGTTTACCACAAGTGCAAACTTTAGGTCACGTCTGAACCTTATATTGCATTTTACAGGGTGTTTTATTCCACCAAAAGGAATCAAATATCCACCTATTTTTTCCAGACAGTTCAGGCAAGTATGTTGAAGATAAACAAATGCAGTGGGGATCCACAACGTGTTATATTACCCAGTTATACTTAGATTTCAGACACTGTTTGTGCTCTGCTTGAGCAAATTTGGCAGTAGTGAGAGCAATGTCACAAATTGTAAGGTAAATATCAAACTTTTCAGACACTCCAACTCCAACAATTCACCTGTATTATGCAATTTCTTTTTTTTACTATTAACCCAATTATCAGAAAATGAATCTCAACCTGTGCAGTTTCTGCCACAGCTAGGATAATTTTAATTTTAATTTTGAATAAGTCATAGATAACAGCTAATACACTGCATGTATGAGTTAACATAAGATGACTGAACAAAACATGAAAGGTTTTCACACATTTCTGATGTGGATGTTCATGTGACATTGAATCTAATGACTGAACTGTATGTAAGGCTCTGTACTACTTTTCAGTTTACCACCTTGCACCTAAACGCTAACCTGCATTATTTGAAAGTATATTTTCATTATAAACTGTGTTACTCAAAGCCAAAACATGTAGTGTTACATATACTACAGATACAATTTCACCATAGGTGGATCTATAAAGTATTTTATCCCAGGATTAGCAGTGGATCTGTGCAGACCTGTACGAGACTACAAAGTGCAATAAAAGCATTCAGTGAAACTGGATCAGATATTATTTTAAAGTGGTATGAAGAGTTTCATTGAGATTGAATAGGCACAGATGCACAAATTCTGTATATACATTATAGATTAAAGAAAAAGGAATAAATAAAATGAAATTAAAAAAACTGATTAAACAAGAAGAGGAGTTCTGAAAGGTATTTTGATGTTAGTACCTCTAAAGTAACCTTAAGAGCAGCTACATTAAAATAACCTATTAAAATGACCTTGGGATCTGCAGCTGCTCTTCGAGTTCTTCAGTAAAAGACATTGAAATACACTTCATGCAAATAAGAGGAAACATGCAAAAAGCCTCCATATTAGCATAGTGGATATGAGGCTGTTTATTGCTGTAGGTTATGATGGGGCACTCAGACACTGTTTTCATGTATGTATATATTTCTAAAGCTAGTTTCCCTTGTTAGGGAAGATGCAGGCTTTTATTCAAGCATTGAAACAGTTAAATACACCACAAACACCTACTAGTGTGTCAAATGACGTGTAGTCAAAAGCTCACATGCGACCATCATTAAGCAGTGGTTGATGAATCCAATTTTCTTTAAATAAAGGAGAGCTGCTGTCTGTCATTCTTCTCAGAAAGTCACTTAACCTGAATTGCTTGTGTAAACACACTGTGGGCTAAATGGGTATTATCTTAGAGCAGGCCAAGAGCTGGCAAAGCAGAGGGGTGCTGGAAATAACTATGAAAAAGCTACCGCTTCCACTTCCCGGACAATGAGGATGGCTGTAATGAGTATTGGTGTGTGTGTGTGTGTGTGTGTGTGTGTGTGTGTGTGTGTGTGTGTGTGTGTGTGTGTGTGTGTGTTCAAAGGGGAGCAGGAGAAAAGAGAAAGGATGGCAATTGGGAGAGTGAG
>JAUYWH010000014.1:8647678-8660791 GCA_034779795.1 Ctenopoma multispine | reverse complement strand
CGCCCGCCCCCCCCCCCCCCCGTGTACCAGCTTAGTGGAGCCGATGTTTCTCTAGTCTGAGGAAATGCATAGTGTGTTAATGTGCACAGCTCCAGAGACACCAGTATACACGAAAGGTGTACTGTATATTCATGGATGCAGCTGCTTTGTTGTTTTCTGATTCTGCTGTGTGAAGGTATGAAACACTGATCAATGTTACAACTTTTGCAACATGTTTGTGAATCACTGTTCTTCAGATGACCAGACTGTGCAGTGCTGTAGAAAAACATAGGCGGCATAAAAGAGATTTTATACTGTAATTAATGGAGAGTGCAACACTATTGTAGCAATATGATGCAATGTTCACACTGTAAAGAACCAGAAGAGGCCACCTACAGCTGTTAAAACACTTGTTTTGCAACTAAAGCAAAGCAGACGTGGACACACTGTATTTACTCATTTTGGTATCAGTGGAAACAATAGTGATGCACTGTACAGTATGCTAGAAAATCTTTATTTCCGCCTTCTACAGAATCACTGAGGTGGGTGGACCGTAAAACGACTGCTTACGGATAGTACAGCAAAGTGCCTGCTTTTGGGGGCAAAACAATTGTGCTGGTACTCCAAAATTTCAAAATTGATCAAATTAATAATTGACATTAAGAAAGATGTCATTTGATTTAACTGGGAATCTTTGAACGGTCCACATGTAATCTTCCAAAAACACACAGCTGCTGCAGCAGCACGGACACCCACAATAGATCCCTCCCCTACTGAAAACACTGCTATTCACCATTAGCACAGCACATGTGTGTGTGTGCACACAAAATAACATCCATAGCACAGTCTCTTAATGAGCGTAATCCTGCATGTTTAAATCTCACAGCCTAGTAAAAGGTTGGGCCACCCATTTTTTCTGCTTTCCAGCTGATTCCAATTAGGTGCTCCCATTAAATAATATTGTATTGCAGTGGTTTACTGAAAAGAGAACAGGAGCGAGAGGAACAGAGCGCATTAAGGAAGCCTCTCATCTCCAGAGGTTAATCTTCCATTTTCAGCCTAATTTACAGAGCACCAGGAAACATGCATGTAGGGAGAATGCGAAAGAGGGAGAGGCAGTGCAGTGGAAAGCAAAATTAGAGTTTAAAAGAAGAAGAGACAGAGAATAACAGAAATAAAAGCGGTTATATAAATATATATAGAGAGAGGAAAACAGGGGAAAGGCCACCTCTCCTCCTGGGTTCTGACCAGACAGCACCACTGCATGTAGCCGAGACATTTCATTTGATGTCTATTTGAGTGGAAAATGACTTGTTGTGATTCAATCAGACTGCCTGTCACTGAGACGTGTTAGCGAATATGAGGGAACTTATACAGACCAGACTGCCCTGCTGCAAGCATCAATTTCCAACCATCAGATTAAACATGCTGAAATTATCCAGAGCAACTGAGCGATATGCAGATCACACCACCATATGTAAATGATGGAGCAGCTGTCTAAAAGGTGAATGGAAATCCTTGTGATTCTGTCCAAAGCGGCTGAGTGTTACCATGCACATATAGACATATAGTTGGCACTGATTGCTTATCAGAGAATGTTCAAAGAAAGTTCTCTGAGGTGAAGACATCAAATAAATGTCAAATTAGACAACAATAACGTCATGAATATACTGAAATAGGTCAAGCTGAGTGCAGCTGATCTGAGGTCTTTACGCAGCAGGTTAAGCTGGATCTGTGATTCGACTATGTCTGAAGGATGATGCTTCCTGTCTGGATACACAGCACCCCCTAGAGGATAATCCAAAAAAGGGACTTCCTTCGTGTGTGTGTGTGTGTGTGTGTGTGTGTGTGTGTGTGTGTGTGTGTGTGTGTGTGTGTGTGTGTGTGTGCACTAAGCGGTCGGATAGGCCAAGCTAAGAGGGAGACTCAGTGACTTTATGCTCCCAATAATCTGGATTAAAACTCTCTGGGACAGCATTAAACACCACCAACTGGGCATTACATGCACACAGACACACACTTACACACACACACACACGTCTTGCTACAGTCCTCTTCCCTTCTGTGTGTGTGCGCGTGTCTGTGTGTTATTTAAAGATTACATGATTTCTCTTACTGAGAGCATGTGTATACATTTGTCTGAATGGACATAAACCTCTAAATTCTGACTCTATATGTATCTTTTGATCTGGGAGTTGTATTTAGTATCGAATGGTCACAGTCACAGTTCATCCAAACACCTCAGTAAAAAGTGTTTCAATTTAAAAGTGAAACGCTTTTTGACACCAGTTACCGAAAAGATTCCAGCGCTGAGTAATGTGGAGGTGATGGCGTTCAGCGGGATGATGCGACGGATGGAGAGTGGGTGTGCCCTGTCTTGCGTGGCCCAGCGGGGGTATTAGGTTTGATTGGATTGAGGTTGGGGATTTGTGTATTAAACAAAGATTACCATGTGATCCAGCATTTTGCAGGGAAATCCACAGTGAGACACAGAGCTAGCAGAGGGTGTCCACTGACCTCCTGCTTGCTCCTGTTGGCCTGTGTTGTGTTTGACTTTTTACTCACTCTGTCCCATCGTGTTCAGTAGGATTTCATCATGCTCAGCTTAGTTTTTCATTCTCTTCTCTCACATTCCACTTTATGTTTTTTTAATCAAGAGCAAAACACAATTAATCATGATCCAGTTGGTTCTGATAAACATTTTCCGATCTGATGCACCTATATAAAAAAGCAAGTGCCTTTTAAACCTATTACAAATCACACTGTAAAAGTAAACAAGGAATATGCTTATTTGTTTCCCTGTGGACAGTTAAATGATCTGATTGATGCCATCTGTGTGGTGAATGTTTCCTGGAGCCAGCAACCAGTTAACATAGCTTAGCATAAAGACTGGAAAGAGGGAAATGCGTACAGTAGCTTGGCTCTGTTCAGAGATGAAGAAAAGCGATTCTTCTTTACGGTCCTATCGTAAAATGACTGTTGCGGTTACAAGAAACCAGCGGTTACAAGAAACCAGCGTTTCCTCCGGTGTCTGGAGGAAACAGGAAACAAACAGTTGTCTGATGTGTCAAAATCAAAACATTGTGTTCACATACATATCTAAACATTCTGATCTCTTTTCTCTGTAAGACTTTGGCTTTTGTGGCTTTATAACCTCTTTGTTATTTTTCTTGGTTCCCCACACACAATTTCCATGGTTGCTAAAGGCCTTTGTCACATGAACATGCATATATCATTTTTCATATCATAACAAAATGCCTAACGGTAATGTTGTTTCTGAGAACAAGGTGCACTTAGGTACTTTTAGCTGAAAACTGATTAGAGATTTTGTAAAACTACTGTTTCCAGCATCAGAAATTAAAGTTTTCATAATCACTTCTTAGGAGAAAACTGTCACACCACAAGATTAGTGTCTGTTTTAGAGAGTTTGCTCATACAACAAGATTTCCATCAGCAGATGGGTTTTGCCCTGTTGCCATGGAATTGTATTGCCAGTTACTCATTTTTTCTAGAGATCATTAGGATCATGTGATATAATTAAATGTTATATTAATATTTTTTATTATTATTATTACAGTTTCAGTTTACCTAAACATATTGTAGAAAATATCTGTTGTCTGAATTAAACATAAGAGAAAATAAATGTGAAAGTATAACTTCCCTGTTATATTATTGCTAATCTTATATCTTCTGTATATCTGTTTTTGCTGCCGAATCATTTTACTTTTACTGCTGCACCAAACTAATTCCCCCATGGGCATAATTAAAATTACAAAAATTCTTATCTTAAAATTCAAATTTAACTTTGAGTCCTCACACCTTCACAGCAGATTTTCACACAGCCCCCACGTTCCTTGTCTCAGATTCCAAAAGAACCGCATTTGACTGCCAGAATGCTTCATGAGACTACACACAATCTGCACTTGTACTGTTAAATTCTGTTTCTCTCCATTTTCCTCTTTTATCTGGTCTGTCTGTTTTATTCGTCTTCTCTAATGATAATCTAAAGTTGTGATTAACCTGGCCCCATAGTGGACTGTCACTCTGAAAGTCTCTGACCTAATGCTTTTCAGAAATGGCTTTGTGCATCTGGTGTACTAATCTGTGGACTGTCTGAGTCCACGGTGTTGTGTGCGGGAACCCAAGCACCCAGGAATACTAAAGCACACAATGGAAATCAAGATTCAGTGAAAGGAGATGTGTGACAACTCTGTCATAAGCCACAGACATGAATCCATAGTGTTTACAGTTGGTCAATCGTCCACCAGCCTTCATCTCTCTCACTCTCAATGCACAGTGGTAGCAGTATTGGACCTACCGAGTGGGTCATTGATTTTCTGTCAGCAATGCAAGGGCTGAAGGCCCATTAGGCCAATACCCAGACAGACGGACAGATGTGGACAGACACACACACGCTGACACACACAAAGTTAGACCATCTGATGTGTCACCACATGCATCCAAATAAACTCTGGGGGTAAAGTTTAGTGTTGTTCTGCATGCACGTCCAGCGTTGCAGTAGACTACCAGCTTTAAAAAGACAGCTGCACCAATTAAGTGTCACGATTTGATAAACTGGAGGAGGATAGGAGTGACCTACCACCATGCAAGTGTTTCACATCACTCAGCATAGATGAGAGGTATGTGGCCAGCGGTGCTTTGTGGTACTAAGTGATGTCATAGTGCATCAACACACCCAAGAGTACACTTCTACATCCCTGCAAGTTAGAAGTCATCAACTGGAAGTCAGCAAACAAAACATCTTAGGAAGATATTTAGTTGCTTAAAATGTATTTGCATGAAGAAAATGGAAGAAGTTTAAAACCTGCCTACATTTCATCTTCACACCTGGCAGTGGCTGTAGGTTTGTCTGGTTTGGAAAGCACTTTTTGAAGCATACCCTGAAGTACTCTTGAAATGTCACTTAAGAATTTTTTTCAGACTCGAAGTAGCTCCGTTGAGCTCCACAGATGACCTTTCACGTGCTGTGTAGTAGGCTGCCTCCTGTAACTATTTGATTTTACCATGTAAAATCACCCGCCTGCCCTTTTAACTATGTAGAGGTACTGCACAAGTTCACAATTTTGAAATTAGTAAAATATTACACGTTTCTGTCATTAAATGTGCTTGTACACAGTTCACAAGTACTGCTACGTGGTCTTAAGGATGCATTACATCACTACTCTTCTCTAAACTTCAACCACTTCCTCTCTCCCACTCTCTCTCTGAAGGACATTTGGTTGATTGATGGTGGTCCAGACGTTTGTTAAGAGGCTCCAGGTGGAAAGCTGTTATCAGCTGTAGGCTGCGAGATTACCTCCAGCAGCTTTCTGCTCCAACTTTTCCCTCCTAAATCCTCCCATTCACAAGCTGCTCCCAAGACACACAAACACGCTAGCACAGGCACATAACTTCCTGGGTTTGCACAATCAAACTCACGTGTACAGAGAGGTACAAGCGGCAACATACACCCACAGCACAGATTTTTTCCTCTGATATTTTTACACCATATTCCACATTCTTCTTCGACTTTCTTTTGTATTTTTCTATCTTCCGTCACTTATTTTCCTCCCCTTAAGACTTAAGTCAACAGCTTTTAAATCAACACTGCCAGTGCTGAATCTTGCCTCAAAAAAGACCTCACACTTTGGCTCAGTTCTATTCAATGTATTGACCCTTGGTTTCAGTCCGCCTACTTGTATCTGTCACTGTAAATGATCTCCAACTGTTTGAGCTGTTAAAATATTAACAAAGGGTATTTTCCATTTTGCTCTTTGGTGCTCTGTGACAGGTCTGACACCTGAATGTGTGAGGAATTTAGCACATTTAAAGAGTTTAGCAACAGCATACCTTTCACCTCCAGGCTGCTTCTGGCAGGATGGTTCAATGAGGTGGTGGAGAACTCGGGGCTGTCATACCAAAAAGCATTACGGGCTTTCCATAGCCTATAATGCCATAACAAAAACAGCTGTTGCAAGTAAAAATTCATTAATCATTAGTACAAATGCTGTATATCAAAGCAAAACCTTTATCATTTCGTCATTCAATGTAAGTTTTGTATTATAAAACTTTTATACATTTGTAATTTAGCACATTTTTTTGTATATGTATTTTAGATTTATCTTTACATAATGTCACTGCCTTGGGGAAACAAAGATGGGAGGAATTCGGTCCGTGAAAGCACTCTGTAGGAGCTGCGTTTGAATGAGTTTGCCCTTTAGCAGCCCTTGCAGGCAAAATACAGGGCCTGCGGAGATTGGAAGCAAAATGGATACACTGGCCATTATGCACGGAGAGGAGATAAAAGCAGCCAGGTTGAAAGACAAAAGTGCTATTAAGTCAGAAGTAATATGAAGGTGACTAAAATAGTTCTAGGTGATAATGTATGCTAACAGTTAAGGAATTTAATAGGCAAAGACTGCTTGACAAGGATTGTACAAGTAAATATTCCACATTAAAGAGAAGTTAGTCGGCCCACTTGCCTTATCTCAGTCTACTGTAATCTCATTTCAGAAGCTGAAATAATATAGCTTGCTTTTTATAAATAAATTTCATTTATGTAGTTGTACACTGTACATTGAACCATTAACCTGGTGCACGGTTTGGCTGTTTGCCCAAGTTGCTTAAGTTTAGCTCTACCCAACCTGAGCTTTTTGTCAGGGGCTATTTAGCAAAAATTAGAATGCTAATGTAATGTACACAAAATTAGCAAGATGCTAGGATAAACCTTATACCCACTAAAGATCACCATGCCAGCTGTCTGACATGCTCAAAACTGCACAAACAACTAAATGGACAGCAAGTAAAATTTCTTGCAAAAAAGCAGGAGCATTTTGCAGCATTTTAGGCTACATCCACATCGCATGCTGAAATGCCCCCAAATGCTGGCCCTCGTTTAAGAAAACTATAGAAACTTGTGAATCCTCTGCAGCCTCATTTTGGGTGGGCACCTTGGTACGCCACATCTGTCATAGGAGGCAGCCTCTAAAATGGGTAACAACTCTGTATTTTGCCTGCTTCCTCTCATTTGAATTCATCCACGCCTCCATCCTTCATTACGCTGTGGCAATTCTGGGTCATCATCCTGTCGGTGGTCCAAACCTGGAGAAAGACTGAACACAAGTAAGGAGCAGACAGGAACATGAGAAAAAAAAAGAGAGCGTAGGGAGACAGAGAGCGGAATGAATGAGCAGAGGAGAGGAGACATATGGACGGACACAGTCCAACAGACGGAGAGCTATGGGAACATTTGGAGGATACATGAGGTCCTTATGAACCTATTCGGTTTCTTCTACAGGAGCACCCGAGTGTCACTAATGGCAAAGTAGGGGCTGGTAAACACATTTGTGTGAAGGCATGACACTGCTGAAAAACAAATTAAACTCTCTTCTCACATTTCACACCCTCTCAACTCTTGTCTCTCTATTCTCCTCAATTACTCAATTCTTGCCACTCTGGTTTCTCATCTCCGTGTCTCACGTATCTCAGTCTTTCACTCTTTGGTCACATCTATCTTTCAAACTCACCTATCTTGCCTCTGTCTTCCTGCCACGTTCTCTTAATCCATTTCTCAGCTCTACCTTCTTTCTCCTCTTCTATCTACTGTCTACACTGAAAAATGAAAAACAGGGGCATATGCATGGGGGCAGCTAGCGGAATTGTGTGACTGATGTTCATGCTGAGGCAGTAAAGCGTCTCTCTGCAGGCTGTGCCCACTTTTGCCATGCCCAGGACATGTGGACAGTTGGCAAGCACTGCACCGCTAAGCAACACGGTGACTGGTTTCTGGCTGGGTGTACTGAGATGAGACTGGAAGTGTAATGAAGCTTCTGGGTCCTTGTGTAGTATTACGTGTATAACGGGAGCCTGAGCAGCTGGTGTAGAGATGGTGAAGAGATGTAGACTCCTCCTGCACGAGAACAACTGAAAACTAAATGTAAATTGTGTTTTGATTGTTGACTGACACATATACATATGCACAATGAAAGAGAAAATGATAAAGTGCTCATTACAGGCCCAAGAGTTACCTTATCTTTGTGTAGCCCCGACTAAATTCTTTCTTTAGCAGTTTACGTAAATCACTCAAAGCAAGAAAAGGACTAGATCTTTAAACTTGAGGTGTGGCTCACCCCATCACTAAAGATGATGCTAGATGTCGGAGTTAATGTTCTTTTCTAACATCACGCCAGAATTTCACAAATATCTGGCCGGGGTGGTTTTTTAATGCTTTCAAAAATCTGAATGTTCCCTTTCTAAAATATTTATAATATCCAATGAATTTCAATAAAATCTCTGATTATCTAATGTGAAATATTAATGGCCAGAGGCACAATAGTACAACTCTATTCCTTGTACATTAAAATGCAGTTCTATACAACTCAGTTTCTCTAATTCAGCTGGGGCCTTGTTTTGACACCACATTACACTAATGCTGACAATATGACACAGATGCTATTAGCTCTCCATCCATTCTCCCTTTTCTCTTTACTCTAACTCAGTCCCTCCCTCCCTCCCTCCTCTTCACATCACACCCCACATTCATTCCATTATCCGGAAAGATGTCAGAAGAATGTACTTAACACTTACGCACTTGCAGCAAGCGGTGTGTGTGTAAATGTGTGTGTGTGTGTGTGTGTGTCCGTATTTAGCGAGGTGACACTTTGGATCGACCATGCGCTACTAAAGGGGCTGATGCCGGTGTGTGAGGAGTTGCATGGGTCACTAAGTCACTAACTACTGCCAAGAAAGCCAGTAGGGGTTTGCTGATGTTTACCGGGGCCCTGACTAACACTGCTACTGAGCTGACAGTGTGTATGTGTGTGTCTGTGCCAGTGTGGGTGTACTAACTTCTTCCTGGACTTTAATTCTTCTGAGGAACATTAGTAACAGACCAGAACATTCCCATCTGCCACCGCTCTGTCCTTCGATATGCCTCCCATCCTTTTTTCTCTCCTTGTTTAATCATCTTGTGCTGTATCAGTTTCCAATAGGCAGCTTCTGTAATTCTTTTTGCTTTCAAGGCTCTTTTTTACTTCTGGAAAAGGTTTAGCCACTCATTTGTTTTGTTTTTTTCATTTCCTGCTCTCCTCATTCTGTCATTCCCACCACCTGTTCTTCTTGACGTCTCTCCATGTACTGTATCCCTCTCAGTGTGTTTCCATCTACTTCTACAGCTCACACATATTTTAAAACTTTATGTTCACATTAAAATTAAATATTGTATGATACACAGCCAAACTGCCACCACTAGTGACACCTCTGTTTTTTGTACCTATTTTTTTCCTCTATAAAAATATGCCTGTCTCAGTAACAGTGACTTCTGTTTCTTTCTCTCCCCAACTCTGTCTCTCTCTCACACACACACACACCCCTACCTCCAGCATGGTGAATAGTAAAACTGAAAACAATAAACGTTATCACAACAGCCACTGAATTCAGAGAGATAAGAAATTCATTAGGCGCCAGCTTGCTAATGACGTGCAAAGAGATGAAATTATGGCAAGGACAAAAAGGGTGTAAGAGACGGGGGAAGGGGAGGAATCGGGAGGTGAAATGAACAAGGATGTGCAGGAGAAAATGCTCCCCAGCATAGCACATTGTATCAAAGTATGCCTGTTCAATTGGCTTGTGACCTCTTCAAGTCAAAGACTTGCACAACGCCTCACTGCGTTCGCTTATCCCCTTTTTCTGTTTGTGTTTCTTTATTTCTCTCTTCCTCTCTGTCTGTCTAACACTAAGTGTCACACACAAGTCAGCACACTCATGCTCATGTTCTCTTTTCCATCTTACTGCCCACATGCTACTCAAGGTCAGTCTAAGCATAGGCCTCCATTAACTAATACTGAAATTTCACAACCCTTTGCCAAAGTGCAATGTGAGCACAAGGGCAGAGAAAAGGAATTTGGTGTGTTTCATGTCAAGCGGTTTTGTCCACCTGTATTTTGTACTGAGAACAAAAACACTACAGGTCCATCTGTGGCACATCAAAAACAGACCAATATAATCCCAATGTCAGTGCCGCAGCGTGCTTAACATTTCCTCTAACACACACACACATACACATACACCATCTGGTGCCCGTTCTGCCCCATGTTATACCCTGTTCTGCCCCGTACGGGATTACCCCCTCAGTATTTACATCTTGCAAATCCAGCCAGCAGTCTCTGATAGGGGCCATCTGTAATCTAAAGGTTATATTTGTGCATGCGTGTCTGTGTGAGTGTGTGTGTGTACTCGTGTGTGTATCGGCCTGTAATTTGTTCCTGCTCAGCGCAGGGACAGTATCTGCATCCACGACATCTGTTCAACACAGGGCCTACACAGCAGAACTGAGCGCATTATCTGTACCACACAGCACAGGGGTGATGCAGTCACACACACACACACATACACACATATTGCATGTAGTGGCACAAGCACTTAAGTGCATGTACATATATACGCATACTATCTATTATTAGATGTACCTGTACAATCGCATGTTATCCAACACAGCAGCACTGCTGTGAATTATGCATTTAGAAGGTGATAATTTGACTATATGTTTGTTGCTGAGGTCATAGTGGGTGGTGGAGTCATACTGGAGCACGTTATATTAACAGGTGTTTGTAATGTTACGGCCACATAGTAAACTTACATATATGAGGGGTCGAAAGATTACAACTTTAACTGCCTATAATGAGTAAAAAGATTCAAAACTGCTGAATCCTACACTTCCTATAAAGCAACGTAATAATGTCTGTCATTAAGCCCTCCATGCCTGTGACTGCCCCCATTTGTTACTGCTAAGTAGTCCTCCCCCTGATGAGTAAAGTGACCCCGATGTGTAAACTCAATGAAGTGGCACTTTAATGAACATACCCTGGAATTCAGTGTGTTTGCCACAATGTGTACAAAGCTTTTATGTACAGTGTCCACGTGCGTTTTAGTGGGTATGTTTGTGTGCGCTTCACAAATCATGCAGTTGTGCACATCTGTGTGTAGTCAGCTGAAATCAAATCGTCTCCATTTCACTAAGAGAGACGCCACAGCAGAGACAGGAGAGGCTCTGAGACTAAATATTGGAGTTTTTATGCCCAGCATTTCTCGCCAGTGATGACAGCAACGCCAGTGGGATCCATGCAGAGAAGGAGAACAAAAAGACTGAAATGAATTTACAGCTCACCCGTTTGGGGATGGATGTGCCGAAGATGAAGTGATGATCATCTCTGTTCTCTGCTAAAATGAAATATGATGGTGAGGGAGCCCAGTGCCATTTCCTGCCTGGCACAGGAAGCGCCCATCTGGAGTTGAGTGCTGTCTGTCCTCTGTTGTTGTGTTGCACGGCGTTGTAATGGCTCTTGTCACTGCTGTTCCTCTTCTCAGCGCTGTTATTTCTGAAGCACTGCACAGGTCAGCTGAGGCAGATGGGGGGGCGGTGAAAGGAATTACATTTATAGCTTAAGTTTCTGTGCTGTGGATAGTTGAGAAGAGGACTGGTAAAATGAGGAAAAAAAAGTGAAGAGTTTATTTATGAATTGGGAGGGTGCGAGTAAGAGAGGCAGTCAGAGTGGGGGGTGGGACGGGGCCTGTAGGAGGAAGAGCAGTGAGACACATGCTGGCAGCTGCCCCTACGACTGTCACATCCCACCGCCCGCCAGAAAAGCAGAAGGAAGCCACTCGTCATCACCGTGACAACCAACGCATGACGAGAGGAGGCAGGAAACGTATCCATCAAAAAATGATGCAGGGATGAGTGCGCTCCTTCGTCTTACTGCCTGCACACATACATACACACAATGCTTTCATATTTCATTTGGGTCATCAAGAACAACTGTCTCCAAGAGGAAATCTCTGACTGAATCTCATGCTCAACAACATAATAATGTATTTTCCTTGTAATGAAGTGACTGTGACCCCCCACCACCATCACCCCCCCCCCCCCCATAGACACATAGACAAACTGAAACAGCAATTCAAGTGTGATCTAAAAAACATCCCAGAGCCAGATACTGTCACACTGACACTGAGGGCAACTGTCTTCTTGTGTCGTACACAAGAGCGTGAATGCATTCATAGGAAATTACACCAGAATCTCCTAATACATTACATTTTTATACAATCTAAAACCAAGAAGCTGATTGATTAGAATTTGATCCCCCTGTCTAAATAGTAAAAAAAATAAATAAAAAATGTGGATACACTCAATATTTCTCCTGTAAACGTGCAATTTTCAATCTTCTATTGCACTAGAAAATCTGCCTGATGGATTCCTCATTAACTATACAGTTAATGGGAACATGACCTATAGCCACCCATATCAAGCAGCTACATCAAGCAGCTAAAATTGCAGACTGATGTTTGAGGATCACAGGGGGAAAAAAGGCCAGAAAGGAAGGCCACTGTGCTTTCAAGGCTTTGATACAAACTTCCAGTAGAGAGCTCCACCCAGTGGCTGATGTGTTACAGCTCTCATCGAATGGAAGCAGACCGCACATTAAAACAAAAGGCACTGTTTGTTTTTACAGCTTAACTAGTATTTTATCTGATGAAACAGAGATTCAGCTGCACATGTGACATATGTAATGCCAAAGGAATCCAACCATCTTCATATACAGTCTATGGTCCCATTTGTTTGTTAGTGCATCTGTGGATGTGCATAGCCCCTTACTGTATGTCTTAACATTTGTAGTGTTGTAAAAAAAATGTATCAAATGACAGTGAGCTCAGTTGTTTTCAGCAAAAACGACATTCAAAACGATGTTAGCAGTTCAGAACATGGTTAGCAGGTCACCTTGTTCACCGTCTGTGTATCATCCATACTTTAAATAATTTGACCATCAATATTACCAGTGCACATACACATTCATCAACGCCCCTTTTTGGAGAGTGAGTAGAAAAGTTTGTGCAACTGCAAAATTGAAATTGAAAACAAATGTAACTGTTACTTAATACTTAATAATTTCTGCTACCTGGTTTATGAATGATGATAGACGGTCACTCTGTGCACATATGGACAGTGAAGTGAGGTAAGACAACTTTAGAAAATATACATTTAAACCGAAATAAGATTTTTTTTTGTGTATGAGTGTGTGTGTGTGTGTGTGTGTGTGTGTGTGTGTGTGTGTGTGTGTGTGTGTGTGTGTGTGTGTGTGT